>JAEIGD010000239.1:0-88832 GCA_018903425.1 Zaprionus nigranus | reverse complement strand
GTGTGTTTGTCCATATGTGTGTGCTTGTTTCTAGGATTCTACTGCGAGTTGTACAAGGCTTAAATTGCCTTTTAGGAATATATGTGTACGAAAGACGTTATTAGATAAAGCTTAAGTGAAAGGATTTAATATAAAAATGTATTTATACTAGCGTGATACTTTTTGTTGGCATTCCGCCTTTGCTGCCGGGAGAAAGAAACGCCTTAGCGCATCTCTTTGCTGCTGGGGTTGCGGCCTTGCGTCAGGCTGGACAAAGCCGCGTCGCTATGAGCTACGGTATGTTACCACTATATGTCTCCGGTCTGCAACTTTAAATCCCAATACGTATAGCTCTCAAACTATTGTGCCGTGATGATCATCTAAATTATATCGGAGTCACGTTTAATTAGGGATTCGCATCCGTTGTTAACTGATAGGTATATTAGCTCGGCGCGTTTCACGGCCCTGTTTTATCGCAGTGACTGAGTAAATGTCAGTGTTTTGCCGCCCAGTGTATAGCTTGGCAGCCACTGGGGGCCCTTATACGATACGACCGGTTTGGTTTATAGTTGGCAGCGTGGAAACGCTTTCGTGGCTGTCGGTCGTGTTTAAACCAAATATCGCAGCTATGAATAACATATTTAATAGCATTGACTATTTGTTTAAATATTCACTGAATATCACCTTTTGTATGTTTTCACAATGACCTTCCAAACTGCATAGTCGCGTCTGCTGGCAAAGTTACACAGCATTTAGCGCTGCTATTCACAGATGTTCAATAACTTTGGCTTTCTTTAATATAAATATTACAGCGTTTATTAAACCCGGTTTTTAATGTATTAATATATATATTCTCTTTCCGCAAATGTTTCACTTTAAAAAGTTTATATCTGCCCGCTTCCACAACAGTCTGCGCTGCACTCTGATTAAAAATGTGAATGCACGTTGAATTCGCTCCCCTCTTATAGACAACGAGAGAGCAGTTTGCCCTTCCTTTGCCCGTGGTATTAGAACGGTAGTTGCCAAAGGTAACCGTTGATCATCTTACCTCTTATGTTCATCTTATCTCGGTGTTCACCTTTTCTATCTGCATTATGCGAGAGCATTGAAATGAGACGACGGCGAGTTGGGAATTGTCATTTGGGTGCGGCGAATTATTTGAGCGCTTTTTTGATAATTGGAGTTTAAGACAGTTTATGAGTGCAAAGGGTAAACAACGACCACTACCCCAGATAATGCTGCGACAGATGTATTCTCGAGTAGTCATTAACTGAAAAAACAGTGCAAAGGTCGAGCTTGTATTAAACTTTGATGTCTTTTATACTAAACTCCTAGGTATTTGCCTCATAATATGCTGAACTAATCTGTTTAGCTACTGAAGCCATTACAAATACAGGGGCAAGTTTACTGCTGAAATTCTAAGCAGCGTTGCTCTGCGCGAAATATCTGGCATAAACTGTGTCTCCTACTTTTAGTCAAAGGGATCTGGAGGGATCATGAGTGAGGTCTATGTTAACTTTGGCCTTTGCACGAGCCAATTGCATCATATCTGGCCGCTTCAAAGTTGTTTCGTCGGTCAACATATTCAGCTTGCGCAAAGTTCATAATCTTGCCTATTGAGCATCATATTTAGCCCGAAGCTAATATATAATACGGATAATGTCCGGTGTTCTGTGAATATTAGCTCTTATTGACGCATTAATTTCATTTAGATTCATGTCTCAATTGATATGTTCTTTTCTTAATGTACGCTCTTATGGCAGCTAAAAAACTGAACGGTTCAGCCGTTCGCTTGCATTGCTTGTGTCGAATAAATGGCTGTACAAATCTGACATACTCGAATTGAGTCAGAAATGCTTTTGAAACATCCTGATTTGAATTGTGATCATTGTCAATACTGTCTCTGGAACTCCAAACGTATAAAACACATTTTCCAAAAACACGCAGATCTGGCTGGATGTAAATTTCTTTAATGGTTGTAGGAAGTGAAATTTAGTATTGGGATCCACCACAATCAAAAGTCCTATATTTCCACTTTTTGATCTTGGATATGGGCCTAAAATGTCCAAATATAACTTTTGGAAAGGTCTATCTGATGACATTGGCTTTCTCATTAGAGAAGTCAAAAGAATCATATTTGCACTTTTAGTGGATTTGCATATCGAACAGTTTGCTACGAAATAACTAATTTACGTAACCATGCCAGGTCAAAATAGATAGCGTTTTAACTTTCTGTGGCTAAGTCTGGCAAAGATTTCCAGGATTCTACTTCCTGCTTTTCTTCTTCACCAGCAAACTCTGTTCTTTTTATAAAAAGTCATCGCGCATTTTCAGATCCGGCAATTTGGATTGATTCTGAATGACGTTTTTCAATAAATCGATATATTTTGGTGACTTAAATTCTTTTTGATTTTAAATCTATTATTGGACCAGAATCTGCAAATTCAGAACTTCGTTTTCGTCTCGGCGCGATAAAGCGTCGGCATTATGAGAACCTTTCAATGCTGGATTGTACGTTCTAAACCGCGTAGTTGCAATGCCCATCTGGCCAAGCGCCCAGTAAGATCTTCTTGGTTTAACAACCATTTCAGAAAAACACGTGATTACTACAAACGCTTGTCTTTCTATGTGTAGTACGAACGGAACTTCTGTATGCCTTTTAGAACAGCTAAACATTCTAGCTCAGTTACCTTATAGTTGCGTTGTTGTTTGGTTAATTTAACCGACATGTATGCGATTGGTAACTCCGAGCCATCAACGGTCAGTTGAGCTAACACCCAGCCGAGTCCGTGCAGACTGGCATCGCACAACAATAAAAATGGTTTTAAGAAATCTGGTGTGCTCAGAATGGGTGCTGATGATAACTTGTCATATAACATCTCGAATGTTCATTGAGCTTGTGGATTCCACTTGAATTGCTTATTTTTTTTTAAAGTTCTGTCAGTGGCAGAGTAACGGAAGCATAGCCGTCAACGAAACGTCCATACCATCCTGTCATACCGAGAAATCTTCTCAATTGTTTGACAGTAACATAGTTGGTATCGGAAATTCGTTTATTGCCGTGAGCTTTCCTGGATCCTTTTTTATTTTACCGTGCCCTATGATAAATCTAAGATTTCTTGCATACAAAATTTGACTTGGCGGTAATTATAGTCAGGTTCGCATTGCGCAAGTAACCTGCTATTTCGCTTAAAAGTACCATATGGGATTCGAAATCTTCCGAGAGAACCAATAGATCATCCAAGTAAATGAATACTCTCGTGCGCAAGTGGTCCATTAATCGAACTAAGGTTTGTGCAGTGTTGCACAGCCCGAACGGTATGACTTTGTATTGATATAAAGGGGGCGATTTGAAATTGTAAACGCCGTTATTTGGCGTGATTTCTCCACAAGAGAGATTTGCCAGAAAGCATGCTTCATATCAAAGCCTGTAATGAAACGAGCGGGTGGCAACCTGCTGAGTAGTCCATTAACGTGTGGAAGAGGATATGCATCCTTGCGGGGTGTATTTATTAATCTCTCTTGAGTCCAGGCATAAATATTTTTTTTTCTCTTTTTCTTACGAGGACACAATTGCTGCTCCATGCGCTCTTAGACTCCTCAATGACGTCCAAATCGAGCATATTTTGGATCTCAAAGAACATAAACTTCTCCTTAGCTGGGGATATAGGCCAGTGCCTTTGCTTAATTGCTTTGGCGTCACCTACGTCTATATTGTGTTCGATCACTTTCGTACGGCCTAAATCTTTCTTTTCGAATGATGGAAGTTTTAGTTTAACTCGTTCCAGTTCGATACGCTAAAGTTCGGCAAGAGAATGGACTTTTGGAGGACCTTCGTCAACATCCTCGTCGCTGCCTACATCAAGCTGATTTACTTGGCTTTGAACTTTGAACTATTTGGTTTAACAGGCCAAAGTCTCGCCAAAAGTCCAATGCCAAGATATGCATCTTGCTTAAGGTTGGAATTATGTAGAATTTTTGACTGGTTTGGTTATGCCACGATATGTTATATCACAATCTAATCGACCTATCACTGCACATTCTGAGTTGTTTGCTGTCTTGATACGACCTGAAGATTTTTGAAGTTTGGGAGAGATTTCAACTGTGCTGCTGCTTTACCACCAAGACAGCTGATAGTTGCTAACGAATTTAGAAGAGCGCCTTATAATTGAATGTCTGTATATAAACGATTGTCGTTATTCATAAAAATGGCTGAAACTAGTTTATGTTTGCACGCGTGTACTTTCTTCTGAAAAGACGCGCATGCAGACCGTAGAACGTTTGGTTTTCTTCCGGGGCTCGTAACTGTCCACCCAGACCGGCGAAAATTCGATTACGTGTCGCCAGATATTGTGCCAGTCTCTCATGGAATGGCTTATATACGCAATATACTTTCTTAATAATTGCGTTTTTCTTCACTTTCATACTTTTTCGCTGAATCGCGGCTATTTCTGTTTGTTCGTCAAGCTCTGAAACGAAGGGACGCTGGTGTCTATAGGACTGCTGTCTTGTTTGTTTGCAAACTGCTCGTGAGTGCGGATTTCCTCACGTAGTCGTGCTAATGTTATTATGCCTAAATGCATTAGTTCATAACGCAGCGTCATTTTGGAATTTCTAGTTAAAAATTCGCACTAATTATTCTTCTGCAATAGAGTTACGCAAACGGCTAACGAGTTTTTCAATTTCAAACTTCAAACGGCTCTTTTTCGCCTTGTTTTCTGAAATTTAAGGAATCCCATATATCCATACCTGTGTCTGCGTCTTCATATTTCTTTCGGAAACTCTTCACAGATTTTTTTCCCATGTGAAACAAGGATGATTTCTATGGAATTTCCAAAACCAATCACTGGCTTTGTTTCCTAAAAGCAAATGTAAATGATCGCAAAGTAAGTTATGATCACCGTATAGGTTTAGTCTCGTCATTGAACGAACTCTGTACAGAAAATCTTCTGTAGAAATACCGTGTCTCGATCCATTAAATTTCAATCCTTAATTGAAAATGATATTCGACACTTTCTCTGACGAATATCTTCGAAGTAAATTTTGACTACTGCCAGTGGTTTGGCATGCCGAACGCTGAGCAGTCTGTCCTGCCCTGACATTAAAATTCGTTTCCTGTTGACTTCCGTTATTTATGTGAATATTTGCGAACTGTGATTGAATCTGTAAGGAAGCTTTTCCAGCTGGGGTACACTCAGTCTCGCCCAGGGTCACTTTACAGAACATTTCTAAAGTGCCGAGACCTGAGACGGAGAATATGTATCCCTTTTAGGGCGGAAAAGTGATTTCCTAGGGGTCTAGGGGAAAGAGAATCGGACCACGCCTCGGTGTATACCGAGTCCTCCTGCCTTAAGAACGTGCTACAGCGGCTGGGCCGGCTGGCTAATGGTTGGCGTCAACTGCGGGGAATCATACAAACGTTTCAGCTGGCTCGGCGCATCTACTTTCGCTGCTCAGTTGACATTGGAGCCTGGTTATGCACCAAGGCGTCCAAGTTCACTGACTTGCGTCTGCTCCAAAAGTTCTAATAGGTGTGATGTGGTCAATACCTGCTTTCATACCTAGCAGAACTTTGGCACAGTCGTAGAAGGTCGATACACCAGCCTCACGAATGTAGTACCCCCGCACTCCTGCCTCAACGTTTATGTTTGTTGTTTAATTATTAGTAAAACGCGCCATTTTCATTCTTGTTTTCTTTTTATTTTTATTTAACAGTTTCCCTACCTACGTAGCCTGCTCTGTTCTTTGCTTTCTCTCCTTAGTTTCCCTGCCTGCTAACTATTCGCTCACCCTTTTTGGTAGTATCTGTCTGTCCTATGTCCAACGCCGGTTTTCTCCTCTGTGGCAGTGTTTTTATATTTGTTGTTCTTCGGCAGTTCGACAGTTCTTTGGTAGCTGCGTGTTGTTGTTTTTGTTGTTCCTCTGTTGACACTTCGGATCCTGGACGGCTGCGTTCTTGTTGTTTTTGCTTCTGTGTTGACACTTAACCGGACTTTTGCACTCAAGTTTGTCGAGGAGACACGCACGTTCGCTCGCTGCACTAGTTATCTCGGAACTGTCCTTCTTCCTTCTCATGCCAGCTTTCACCTCCTCCGCAGTCGACGTCGCCCGGCTTAGATTTTGCCCGTGTTTGGTTAGGTGTGCAAATTTTCTCTCACGGTGTATCTAGTTCGCACGTGTAGGTGTGTGTGTGTGTTACGTTTTGTTCTTGGTGCGCTCCCGTGTCGTTCGCCGCTCATTTGTAGTTTTCCGGTGTGCAGATTTTTTCCCCTCCGGGTGTATTCTAGTTTGCGCTTGCGCTCTTAGCTGTTGTGTTGCGCTTGCGTTCTCTGGCTGCGCGGCCGTCTTTTACGTTTGCTTTGTTCGTGTTCGCTCTCTTTGCGCTCGCCCGGCTGGCCCCTTGCTTCGTATGTACGTTCTTTCTTGTGTGCGTGGTCATCGTTCTCTTTTGCGTTCGCTCTCTTTGCGCTCGCCCGGCTTGCCCTTGCTTCGTATGTACGGTCTTTCTTGTGTGCGTGGTCATCGTTCTCTTTTGCGTTCGCTCTCTTTGCGCTCGCCCGGCTTGCCCTTTGCTTTCTCGTGTGCGTGGTCATCGTTCTCTTTGGTGTTCGCTCGGCTTGCATTTGCATCGTGTGTGTGTTCTTGTGGTCGTTGCTTTCGTTTGCTCTGTGCGTGGGCGTTGATTGCGTTCGGGTGAATGACCGTCTCTCTGTTGTCGGAAGAATGATCGTGCACTTTACTGATGTGCGCTCTCCTTGAGCTTATGCGCGCTCTCCTTGAGCTACCCTATAATCTACACTAATTGGCTATGGTCTATGACAGACTTCACTTGTACTTAATAATTACTGCCTCCGTGGCGATTGCAAAACTAAAAAAAAAGCGACCTTCGTAGTACTACTTAAAAATAAATAACAAGAAAATAAAACAAATAAATTGGAGGGCTCACAATATGAGTCCTCACACCCCCCCTTACTTTGGTGAAAAAGGACTGATACTAGCCCCCCTCGGCCGATGACTACGCGGAAAGCGATGCCTTCTACCTTCAGTACGAATCTGTGGTGTCGGTTAGGGTTATGGTGTTGCCTGGCCCTAATTTGCTCCTCCAGTAAAGCAGGGAGGCGTCGCCCTGGCGTATGGACTCTCCATGACCGCGGTGCTTCTACCCAGTCGTCCTCCGGTGCGAATATGCTGCGCGTGATGCTATCGACGTCTATGGAGGGACCCAGCATTTCTTCTAGCTCCTGCATACTAAAATGCAGGAACTCCTCCCAGCCCTCTGGCAGCGTCTGGTGGTCCAGGACCTCCTGAGTATCGATATCTGCTGCCTTCCCTGGATCACTCCATTTTAGGGGCTCTGCCGGGGCGTGTGGATGAGATGCCTTCTTCATTTCCTATGACGGCGCTCGCCATTTGGATGGCCGGGGGTGTGTGTATGGTGGATGAGACCTCCGGGACTGATACTGGGCGGACGCCGGGGGAAGATTTCCGTGCTAATGTCATCGTCATCTATTGCCACTTCGGGTTCGTTAGGTGGAAGGTCTATGTTTTCTTCCTCCTGGAGGTGCATCGGCATATCGTTGAGCCATAGTTCCACGTCTCGTCGACGGAGTTGGCGGCGATTTGATTGGGCATTGTTCGTATGGCTGTGAGAAATAAACATGGTTATTACTCGGAATTACGGCCCTATCTGGCTATGCCCTATGGAACAGTGCTACGTTTTGAGACTCGATCTTATATAATTTCTTAGTTCTACTTTAACATTAATCTATTCGTCTCCCTCGTTAATGTTGGTTTCGGGATCCACGTGGAAAGGTTTGAGGTCCGCGATGTGTGCGGTGCGTCTTTCCTTGCCTCCTTCTCGCTGTAAACGGACGATATTCGCCGAGATGAAACTCCTCACTTTATACGGCCCCTCGTATTTCGGAGCGAGTTTTGCGGCGAAGCCTTCTGCGGCTTTAGAAAGGACGTGTTGTTTCAGGAGGACCAACATGCCTATCCTGGGCCGCCATTCACGGCGTCGGAGGTTATGGTGACGACTCTGCTCCGCGGATGCCCGAGTTGCATTTTCCTTGGCGACCTGAAATATTTGCTGGAGCTGCTTCGCTCTAAGTTCTGGGTTTTTCAGCTTTTGATTGGAATCTCCTGTCGTCTCATCGTAGAGTGCTCCAGGTAGCCGCGGTTCTCGTCCCATGACGAGAAATGCTGGGCTGAAACCCGTCGTATCCGAGACGCTGCTGTTGACGGCGAGCGTTATTTCCGGCAATAACAGGTCCCAAGTGTTCTGCGGGCCGTCAATGAACTGTCCGATCATTGTTTTTATAGTTCGGTTTGCGCGCTCGGTGGGATTCTGTTGGGGGCTATACGGCGCGGTGTGCTCCAGCTTCATTCCGGCCCTTTTGCAGAATGCAGTGAACGGGCGGCTAGTAAATTGGGTGCCATTGTCGCACACAAATGTTCGCGGCGTCCCGAACCGGCTGAGAATTCGTTCTCGTAAGGCTTTTTCCAGAGTCGGTGCTGTAGCCTTCCGTAAGGGTACCAGTTCGACCCATTTAGAGAACAAGTCGAAGAACACCAGGAGGATAGTGTTCCCTTGTCTTGATCTCGGGAGTGGCCCTACAAAATCGGCACAGAGTATGTCGAAGGGCTCCAGAGCCTGCCGAGTCAGTATTTTGCCGGGCGGTTTCCTCTGCTCTACTTTGTATTTTTGGCACTGGACACAATTCCGTACGTGTCGCGCAACATCCCGGAACATCCCGGGCCAGTAGTAACGTTGTGCTACCCGTGTCGTGGTCTTCCGGATCCCAAGATGTCCAGCTGTGGGTGCGTCGTGTCATTCCTGGAGGACTCGTCGTCGTAGTGCTGTTCCTACGCATAACTTCCAGAGAATATATTCCTCGTCTTCCGGTTTTAGTCCCAAGTGTCGGTACAGCTCCCCATCTTGTATGGCGTAGTCCGGATATTTCTCGGGCTCTTTCTCGACTTGTTGATGTCGACGTTGCAGCCAGGTGCAGGTGGGCGTTTCTTCCTTCATTTGGCACAGGGTCTCCAATGGTTGTCGCGACCACGCATCCGCGACGACATTATATTTCCCTTTCCGATATTGTATATCGAATTGGTACTGTTGGAGTTCCAATGCCCATCGTGCGATTCGGCCGGTCGGGTTTTCAATGGTGTTGAGCCATTTCAGTGCTAGATGGTCGGTGACAACCGTGAACTGATATCCTTCCAGGTAACAGCGTAGTTTGCGGATGGCCCAAATGATCGCCAGGCACTACTTTTCAGTCGCTGAATAATTTTCCTCGGCCGCGATAAGTCTGCGACTGACGTAAGCGATGACTCGTTCGCCTTCTTCCGTTTCCTGCGTGAGGACTCCCCTAGGCCGTAGTCGCTTGCATCGGTTTGCAGTGCGAATTTTTGGCTGAAATCGGTGCACGCTAGTACGGGTGCTTCCGTTTGAGCGTGTCAAACGCCTCCTGCTGCTCTTTGTTCCATTCCCAGCGGCGGCCTTTTTCGTAGCAATTGGGACATCGGTTGCACGACCGTGGCGAAATTTGGCACAAATCGGCGGTACCATGAGGCGATTCCTAAGCATCGGCGTAGCTCCTTTACGCAGGTTGGGGGTTGTAATTTCTGGACCGCTGCAACCTTTTCTGGGTCTGTGTGGATCCCCTCCTCGCTGATTACGTGTCCTAGAAACGACAACTTGCGTTTGAAGAAGTGACACTTCCTCCGATTTAGACTCAGATTTGCCATTCGCAGCCTCCTGAAAACCTCCCGAAGGTTTTCCTGGTGCTCTTCACGCGATTTTCCGATGACTATTATGTCATCGAGGTAGGCAAAAGCATGGGGCTCCATCTCCGGGCCGATGACCTGGTCCAATGCTCGTTGGAATGTTGCCGGGGCTGAATGTAGGCCGAATGGCATCACCTTCCATTGAAATAGTCCTCGTCCGGGTACCGTAAATGCGGTACATTCACGGCTTTGTTTGGCCATGGGTATTTGCCAATACCCGCTCTTGAGGTCCAGCGTGCTGATGAATCGGGCTTCCCGTAGCCGTTCCAAGATAGAATTTATCCTAGGCAGAGGATATGCGTCCGGAATAGACCGAGCGTTCAGTTGCCGGAAGTCGACACACATCCGCGTTTCTCCAGTCTTCTTGCCTACTAGGACGATAGGCGCGCTGTGTGGGCTCTTGGATGGCTCAATGTGGCCGTCTCGGAGGAGCTCGTCTATTTGAGCGTTGATTATTTTGAGCATTGCCGGGTTTTTCGGATAGTACCTTTGTTTAATGGGGCGCTCATCCTTCATCACTATCACATGTTCTGTGATATTAGATACTCCCGACAAACACTCAAACAACGCGAGCTCCGTCTCGAGAAATTTTTCCATTTCGGGGTCCAGTGCGGTGTTCTCCTCACTGACGTTTGTTTCCGTTTCTTCTGCTGCCGTGGTTTACGGGATTGAATGGATCGCTGCGGCTCCGGTTCGCTGGTGATCACTGTTCGCGATCTGTTTCCGGAACGGATTCCTTCGGACTGCTTGGTCATCTTTTGCGCCTAGGACTTTCGTACTGCTGTAGTCACCGTGGTCGTTGTTCTCCGTGGTTTGTGTTTTCCCTTTGTCGTCCTCCTGGGTATCCTTGCCATGATGCTTTTGCTGTGTTTCCCGTTTGTCCTGCGCTGATGCATTCCTGTCGTGTTTCGGTATCTTCGTATCATGATCCTTGCTCTTCTTTTTGCCGTGTTTTGTCCTTTTCGTGTTCTGGTGTATCCTTGCCATGTTCCTTGTTCTCCTTTTGTTGTGTTTTGTCCTTGTCGTGCTCCGGTGTCTTCTTGCCCTGATCCTTGTTTGCCTTTCGTTGTGTTTTGCCCTTGTCGTGTTCCGGTGTATCCCTTGCCATGATCCTTGTTCGCCTTTCGTTGTGTTTTGCCTCTGTCGTGTTCCGGTGTATCCTTGCCATGATCCTTGTTCACCTTTCGTTGTGTTTTGCCTTTGTAGTGTTCCAGTGTCTTCTTGCCATGATACTGGTTCTCTTTTTGCAGTGTATTGCCTTTGGCTGTGTTCTCTGGTGTATCCTGGTCACTGTCCGGGTTTCCTTTGCGTTGTTGGTCCTTTTTTTTGTCGAGTTGGGTACCCAATCGCAGCTCTGCTCCTCCGCAAGTCAATGTTGCGCCAACAGCTCCTAGGAAATCCAGGCCTAGGAGAACGTCGTCCAACACGATTGGTAACACGAGCATTTCCACCTGAGTGCATGTCCTGCCTATCTGGACATCTGCCCATAGCGCCTGTGTGAGTTCCTTTTTTTGTTCCATCCGCCAGGGATACCGTGGTTTTTACTTCGCACTTGTTGACATCGTTACGGATCTTTTGTGCTAGCCGTTCCCCGATGAAGCTCCTTGTGGCCCCTGTGTCGAGAGTGGCGAGGACCTGATATCCTTCGATGATGACCCTCGCACTGATACGGCCGTCGCGCAGTTGTAAAATTTCTTTTACTGCCGGACTTGTGGTGATACCCCCACTGAGTCTGGGTTCAGTGAGGGTCCCTGCCCGTTTCCCGGCATCGGAGTCCTGCAGCAGTTGATGGTCCTGGTCCCTTGTTTCCCGCATGTCCAACAGTGCAGCACGCGTTGTCCCCGGCATTCCCTAGCGAAGTGCCCGGCTACTCCGCAGTTTCGGCAGGCTTCCCGAGTGTTAATTCTGTGTGGTTCCCCTGGTGCGGTGCTTACTGTTGTTGTTGTTGTCTCTGGGTTCGATGCAGGATTGTTGGTCGTCGGTGTCCACGTAGTCCCCTTGGATTCCACTAATCCGACTGGTGATGACTCTGGATACGAGCTCCATTGCCGCCGACTCCTTTCTCGTTCCCGTGTCACCTCGTAGTTGGTGGCGAAGGCTGTGAGGTCCCTTAATGTTTTAATGTCGGTCCTTCTCACGAACAGCTGGTATTCCGGTAGCATATTCTCATATGCTCTCTCCAATTCCTGGGCTTCTGTATATCCAGCTCGCCGCATCATCACGCGAATCTCCAAAAGGTACGTCTTGAATGTCTCGTTTGTCCGTTGGTAGCGTATCCGGATCTCATCTTCCAGTCGCTGGAAGTATCTGGGCGGCAAGAAGAAGTCCAGGAATTCAGCTCGGAAGACTTTCCAGGTTTCGCCTTGTAGTCCGCTCGTTCGGAACCAATCTTCGGCTGTTCCTCCTAGCAGCTCGGGAATTGCTTGTGGCATATATTCAGTGTTTATCCGGTATGATGCTGCCCGTTCCTCCAGACGCTCGATAAAACGCAGCGGGTCCGAGGTGCCATCGAAATTTATTCCCCCACCTTCGCATGCGGTCCGCCGTTTGTGCGAAAGTAGATCCTTCCATTTGATCTTGTTGTTGGACGGCTGCTGCTTCACTGCTACGTGAAGCCGTGACCCTTGTTGTGGGAACCTGCAAGGTCTGCTTCCCTGGCATATGTTTTGCCTCTTCTACCCGGTCCGGTTCAGGATGGGCTACGGGAGTGTTAGGATGGTTCCCGATTGGTCGACGATCCGGGCTGGGGCTGGTGCCATACTGTGCCTCCAGTGATTCGAGGCGGTGGATTGTGGCCGGCGAGTGGTCCTTCTTACCAATGAAGGCCGCCATTCGTGCTCGCAGCTCCTCGACGGTACTTTCCCGCTCGAAACCAAATTCGTCGGCGAAGTTCTCCAGCTCGTTCTTCCTCCTGAAGGACACCCATCGTACGCCTACCATGGTTTATGGTCGTAGTTTCGTAACCTTGTATCCTGTGCGTGTGTCGTTATTGGTTGTGCCTCGCTATGCGTTGTATCTTTGTATCGTTGTAGCCTTGTATCTCTGCTCGTTGTATCCTCGTGCGTGTATCCTTGTTGCTTGCTGTTGTCGTGCCTCTATGTAATGTTTGTTCCTTGTTCCTTGTATCCTTGCTCGTTGTATCTCTGCTCGTTGTATCCTGGTTGCGTGCTGATGGTCGTGCCTCTCTGATCGTTTGTGCCTTGTTCCTTGTATCCTTGCTCGTTGTGTCTCTGATCGTTGTATCCTTGTTGCCTGCTGATGGTCGTGCCTCGATGTAATGTTGTATCCTTCGTTGTTTCGTTGTTTCCTTGTTCGTTGAATCCTTGTTCGTTGTATCCTTGTTGTCTGCTCGTTGTATCCTTGTTGCTTGGGGTATCCTTGTATCTCTGCTTGTCGTATCCTTGTCGCGAAAACACTTTTAAACTTTTATCGTTCACTGGAGATGTTCACTCGACTGAAGCCGGAGACTGAGTGCCTTCTCTGCGCCGGATGCCGGCCTTATATACCCTGGCCGAGCGCACCGAACCGTTATGCTCGGCTTCGGGTCCCGTTAAAGGTTCTTCGGGCGACCCGAAAGCACGAGTCTCGTAGACCACCGTTACGCCCCTTTGTTGTTGTTGTTCTCAGGGCGAGAACGACGATCCACGCTGTCCTGTCGCGTCCGACTCCTTTGCGTCACCCTAACCAACTCCTTGACTATCCTTTTTGTGCTCGATTGTCCTGTGCTCTTCCTGTGTTTTCCCACGTTATCCTGACCGTCTGTGTAGGTCCTATCCTTCTGTAAAAACTATCGTCGGTTTGTACCGACGCTCTGACTCACTTTTCGCACTCCTGTAGTGGTTCTTTAGGCCACCAAGGACACAATTCCCCCCTCTCGTCTCAGGTCCCTGCTCGGGCGCCATCTGTAAGGAAGCTTTTCCAGCTGGGGTACACTCAGTCTCGCCCAGGGTCACTTTACAGAACATTTCTAAAGTGCCGAGACCTGAGACGGAGAATATGTATCCCTTTTAGGGCGGAAAAGTGATTTCCTAGGGGTCTAGGGGAAAGAGAATCGGACCACGCCTCGGTGTATACCGAGTCCTCCTGCCTTAAGAACGTGCTACAGCGGCTGGGCCGGCTGGCTAATGGTTGGCGTCAACTGCGGGGAATCATACAAACGTTTCAGCTGGCTCGGCGCATCTACTTTCGCTGCTCAGTTGACATTGGAGCCTGGTTATGCACCAAGGCGTCCAAGTTCACTGACTTGCGTCTGCTCCAAAAGTTCTAATAGGTATGATGTGGTCAATACCTGCTTTCATACCTAGCAGAACTTTGGCACAGTCGTAGAAGGTCGATACACCAGCCTCACGAATGTAGTACCCCCCGCACTCCTGCCTCAACGTTTATGTTTGTTGTTTAATTATTAGTAAAACGCGCCATTTTCATTCTTGTTTTCTTTTTATTTTTATTTAACAGTTTCCCTACCTACGTAGCCTGCTCTGTTCTTTGCTTTCTCTCGCTTAGTTTCCCTGCCTGCTAACTATTCGCTCACCCTTTTTGGTAGTATCTGTCTGTCCTATGTCCAACGACGGTTTTCTCCCTCTGTGGCAGTGTTTTTATATTTGTTGTTCTTCGGCAGTTCGACAGTTCTTTGGTAGCTGCGTGTTGTTGTTTTTGTTGTTCCTCTGTTGACACTTGCGGATCCTGGACGGCTGCGTTCTTGTTGTTTTTGCTTCTGTGTTGACACTTAACCGGATTTTTGCACTCAAGTTTGTCGAGGAGACACGCACGTTCGCTCGCTGCACTAGTTATCTCGGAACTGTCCTTCTTCCTTCTCATGCCAGCTTTCACCTCCTCCGCAGTCGACGTCGCCCGGCTTAGATTTGCCCGTGTTTGGTTAGGTGTGCAAATTTTCTCTCACGGTGTATCTAGTTCGCACGTGTAGGTGTGTGTGTGTGTTACGTTTTGTTCTTGGTGCGCTCCCGTGTCGTTCGCCGCTCATTTGTAGTTTTCCGGTGTGCAGATTTTTCCCTCCGGGTGTATTCTAGTTTGCGCTTGCGCTCTTAGCTGTTGTGTTGCGCTTGCGTTCTCTGGCTGCGCGGCCGTCTTTTACGTTTGCTTTGTTCGTGTTCGCTCTCTTTGCGCTCGCCCGGCTGGCCCTTGCTTCGTATGTACGTTCTTTCTTGTGTGCGTGGTCATCGTTCTCTTTTGCGTTCGCTCTCTTTGCGCTCGCCCGGCTTGCCCTTGCTTCGTATGTACGTTCTTTCTTGTGTGCGTGGTCATCGTTCTCTTTTGCGTTCGCTCTCTTTGCGCTCGCCCGGCTTGCCCTTGCTTTCTCGTGTGCGTGGTCATCGTTCTCTTTGGTGTTCGCTCGGCTTGCATTTGCTTCGTGTGTGTGTTCTTGTGGTCGTTGCTTTCGTTTGCTCTGTGCGTGGGCGTTGATTGCGTTCGGGTGAATGACCGTCTCTCTGTTGTCGGAAGAATGATCGTGCACTTTACTGATGTGAGCTCTCCTTGAGCTTATGCGCGCTCTCCTTGAGCTACCCTATAATCTACACTAATTGGCTATGGTCTATGACCGACTTCACTTGTACTTAATAATTACTGCCTCCGTGGCGATTGCTAAACTAAAAAAAAAAGGGACCTTCGTGGTACTACTTAAAAATAAATAACAACAATAGAAAATAAAACAAATAAATTGGAGGGCTCACAATATGAGTCCTCACAAATCAAAGCTGACAAGTTTCGCATTAGTTGCTGCTCTTGTTGTTGCATGGCTGACTAAATTATTTTATCTATATCTTCCCTGTTTCCTTCTTTCGATGAATCCACAGTCAGACTACTCTGATTTACTTCATCATTCTGCATTGCATGTTGTGCAGACCTAGTGGTCAGCCTCTACGTGTACTGCAACCAATGCGGTATCTATTATTACATCTATTGCTGTTTTGATCTGTGTTCTGATCAGGCGCTGGCATTATTGGGTCAGTGGCGTTGCCTGTTGTATTTAATTCAGCGGCCAAATTGTTGTTTGACGATGATAACTGTCTGGCTGTGCAGGGGTTTTTCATGTTTGGCAAATATTTGTATGTTGCAACGCTCTCTCTATACACTCATGATGAAACCTATGTTGGCATGGGGACCTTGCTATTAAATTGTTTGGTTGCATTGGCTGGTGGCAGCAGCCGCAGAAAGGGTCTTGTTGTTGTAAAATATTACTGAGATCTTCTGTGCTCTGTCTTACTGACATATTTATAGTTTTTCTGTTCTTATAATTATTGGTTCATCGCTTTTCAAAATAAACACTCCATAATGTGTTTAAAAAATATAACCTGCATATGTGTATAGTTATTGATAAACTAAAGGATTATATTGCTCTACTCAAGACTGACTGTTGCTAATATTGGTCGAGTTTCTCCAAAAATATTCTAGGTGCTCGCGGTTCCTAAGATTTGCTATCGAAAGCCTTATAGTAGTTTATTGTTTAAAGGATAATTATATTTAGCAAATTTGGTCGTCACTTACTACTGCCTCAGTATGGTCGACTGACCCGATTAAAACGAGAGACATCGCGATTCCGATATCTGAGATTCTGTTACCTTGACGCCATATTGCTATACACATTCTCCCATTTCTAAAAATGGAGATTTCCAAACATGAGAATTATTCGGCAACTTCCAGACTTATCTAGGTCGATATATCCAAATTTTATGAATTGTAATCGCGATTCGCGACAATAAGTTGCTGAGTTGCATAACATCAAATCTGGGAAAATCATTTTGTTTTGAATTTTCTAAAAGATGAAATTTTTAATGGGTGGATTCAAAGAGCATTTTGTAAAGTCGAACGTGATGTTTACGGGATTCATATTTCGGTTCTTTTAAATTTTGCCTGTACTGATCAGACCTTCCGCATTGGGCCTCAATTACTTTTGTAATTGATAAGAAGTAAGATCTGTACATTTTTCATTACATCTCGAGCTCCACGCTTAAGCGCCAATTATTTTTAAAAAGAAATATTTTTAATAAATTCTTGGCTAAAAAAACCCTCCTTCGTCCCTTCGGTTGGGCTATAATTACTTTCTGTAATTGGTTAAGGAGTAGGATCTGTGACTTTTCCATACCTCTCGGGCCCACGTTGGGCGCCAATTATTTTATACCATATGTAGCATGTGGAATTGCTATTGTGTATATACCACTAGTATTGACTATATGTTAGGCTAAGAAGGTTCGTGCACTTCTGGCTTCTCTCTGGTCTAAGCTCGCCGGATGGGGTGTGGGTTATTTTCTTACCTAAACATATACGCGCTACGGGAAAAATAATGATTAAGTGCACTACGGAAATGAAAATCGACAACTAATTTGTATTCAAATAAACCACGCTGTTTATGGATGTTATATGCTGGTCATATTGCGCTATGGTACTAGGATGTTAATCGTATCCCGATCTGTACCCTCCCTACCATGATAGCTCGCGGACTTCTCGGCTATCCCTTGTTCAATACTACGTATAAGTACTAAATTTCACTATTATGGGCGTTCATTTTGTCGGCGATGAACCTCATTAAATTATTAGACTTGCATGATTAGGTAAACATTATAATTCATTTTTTATTCATTAGGTGTAAGATATTTTAACGTAAAGATATTTAGAGATTCCATATTCAAATTCAAGGGCAATAACAATTCGTAATAAAAAGAGTAAGAGTATATTTAAATTTACGCTCAGTAGCTTCACTTCTTTTTACCACAAGGGCATTTCACAATTATTTCATATAGATACATATATATTTATATGGACCACCACAAAACATAAGTACATTGGCAATGCAAATGGCATACCATTGACAATATCAATTATTCATATACATTTTGTTACTCATATATGATATCCGTTTGATCGATGGGCTCTTCGATGTCGCTGCTGTGCTGTTTTGGAAGAAGGTTTATGTAGTTTTGAGTGTGTGTCCATATGTGTGTGCTTGTTTTCAGATGCTACTGCGAGGTGTAAAAGTTTTAAGTTGCCTTAGGAATATATGTGTACAAAAGCCGTTATTAGATAGAGTTTAAGTGAAAAGATTTGATATACAAATATATTTATACTAGCGTGATACTTTTTATTCGCATGCCGCCTTTGGGCTGCCGAGAGCGCCTTAGCGCTTCACTTTTGCTGCTGGGGTTGGGGGTCTATGTCAGGCTCGACATACCCGTGTCGCTATGAGCTACTGTGGCTGTTACCACTATATGTCTCGGACGTTCAATAACTTTGGCTTTCTTTTTTAATATAAATGTTATTTTTCAGCCTTTATTAACCTCCGAGTTTTAACGTATTTATAGTATATATATTCTTTCCGCATAATTTTTCGATTTTAAAACACTTTATATCTGGACACTTTGGTACCAGTCTGCGCTGCTATAAATGTTGGGGGGGGGGGGGGGGGTGGGGTGGTTGTTTTTTTTTTTTTTTTTTTTTTTTTTTTTTTTGGGGTTTTTGGGGGGGGGGGGGGGGGGGGGGGGGGGGGGGGGGGGGCCGCCCCCCCCGCCCCATTTATTTTCTTTTTTGGGTGGGGGGGCGGGGGGCGGGTGGGGGGGGCTGTTTGTCTGTGGCTTTTTTTTTTTTTTTTGTTTGTTTGTTTGTGTGGCCGGGGGGCCGGCGCGCCTGGAGGGGCGGGGGTTGGGTGGTTGGTGTTGTTTTGTTTTGTTTGGTGTGGTGTGTTGTTTTTTTTTTTTTTTTTTTCTTTTTTTTCTCCCCTCTGCTGTGAGTAATTTTTTTATTTAGTAATTAAATTTAAAACCGGGGCGGGTGTTTTTTGCGGAAAATCCTGCCCGGGTTATGTGAAAATGGCTTATAGGTTACAACCACTTTGCAACTGCATCCTTATAAACAACGGATTGCCTCCCCCCCCTGAGAACATTTAAACTCCTTTCTACAATGCAGCGTTCAAGGTAATTAGAACGACAGTTTTGTTGCCAAAAGTAACGGCGGCGCCCCCACTCCGGTTGAGGCGGTGCGAATTTTCGTTTATTATTATTTCTTTTATTCTAATAAACTAAAGAAAAACAGCAAAAAATTTAAATCCAGGAAACACCCTACCACCTAGCAACCACCTGACGTTTTGTATTTTCTATCTGCATTATGCAAGAGCTTTGAAATGAGACGTCGGCGAATTGGAAATTGTCATTTGAGGGCGGCGAATTATTTCAGCTCTTTTTTGATAATTGGAGTTTAAGAGAGTTTATGAGTGCAAGCTTCCACTACAAGCGTGTGCTTCAACGAGTTGGTGGAATACACCACCGAGCGACTTGTGGGAGTACAGGCGAAAGTACCTGCGGTCACGGGCGTTCCGCATGGCACACGGTCGACCGTGAGGGGTCGTGAGTGGTAATGAGTGAAAGATAGCTCGCAAGCGAGGTGCGTGAGCGTTCACTCTAACTAGTTGCGGTGTGGTAGAATACACCACTGAGCGATTTGTGGGAGTGCAAGCGAAAGCATCCGCGGCCGCGGGCGTTCCTCATTATAAGCCGCCGGCTAGGTACGCGTGACACGAAGGAGCGGTCAGGCGTCGCACGTGAGCTCCGAGGGGACCACGTGGTGGTAACATCAACTACCACGAGGTCTTCGAGTACACATGAGTGACGTAGACCATGTGCGCCTGTTTTACCCTGTACATATCTCAGCAGGGCATGACCTGCTAGTAACCTCTCTTGCTAAAAGTCATAGTAGTCCAAGTATTTATAAATTTTTCTGTAAAGACCCTGGCGAGACTGAGATATGTACCCCATCCTGAGAAAGCATCCTTACAATAAAGTAAATACCTCTCCTGTTGCTCTTTCCCGCTACTTAATTACTCGGTCAAACTTTACCGTGCTGAACGCGAACTGTTATACAAATTATTTAACTCGTTGCAGATTTAAATTTTTTTCAGAATCCAAAACAGTTTTATAGTTTTGTTAACATGAAGCGAAAGTCTGCGGTATTTCCCTCCAAATTGATGTTTGAAAATTTTGATGCAGACACAGATCAGGCCATGGCCGATATGTTTGCAAAATTTTTCCAAACGAATTACTCACCGAATTGCTACTGTCTATCCATATAAAATTCCAAGCTTGAATGGTATTTTCACCCGTCTTCTGAACGAAAGTTCACTGGTTAAGGATCTTCATTCGTTAAGCCAGTATTCTCGCCAGGACCCGACGGTATTCCCGTTTGCGTACTTCGATACTGTGCCAACTCACTTAGTAAGCCACTGCTCAAAATTTTTTCGCTGTCCTTAGAAACTGCTTCTTTTCTTTCCATTTGGAAGGAATCATTGATAATTCTATTGTTCAGAAAGGGCAGTAAGTCGCAATTATAGAGGTATCTCTAAATTGTCGACTTTACCGAATTTCTTCGAGAATATCTTAATTCCTCACTTGCAACATTCCTGTAGATCCGTTATATCTCCTTTTCAACACGGATTCATGAAACGTTGTTCTACGACGACAAATTTGTTGGAGCTGACATCCGTTGTTATAAAGGGTTTTCAGGACAATCTTCAAACTGATGTCATTTATACTGATTTCAGTAAAGCTTTTGACTCAGTAAACAATTTCTTTCTTGCACAAAAACTTAATCTATTCGGGTTTTCACCAAAACTTCTCAGTTGGATTGTGAGCTATTTGACTTACAGAATTCAAATAGTCTTCTTTATCAGTTGCGATCGAACACTCTTTGAGTATAGACGTGCCTTGTTTGTGCGGAAGCTACGCTTTAGCTTTGAATTCGTTTAGTTCTGTAAGGAAGCTTTTTATGCTGGGGTACACTCAGTCTCGCCCAGGGCCACTTTACAGAACATTTATAAAGTACTGAGACCTGAGACGGAGAATGTGTACCTCTTTTAGGGCGGAAAAGTGCTTTCCTAGGATCTAGGGGAAAGGAAATCGGACCATACCTCGGTGTATACCGAGTTCTTTTGTCTTAAATAACTGACGGCAGCGGCTGGGCCGGCTGGCTAGTTGTTGGCGCCAAATGCGGGGAGTACTACAATGTTTCGGCTGGCATCTCGCATCTACTTTCGCTGCTCAGTTGACCTTGGAGCCTGGTTATGCACCTAGGCGTCCAAGTTCACTGACTTGCGTCTGCTCCAAAAGTTCCAATAAGTATGATGTGGTTAATCCCTACTGTCATACCTAGCGGAACTTTGGCACAGTCGTAGATGTCAGTGCTCCAGCCTCGCATATGTAGCACCCCCGCACTCTTGCCTCAGTGCTTATATTAAGGCATAGTTTAAGTAAAACGCTCCATATCTTCTTCTTCTTTCCTTTTATTTTTTCTTTACACAATTGCCCTACCTACACCGTAGCTTGCTCTGTTCTTTGGCTTTGTTTTCTCCTTTTCTTATTAGGCCATGGATTTTAAAAAAATTCATGGTCTATTGTGTTTGTCGGAACGGAAATGTGCGTAACAGGCAGAAAGAGGCATCTCCGACCCCATAAACTATATATATTCTGAATCAGTATCAGTAGCCGAGTCGATTGAGCCATGTCTGTCTGTCCGTCTGTCTGTCTGTCTGTCTGTCTGTATGAACACCTGGATCTCAGAAACTATAAGAGCTAGAGTCATCAAATTTTGTGACAACATACGTATATATTGCAGTGTCTCAAAGTTTTTTTAAAATTTGGACACGCCCCTTCCCGCCTCTGTAAATCAGAAATAACTACTTAAAACCTACAATATTAACTCAACAACCAAAGTTGTATATCTTACATGACAAATACCTTGCCACGGGCGTTATGTGAAAATTTCATTAATATCGGACTATAAATAAGTGAGATATGATACGAATTAAACTCACTTTGAACATGCATATATAATTATGCAGACCTAATTTACGCAAGTATACCGAAGTTCAAATCTAGCATCAGACACACAGCATTTTATTTAACTTTTTATTTGCATTGTATGGGAACAGAATTGGTTCACAATGCAGCTTTGCCGATGAGCAAGGGAGTAAGGCAATGGCCTAGTGGTTAGAGTGGCGGACGGCTGCGAGAGAGTGCGTGTGTTCAACTCCCGGTTGAGGCGGGTGCGAATTTTCATTTATTAATTATTTCTTATTTTATTTTTTTTATTCTATTAAACTAAAAGAAAAGTTACAGTCAAGCAAATTAAAATTAAGAAGAAGCACATGTAATGAAATTTGGTACGCGCTAGAAATGCATACCTATACCTATTGCCTACGGTATACTATGATAATCCATGGCCTTATACAGTCAGCTCCTGACTGTAGCGTTTGTTTTTTTTTTCTAAGTTTCCCTGCCTATTAGTTATTCGCTCACCCCTGTTTAAGTCGTCGATCGGTCGTAGTCCAGCGGCGGTTCTTCTGCTGCAGCGGCGTTGTTGTTGTTTTGCTTGCTTGCGTGGGGCTTCGTTCCTTTGATGGCCCCTCGTTGGCGGTCCTGTTGTTATTGTTTTTTCGTTTTCTTCCCGCGCTGACACGAACGAGGATTTCCGGCACTTTCACTGATCACGTTCGCCCGGCTCATTAGTCTTATTCGAACTGTCCTTCTTCCTTCTAATGCCAGTTTCACCTCCTCTGCAGTCGACGTCGCTCGGCTTAGATTTACCCATGTTTTGTTGATTGTGCGAATTTTTCTCTCCCGGTGTATTTAGTTCGCACGTGTATGTGCGTATGTGCTAGGCTTTGCTCTCGGTGCGCTCTCGTGTCGCTCGCCGCTCAGTTGCAGTTGCCGTCGCTCAGCTGCACTCGCTTGTGTGCGAACTTTTCTCTCTGGGTGTGTGTTCTTTCGTTTGAGCTTGTACTCTGGCTGCGCTTGCGCTCTCTTCTTTTTTTAGGCCATGGATTTTAAAAAAATTCATGGTCTATTGTGTTTGTCGGAACGGAAATGTGCGTAACAGGCAGAAGCAGGCATCTCCGACCCCATAAACTATATATATTCTGAAACAGTATCAGTAGCCGAGTCGATTGAGCCATGTCTGTCTGTCCGTCTGTATGAACACCTGGATCTCAGTAACTGTAAGAGCTAGAGTCATTTTTTTATTTTTATTGAAATTTAATTGAATAATTTAATTTGTTTGACTGTAACTTTTCTTTTAGTTTATTAGAATAAAAAAAAAACAAAATAAAATTCTTATTTTAATAATTAATAAATTCGCACTCGCCTTAACCGGGAGTTGAACACACGCACTCTCACGCAGCCGTCCGCCACTCTAACCACTCGGCCATTGCCTCACTTCTTTGCCCATCGGCAAAGCTGCATTGTGTACCAATTCTGTTACCATACAATGCAAATAAAAAAGTTTAATAAAATGCTGTGTCTGACGCTAGATTTGAACTTCGGTATGCTTGCGTAAATTAGGTCTGCTTAATTACATATGTTCAAAGTGAGTTTATTTCGTATCATATCTCACTTATTTATAGTCAGATTTTAATGAAATTTGTTATTTGTTATGTTATATTTGTTTTGTAAGATATACAATTTTGGCTGTTGAGCTAACATTGTAGTTTTTAAATAGTTATTACTGATTTACAGAGGCGGGAAGGGGCGTGTCCAAATTTTAAAAAAACTTTGAGACACTGCAATATATACGCATGTTGTCACAAAATTTGATGACTCTAGCTCTTACAGTTACTGAGATCCAGGTGTTCATACAGACAGACAGACGGAAATACAGACATGGCTCAATCGACTCGGCTACTGATACTGATTCAGAATATATATAGTTTATGGGGTCGGAGATGCCTGCTTCTGCCTGTTACGCACATTTCCGTTCGGACAAACACAATAGACCATGAATTTTCTTAAAATCCATGGCCTAATTATTGTGTGGTTGCTGATAAGCACCAACTAACTGTTGTCGACATGAGTGACAGCGACGAAGACCTAACTGTCTGGAACTGGCAGAGAGTAAAATCAAAGCCAAACAAGAGACCATGCCTAGTCTCTCCCGAACTACGCAAAAAAAAGCTTCTTTGGACAACTCACCAAGCACCAGTGCCAATAAATTCGCTCTCTTAAGCGACGCATTTGCCCAGTCAAAGAGTAAACGAAGATAACAAAAAAGCAGATCTCGAAACGGTAAAAGAAGACAGCACTACTGACTTTGCTAAGCCCCCACCCATCTTTCTATCTGACGTCAATGAAATAAGTGAAATGCTAGCTTATCTTAATTTAAAAATTAAAAAGATCTGTACCATTATAAAACTCAACGTGATGTACATGTAAGAATAATGGTTAAGACTATCGAAGATTACAGAAAATTAGTTAAAACACTTAGTGATGATTGTGTGAAGTATCACACATATCAGCTTAAGGAAGATAGAGCATTTAGAGTCGTTGTTAAGAATTTGCATTTTTCTACAAATATAAATGAAATCAAAAGCGATGTAGAGTCAAAAGGTTATGTTGTTAGGAACATAAGTAATATTAAAAGCCGTGCAACCAAAACGCCACTGAACATGTTCTATGTAGATCTCGAGCCAAACAACAAAAACGGAGATATATATAAAGTAAAACACATTGGTAACGCTATTGTCAACATAGAGCCACCCCGCAAAACCAATGAAATTGTTCAATGCTATCACTGCCAGGACACACAAAATCGTACTGTGCCAAAACGTACCGATATGTAAAATGTTCTTCTCGACACCCAAGCAACCTCTGCCCAAAAAATATTGACCAACCAGCAAAGTGTGCCAATTGCAACGAAGAACACGCCGCCAGCTACAAAGGGTGTAGAATTTATCAGGAACTTTTGTCAAAAAAATCAATAACTAATCGAAAATTTTTGAATAGCAATAAAGACCAGAGTAAAAATGACTTAGGAAACTCTCAATCTTTTGCTCCGCCTAACAAACCAACATATACCCAACAAAGTAACGATTATCAAATTTATGCCAAAATTGCTACAGGGAATAGAAAAACAAACACTTCACTAGAGAGAATAGAGCAACTTCTAGAAAAACAGTCTGAACTTACTAATAATTTACTTAACATGATTATGTTGCTTGTAAACAAACTATGCAAGTAAATCTAAACATAGGTATATGGAATGCCAATGGGCTTTCCAACCAGGTAAATGAAATATCCATCCATGCTCTACACCGATAGAGCTTTATGGCTCTACACAGATAGAGCTTAATGCACCTTTTAACTAAGTGCAACTGCAATCAGGAATTCTCGAAGAACAATTCAATGCAGTAAGTCCAAACACAACACAGAGACAAGCTTGGTTTTTGAATTGGTTTCCACCTCGGCACCACTAGAATTCCCAACGAGTTCTAGCAGTGTGGAGATGAAACTGCCTTCGATCACCAAGTTAGTCAGCGATGAATGCTGATGATCGAAGTTGGCTACTTCGTGAAACAATTGTACATTCAAGCCCGCTCCTTGTCTTTTGACAAGTGTTCTTGTTGTGTTTGGCACAACTTATCGGCTAGATAAGCTATGATGCAAAATCGAACCGATATTGACCTCGAGTCAGCTAAAATGTTAGAAATATCCATCTTTATGAAAATGAATGAAATTGAGATTATGTTAATCTAAGAGACTCACTTCACCAGCAAATCATATATCAGAGTTGTTGGATATGATATAATCAGAGCTGATCACCCGTCGGGCAGAGCTCATGGCGCCGCAGCTATTTTAATTAAACAGGGCCTAAAATTTCAAATTATGGACAGCATTAGAGAAAACGCTATGCAAGCTGCCACGGTCAAGATCAAATGTTTGCATGTGGACGTATCTGTAACAGCGATATACTTCCCACCAAGATTTTCTCTCAAAGAAGAAGACTTTAAGAACTTTTTCCATAAACTTGGAACTCAGTTTATAGTAGGAGGCGACTTCAATGCCAAGCACCCTTGGTGGCGCTCCAGATTGATAAATCCGAAGGGAAGAGAATTGTATAAATGCCTACAAAATAACAACATAACAACTCTCTCAACCGGTAAGTTAACATACTGGCCTGCTGACAGTAGAAAGATACCAGACCTTATAGACTTCGTACCATTCCTTGGTATTCCACAATCACACATGCGCATAATGGAAAGCTTTGATCTAAGCTCAGACCATTCTCTAATAATAGTGACGTACAGTACAGTAGCTCATATATTGACAAAACCTTACAAAGTAATTTCTTCAAATACTGATATCAACGCGTTTAAAAGCTATCTGGAAACAGGTATCAGCCTGAATATCTCGCTAAAATTAGGAGAGGAGATAGATAAAGCTGTTGAGCTTCTAACAAATAAGATCCATAAAGCAAGCTGTTTGGTTATGCAGCCAGCAGCAGAAATTTGATTTATTTTAGTTTTATCACTCTTATATGTACATTGCTCTGTGCATCAATAGATTTTGCATTCCCCTTTGTGCTGTGTTCCTCTCTCTCTCAATAGAGACCCAGCACAGCTGCTAATCTTTATTTGGTCATTCAGTTACAAATTAAGTGTTGATCACACAGGTACTGCTGTGAGACACTTTTAATTTCAATCGGTTTGATGCGGACACTGTCGCCGTTTTTGTGAATTAAAGCCCTGTGTGGCAAAATATATTGAAGAAAATATAATTTGAAATATTGACTTGATCGTTTTTTATTAAATGGTACACCACTTCTTAAAGTCAGTGAAAAAGCTCATTGCCTGAACATTTGGCGACCCCGACGTGATTTCTCTTTCGGTAACATTTCTATATCGTGAACTCAAAAACAGTTATATTAATATCGGTGCACTTTTGTGAGTACATAAGTGGCTGTACCTTTTCGCCCCCGCTACTTTACATATATTTCAAGCATTCTCGCGTAGCGGCAGTTGCACCCGTCTCGCTTACTCTCGTTTTATTTTTCGGTTTCTTTGCTTACGCACAATAAGCATTCACGCGTAGCGGCAGTTTAATCAGTCTCGCTCGCCCCCGTTTTCGGTTTCTTCTTTGCCTACCGCTAAATTCGTGTCGTTTTGGCTGTGCAAAAAAGAATTGACTTTGTGCATAAACACACACACATCATTGCTATTGTATGCGCAGTTTGGTTGCCGGTGCAAATACAGTGCTTGTAAAACTGTTCACCATTGTGCGTGCCTTTTACATTGCCCGGCTCAAAATGCAGTGCTTGCAAAACTGTTAACAAGTCTGAGTTTCTTTGACCTTTATATTTTTTTTTGTTGTGCCAAAATATTAAAAATAATCAACAATGCCAAACAACGACACATTCAGTCTGCCAGCTGACAGAATAAAATTTTTAAAGCGCAAGGCAAAGTTCATATTTGACGACGCTACAAAAATTGCTGCAGGTTTAACCACCGAATCGGCCACTTCCCTTAATGATGATGGTCTGCATTTAAAGCTGGATTTAATAAACCAAACAGAGGCTTCGTTCAGCTTGACTCATGATTCCCTGGAGGAACCACGATGGACCACGATGAAATGGGAAGTGAGCTTTTGTCTTTGAAATGCGGTATGTTGTACAAACGGAACTCAGTAGACGCAAAGTGCCAGAGAATTCTTGTTCACCTATGCGTCAAGATCCCGGAACTGAGTTGCCTTCTGGTTCTCTATTTCGACGACCGAATGTGCCTGACCTGAAGCTACCAACCTTTAGTGGAAATTATACCGAATACACAGATTTTATGTCGATGTTTTCCGCTGTCATCGATAAAAACCCAATACTGGCTGACATGGAGAAGCTTCAACACCTCAAGTCTTGCCTAAGAGGTCCAGCTTTGGATGCCGTTGGTGCTTTAGAGGTCACTGATGTAAATTATCCGGTTACCCTGGAGTTGTTGGATAAGCGCTACAACAATAAGCGGCTTATTTTCGAGGCTCACATTTCGGCGATCATGAACTTACCAAAGGTAGAAGGTTCATATTCTGGAAAGCTGCGTGAACTGGCCGACCAAATTAATTTGCGTTTACGGGCACTTCACAGCATGAGCACCCCTGTGGAGATATCCGAGTGTATTCTCGTTTATTGTCTTCTCCAAAAGGTCGACCGTGAAACCTAGCTATTATGGGAGGATGCTGCTTCCACTGAAAGGCTACCCGTCTGTAGTGAATTTGTTAAATTTTTTGAGACAAGATGTCAGAAATTTGAAAACATCGAACGTAGCAATGCTGCACTTCGAATCATGGCACAAGCTGTAAAACCTAGGAAAGCCGTCAACAACTCTAGAAATTCATTTGTCGCCACTTCTCCTGTCGCTTGCTGCCCTGTCTGCAATGCTGTAGACCACATAATTTTTGATTGCCCACAATTCAGAAGACTGTCGCCCCAAGATCGCTTACAGGAAGCCAAAACGTTGGCTTTATGCCAAATTTTCTTAAGGGTGGACATCACCTACGACATTGTAATGCTGATCGCTGTCGCACTTGTGGAAGTAAGCACAACAAATTGCTACATTTCGGCTTAAGGTCTTCGTCATCTCGCTCCCAGTCTGCTCAACCTCAGCTAGCTTCTGATACTCCTTCCAATGGATTGCAAGTAGTTGCACAAGGATCATCACCTGGTCAATCATCTTCCCTAGTGGCTCAAAATCTCGGAGCAGACTTTGTGTTGTTGGCCACTGCCGTCATCAATATTCAAAATAAATCAGGATCTTGGGTTCCTTCCCGCGCCTTGCTGGACTCCGGCTCGCAACTACACATAATCACCTGTCGTCTGGCATACACTTTGCAATTGACCAAGTACAAGTCTGCAGCTACAGTGTCTGGAATTCGTGATGCCAGATTTAGCTAAGATGGATGTATGGTAAACATTAATCTCAAATCTCAAACTTCAGAGTTCGTTGCCAATATTGCAGCTCTGGTAGCTCCTAATATCACGGACAACCAGCCCAACCTAACTGTAAACTCTGAAGACTGGAAAATACCAGCTAATCTTCGTTTGGCCGATCCCCAATTCTTCAGGCCCCAAAAATTGACTTGCTGATAGGCGCTAGTCTATTCTTTGATCTGCTGTGTGTAGGCCAAATAAAATTGGCCGATGGACTTCCCACTCTCCAAAAAACTCGTTTT
Organism: Zaprionus nigranus; assembly: GCA_018903425.1. Classification (NCBI taxonomy): domain Eukaryota; kingdom Metazoa; phylum Arthropoda; class Insecta; order Diptera; family Drosophilidae; genus Zaprionus; species Zaprionus nigranus. The sequence goes on along the minus strand of JAEIGD010000239.1, from coordinate 60,078 downwards.
GGATGGATTGTCACTGGTGGAATCATCATTGACTGTTAAAGCAAATGGGCCTCAAATGCCTGATGATGACATCCGTCTGGAGGAACTAGTGCGCAAATTTTGGGAGATAGAAACCACTGCTGAATCCGTCTCTAAGCATACAAAGGAAGAACTCGACTGCGAGGCCCACTTCAAGTCTACATTTTCTAGGCTTCCATCTGGAGAATATTCAGTCCGACTTCCTGCAAAGCACTGCCCGGAACTATTGGGAGAATCCTATCAACAAGCCTATCGCCGTTTTTTAAATCTGGAAAACAAACTTAAACGCAATCGTCAGCTCAAAGAGAAGTATTCAGCCTTTATTCATGAGTACTTATCTTTATTTCACATGTCTCTGGTACCATTTGATTCCCAGAAACTATGCAAATTCTATTTGCCGCATCACTGCGTTTTAAAAGGAAGACAGCACAACAACTAAGTTACGTGTTGTCTTTGGTGGCTCTGCCAAAACTTCTTCTGGATACTCATTGAACGAAATACTCATGGCAGGCCCCACTTTGCAGCCCAAACTGTTTCACACTTTGTTACAGTTTCGAACCTTCCCTGTTGCTTTAACTGGTGACATCTGTAAGATTTACCGATGTGTCCGGGTCAAGGAACCGGACAGCTATTTACAATACATTCTGTGGCGTGACACACCCCAGGAAAAGATACAAGTATTTAAGCTTGATACCGTCACCTACGGAACAAAGCCAGTCTCATTTCTATCTGTCCGAGCCATGCAACAGCTAGCAGAAGACGAAAAATCATTGTTTCCAATTGGCGCTAAAGTTCTTCTACGAGACTTTTATGTCGATGACCTCATCACAGGAGGGAACTCCACCGAAGAAGTCTTGGAGATCATGCGACAGACCATTGGACTACTGGATAAAGGTCATTTTAAGTTAAGAAAATGGTGCTCAAATGATCCTGGTACTTTGAAGCAGATTCCCGATTCGGAAAAGGATTCCTTCCTAAAATTTGATGATGGCAGCGACATAACTCTTGGTATCGCCTGGAATTCAATCTCAGATATTCTGCTATTCTCCACATCGCCCATGAAAGTAGTTTCAAAACTCAGCAAGCGCTCTGTCTTGTCTACAATTGCTCGCTTTTACGACCCTCTTGGTCTTATCTGCCCCGTTATAACGAAGGCCAAAATCCTGCTGCAGCAAACCTGGAGAGAAAAAACTTGACTGGGACGAAAGTTTACCTTCGGCGCTTAATTCTGATTGGCTAAATTTGTCTGCTGATATCTGCCTCACCAAGAAATTGCAGTTTCCTCGTCTCGCACTGGTACCCAATAGTGTTGTCGAAATCCATGGATTCAGTGATGCCAGCATTGACGCATATGGAGGATGCATTTACATAGTCTCCATTTCTCAAGGTCAACGAATAGCCCACCTTTTCTGCGCTAAATCTCGTGTTGCCTCATTGAAGACCCTCACGGTTCCCAAAGTGGAATTATACGCTGCGGTATTACTGGCTCAACTGATGCGGAAAGTTCTGGAGCTTGGTTTATTTTCATGCCCTGCTTATTCCTGGTCAGATTCTGCTGTGGTGCTGTCCTGGATTCGAGATGAGTCGTCACGCTTTCAAATTTTTATTTCTAATCGCATCTCTTTAATCCAGGAGCTATCAGATGGCATAGAATGGCGTTATGTTCCCACAGCCTGCAATCCAGCGGACTTACTGTCCAAAGGGGCACTTCCTAGTGAGCTGATCGAGTCAAATCTTTGGTCTCATGGTCCTGACTATCTTCTAGAAGACAAATCGCACTGGCCAGAGTCTTGTCTCGCTCCAAAGGTTCTCCCTGAGCTAAGGAAGAAGGCCCTCATCGCTGTCAAGGCCCCTGTCGACATCGACATCCCAACCAGTTGTAAATTTGTCAACTCCTGGAAAAAATTGAAGCATGTTTTTGGATACATCTTTAAATTTCGTTATCGTATCAGGCACCCCGGCCTGACTGTTAATCATCTCACCGGAGGCATGAAACTTATCATTCGCTCCATTCAGATGGCACACCTTACTGAGGACTATAATGCACTGCTCAACAGTCGACAAGTAAAATCATCGAGTTCACTTGCATCTCTCGCACCCATCATTGACAACTCTGGACTCATGCGAGTTAGTGGCAGACTGAGGCACCCGTCGTTGGACTATGACGCACAGCATCCATTAATATTGCCACGTCAGCACCCAGTCACTCGTGCCATCATACTTGATCATCATCGTCGCAATCTGCATTCTGGACCTCGCGCCCTACTCGCTTCCATTCGGCTGCAGTTCTGGCCCATTGGCGGTCGCAAAACAACTGCAAGTGCAGTCAGCAAATGCATCATATGTTTTCGAGCCAAGCCACGTACAGCTGGTCACATTATCGGTGATCTTCCTGAGGACCGTGTAACAGCTTCACATTCCTTCAAGGTCACTGGTCTGGACTTTTGCGGCCCATTTTATTATAAAAATCCTGTTCGGAACAAAGCACCCATCAAGTGCTATATCTGCATCTTTATTTGCTTTCTACAAAGGCTGTCCACCTTGAGCTGGTGCCGGATCTCTCCACTTCTGCATTTCTTAATGCATTGCGTCGATTTATACTGACTCGTGGAAAGCCTGCACGCATATGGTCGGACAACGCCACCAATTTTGTCGGCGCCAGCAATGAGTTGAAGGATCTTAAGCGTTGGTTCCTGAACACATCACATCAAACTGCAGTACACGAATTCTGCTTGACTGATAGCATTGAATGGCGATTCATCCCTCCTCGCTCGCCGCATTTTGGAGGCCTCTGGGAGGCGGCTGTAAAAACAGCAAAGCATCATTTTTAACGAGCTGTTGGCCCTGCCGTTTTGGCCGCTGATGACCTGCGCACGCTCATTTGCCACATTGCGGCAATAATTAATTAAAGACCTTTAGTTCCTCTTTCAGAACACCCTGGCGACCTTGAAGTATTAACGCCAGCGCACTTCTTAGGCACGGCCCCCCTCGCCTTGTTTGCTGAGCCTGATCTAACAAAATTGAATCTCAACCGATTGGATCGCTGGCAGCGAATCTACCAGCAAATATTCTGGAGCCGGTGGAGACGTGAATATTTAACGCTACTTCAGCAACGTTCCAAATGGCGAGCACAGAAGGCAGACATTCAAATCAATGATGTCGTGTTAGTAAAAGACGAAAACCTGCCACCCCTCAAATGGCCGCTAGGTCAAGTAGTCAATCTGATCCCTGGACCCGATAGCGTCGCACGAGTTGCCGTCCTCAAAACTGCCACAGGAATCTTCAATAGGGCCGTCGCTAAACTTTGCGTTCTACCCAAACAGGATAATGTTGTCAGCCCGTGTCCTCCAACGGGGGGAGCATGTTTGGTTATGCAGCCAGCAGCAGAAATTTGATTTATTTTAGTTTTATCACTCTTATATGTACATTGCTCTGTGCAGCAATAGATTTTGCCCCCTTTGTGCTGTGTTCCTCTCTCTCCAATAGAGAGCCCCAGCACAGCTGCTAATCTTTATTTGGTCATTCAGTTACATATTAAGTGTTGATCACACCGGTACTGCTGTGAGACACTTTTAATTTCAATCGGTTTGATGCGGACACTGTCGCCGTTTTTGTGAATTAAAGCCCTGTGTGGCAAAATATATTGAAGAAAATATAATTTGAAATATTGACTTGATCGTTTTTTATTAAATGGTACACCACTTCTCAAAGTCAGTGAAAAAGCTCATTGCCTGAACACAAGCTATACATCTACGAAGCATCCAGTCAGAAACTCACAACCAAATCAACTCTATCTCTCAGCTGAAATCCGAAGACAAATACAAAACAAGAGAAATTTGCGTAAAAGATGGCTAGAAACCCGTTACCCTGCTGACAAAAGATCCTATAACAAGGCTGCATCTGATCTCAAAAAACTACTGTCAACTTTAAGAAATGAATCCCTCGCTGAATATCTTAGAAACCTAGATCCACATTCTTGTAACCACGAACATAATTTATGGAGAGCAACCAAATATCTTAAGCGACCTGCAAAAAAGAAACACTGTAGTCCGAAATAGTAATGGCGATTGGTGTAGATCTGATGATGAACAAGCCAAAGCATTTGCACAACACCTACACTCTGTATTTCAACCAAATGATATTGATAACCCGCAAACAGAGAGAGAAGAAGATAACTTGCTCGAGTCACCATGCCAAATGAGCTTGCCCATTCGTAAAATCAGTATTGATGAAGTTACATCAGAAATTAAATGGTTGAATAATAAAAAAGCTCCAGGTTCGGACAAAATTGATGGTTCAACCTTGCAGAATCTACCACCAAAGTGTATACGATTTCTTACGCTTATATTTAATGCGATCTTAAGAGTTGACCACTTTCCAAGCCAATGGAAATGCGCAGAGATAATGATGATCCTTAAACCAAACAAGGCAGAAAATGAAGTGACATCGTACCGTCCCATTAGTTTGTTCTCAATATTCTCTAAAGTATTTGAAAAAAATACTTTTAAGGAGAATGTTGCCAATATTGGACAAATTCGCTATTATTCCCGAATACCAGTTTGGATTTAGAAGAGGTCACGGAACTCCAGAGCAATGCCACAGGATTATAAATGAAATCTTATTAGCTTTTGAGAACAAAAAGTACTGCAGTGCAACATTTCTTGATGTTCAACGAGTCTGGCACAATGGAATATTATATAAAATTAAAAAGTGGCTTCCTGCACCATATTTCTTATTATTAAAGTCATACCTAACAAAATAACACGGCCGATATGCCAGTTACAAATACCTGCACTGTGGCAACATACGCTGATGATACAGCTATATTAGCTACTAGTACATCTAAAGAGGAAGCCTCACAACTCCTGCAATCAGAGCTCAGGCTTATTGAAAGTTGGTTCCTGCTCTGGAAAATAAATGTCAACGCCCTAAAATCTGCGCAAATAACTTTCACATTAAAAAGAGGTGACTGTCCAGAAGTTTTATTTAATGGATCAGCAATCCCACAAACTAACTGCATAAAGTACCTTGGCTTGCATCTTGATCGCAGACTAACGTGTAAAGATCACATTAAGGCAAAGCGTCAGCAACTGAGCCTAAAAACTTTAAAAATGACCTGGTTGCTTGGCCGAAAATCTTCAACCACTCTGGAAAACAAAGTCCGTTGGCCTGTTGGTCTTTTGGCATACAGCTCTGGGGTACTGCCAGCAACTCAAATATTAAGATCCTACAACGATATCAATCAAAAATACAGAGACAAATTGTAAATTCTTCATTTTATATCTCAAATGCAAATATCCATAGAGACTTAGGAATACCTTATGTTAAAGATGAAATTAAAAAATATAGTAAAAAATATATAGATAGACTAAGAAATCATGAAAATAATTTAGCCATAAGTTTGATTAATAATAATACCAATGTAAGAAGACTTAAACGAATTCACGTGCTCGATCTCCCTCCTAACTATTAAAACATGTGATATATAGAGGCGTCGGAGACCCCATAAAGTATATATATTCTTGCTCAGGATCACAAGCCGAGTCGATTGAGCTATGTCTATCTGTCTGTCCGTCTGTCTGTGTGAACGCACAGATCTCAGCTATTATAAAAGCTAGAGTTACCAAATTTGGCAGGAAAACTCCTGTGTACTATAAGCTGATCTAGTTTATTTCAAATGTTGGGTGCCACGCCCACCGCCCCCGTAAATCAATAATTTAATTTTTGAACCCAATTTGTAAGCGCTGTATAAAAGATTAAACTTTCTAACTGTAACATATACTAAACTGATAGTAATATCTACTTATTCTCCTTCTTCTGTCAGCTAACAAAAGAGGCGGGCGAGCGCAATCTGTCGGGAATGATTGTACAGCATGTGCATACATATGTATATGTGTATGAATTTAATAAATTATCTTACAGTCTTTGTGGTAGTGTCTTGGAAAGAATTTTCATGGTTGATGATCTGGGTTTCCGTTTGGACCCCAAACTTAAGTTTGGTTATCAAATATTCTCAATGGTCAATATATAAAAAGGCTTTATAAAAAGATGGTCTAAGGTGCTTGACGATCCTTATTTAACAAAAACCCTCTAAGCCTCACTTGTTCGTCCAATGCTCGAGTACGTTTCATGCGTTTGGTGTCCGCAATACTCTGTTCATAAGGACCGCATTGAATCTGTACAAAAGAACTTTCTAATCTTACCAACATTTGGAGACTAACTAGATGTTTCATTCAGCTTAGTATATGTTAAAGTCAGAAAGTTTTATCTTTTATACAGCGCTTACAAATTGAGTTCAAAAATTAAATTATTGATTTGTGGGGGGCGGTGGGCGTGGCACCTAACATTTTAAATAAACTTGATCTGCTTATAGTACACAGGAGTCTTCCTGCCAAATTTGGTAACTCTAGCTTTTATAATAGCTGAGATCTGTGTGTTCACACAGACAGACGGACAGACAGACAGACATGGCTCAATCGGCTTGTGATCCTGAGCAAGAATATATATACTTTATGGGGTCTCCCACGAATCCTTTTGCCTGTTACATACTGATTTGCACAAAGTTATTATACATTTTTTGACCATTTTCAATGGTCGAATGGTATAAAAAATAAAATTTGGCTAAATTTAATTTTAAATTTGTAATTATTAAAATTTTAATTTTAATTATAATTGTAAAAGAGTCGACTGCTATAGCCGACTTTAAATAAATAAATAAATCTACTGAATTATAACTAGAAAATTATAACTGATTGGACATATTTGGTTTTTGCAGTTCATGGATGGATTTTATGGCGAAGATGCCACCAGGTTAGAGAATATATGGCATGCAGGCAAAGAGTTGTGGCATACAGGCTGCGGAGATGGACGGCTGCTCGTCTGTGGCTACTGCCGCTGCAGACCTGGCCTGATGTTCAAAATGCAAGATTTGCTGTGTGCTGATCGCGCTGCAGATTAAGCCTGCTGCTGATGCTCGTACTGCACAGGTGGTGCACTGGAGCCATTGCGGACCGGTAAAAATATGCCGTACGACCAGTTTCAGCGGGACAATATTTGTAGTATGCGCGTTGAAACGTCTTTGACCGAGTACTTCTACGTAATACTCGGGCTTATCATCGAAAGGAAATTCAACTTGTGTATGACTGACTAGGCTTCGTGCACTTCTTGCTCCGGGCTTTCTGCTCGCCGGATGGGGCGGGGTTCTTTCCTAATCTCGTCCTACGGCCTCATAAAAACAAAAATTAAGTGCACTTCTACTTCTCTAACTGAATGATAAAATAAAAAGGGGTTCTATGTAAGTCGGTTTGATCAATGGACTGGATTATGGACGACTGATTTCAGAATAGGTTTATTGGGATGCACTAGATGTTATATGTGCTCCCTTCTCTACCCACCCTGCCTTGGTGACGCCATTGTATAGTTGGGTCACCCCTTGTATAATCTACATATTATTTACTGTGGCTGCTGAGCTGTTGCATACCTATTGTTCCGGCGACGAACCATAAAGAGACGATTAAACGTGAGCTTTGTTATTCATGATGCTTACAGACTTCATTTATTACAAATATTAACTTCAATTTCAAGATAAAACATGACTTGTGTTTCACTAAGTATTTAGATACGATATTCAAGATATTAAGATATTCAAAAATATTTCTATGCGCACGGGGAACTAATTAGAATAGTCTCAAAATTTACTCTCTAACACATGACGGTACGTGGACGTAATTGACTGCCCATAATCATTTTTGTTTATACATACTGGGTGTTTCGATATTTTACTCACTCACAAAATCCGCTTCATGCTGTCGTAGGGCCCTCCGATGCTGGAGCTGTTGAGCTGTAGTTTCCAAAAATACTTAAATGATTATGGTAGATTCATGTGTGATGTGTAAGGAAAATTATAGATGATGGTGATAATTCCTCATGCGCACATTTTTACAATGTTTAAGCTTTCTATAGGAAATACAAATTAATTAATACTATTGTTAAATCGTAATATTTAGAGGTATTTTAAGTAGACGAAAGATTTTAGATTTTTTATGGCAGTGCCATGTCACCTGGGCGTGCGTTGCACGTCGATCGAATTCTGCGTTGCGCACTGTAACACCATACACAACGAGGTTAGGTGCAGCCACACGGTGCGAAAAGGTCTAGCGCCGTGATGCAAGGCAAGAATTAAACGTAGTCTCACTGTGCGCAGAGTTGTAGCGCAATCATAAATGAGCAAAGGTATCGATACTCCGGAAAATGTGCTTGCGTCCACTACTTTGCAGACCCACGCTTATTGGGCACCAAGTTGACCAATCTTACGGGTATCTGACAATGAGTGGTATCGGCTGCAAGAAATCGTTGTCGCTGTAAAAATCACAATCGTTAGCTTACAAATTGCACGTGGTTAGACACAAATATCACCTTTTTCTCGTATCAAACTACACTGGCTATATACGTATATGATTCCGATTCCGGGATGCCTTTGGCATATATTATTACGTTGCCGACGTGAATAAAAGTACTTTAACAAGAATATGTGGACTTACAATTTATTCCCCCCTATTTTCTATAGATTTTATATATTTTCGCTGGGTGAGCCTTAGCTTCGGCGCCAATTAGTGTGCAGAAATGCGCGTTCAGCATCTATTTATAGACGAAAGGTGGCGCTGTCGAAAATTCTCGAAGCAACTCTAACTGCATTAGCTAACTGTTTAATGGTGTGATATTCTTGATTCTCTTTTGCGGACCATTCTTCTGCGAGAGGAATTGAGAGCGCCGTTTTACATAACAGCTGTTTTGAATTCGCTCTCTGTTAATTTTTAACAGAAAGTGTACAGAGGAGTTCCAACGGCTGATAATCAACTTTGGCACACTACATCCATCTGTTACTGATTCGAGAGTCTTACACAAGAATTCATTAACAGAAAAAAGTGGGACTTGAAGTTGACTTTCAGAGTTTTATATCCTTTAAATGATATACTCCGATTGATTTTCCTTGATCGTTTTGTAGCTCATAATATATGTTGCTATGCTTTCGCAACACTTTGGCTTGCAAAAAGACAGGTGCTAACTTATGATTAAATCTCTTTCCAGCGTTACTCTGTGCAAAATTTCTGGCGTAAACAGAATCACCAGGTTTAAGCTGAACTGATCTGCTGCGTAGATTATATCTTCGCGCGTTATCGTCATGTGTATCTGCTACTTTTTCTTTTGCTTTTGCACGTGCCAACTGCAATACATCGGCCCGTGTCAAATGCACATCGTCAGCCAATGCGTTCAGTTTGCGTAACAAGTCATAGTCTTTACCATTACTTATCATGTTTTGACCGAAACAGAGGTAATAGGGAGAATATCCTGTACTGCGATGGATAGTAGATCTAAATGAACCACTAATTTCATTCAAATTCATATCCCATTGGGCATCTTTTCCGATATATGCTCGAATTGCTGCTAGTACTGAACGATTGAGACGCTCGCTGGCGTTCGCCTGCGGAGAATAGATTGCAGTGCAAATTTGCGTAATGCCAAAACGTGTTAGAAATGATTTAAACTCTCCTGACTTGAATTGGGAACCATTGTCCGACAGAATTACTTCTGGAACTTCGAATGTATGAAAGACTGAGGTTTCCAAGAATTCACATATCTTGATGGCCGTAAATTTCTTCAAAGGTTGTAAGAAATGAAACTTACTAAAGTGGTCTACTATTATAAGTAATCCTATGTTTCCTTTCTTAGACCTTGGGTATGGGCCTAATAAATCAATATACAATTTTTGGAACGGTCTATCCGACGTCATGGGTTTTCCCATAGGCGGTCTTAAAATTGTATTGGGGCTTTTGGTCATTCGGCAGGATGAGCACTGTGCGACGTAATGTCGAATCGCCGTTACCATGCCAGGCCAAAATACATATCTTTTTAATTTTTCTATCATCTTGCTGGTACCACAATGCGCAGCATCTGGCGGGTCGTGTGCTCGACTCAACACTTCTGCTTGTAGTCCCTTCGGTATCCAGAGTTTCCATGATTCGGATTCTTGTATTAAGTCTCCTCTTGAATACTCGGTACGTTTATAAATAAGGTTATCTACAATTTTAAGATCTGGAAGTCTCGCAATATTTTCTGATATTTGGTTCTTCAGTTCTTCATATTCTATAGAGGTGAATTCTTTTGATGACAAGTCAACGATTGGGCCAAAACTAGAAAATTCACTAACTTCATCTTCAACACGACGGGATAATGTATCGGCTACCACATTTTGTGAACCTCGACGATGCTGAATTGAAAAATTGAATCCTTGCAGTTTAAGTGACCAGCGCGCCAATCGGCCTAACAAATCTTTTTGATTCATTAACCATTTCAGCGCGGAGTGGTCAGTAATTACCGTGAATTCTTGTCCTTCAATATACGAACGAAATTTGTAAATACCTTGGATAACTGCTAAGGATTCTAATTCTGTGACGGAGTAGTTGCGCTGAGCTTTAGTGAGTTTGGTGGACATGTATGCTATCGGCATTTCTGCTCCATCACCAATGGCTTGTGCAAGGACACAACCAAGTCCATATTGACTTGCGTCGCATAGTAATAAAAATGGTTTAGAAAAATCAGGTGTACTTAATATAGGTGTGGTAGTTAGCTTTTCTTTGAGCTTTGAAAACGCGTTGTCAGCTTCATCGCACCAATAGTATTTTCTGTTCTTTCTCAACAAGTCGGTAAGAGGCATTGAGAGTGTGGCGTATCCGTCGACGAATCGGCGATACCAACCACACAGTCCCAAAAATCTCCGCAGTTGTTTAACTGTAGATGGTATCGGAAACTGCTTGATTGCAATTACCTTGCCTGGGTCAGTTTTAATTTGCCCATTTCCTATTATAAAACCTAAATATTTAATTTCTTTCATACAGAATTTCGATTTAGCGATATTTATAGTAAGATTTGCGTTTCGAAGATAGGTTGCTATTTCGCTTAAAAGTGACATATGCGAACTAAAATCATCAGACAGGATTAACAAATCATCTAAGTATACAAACACTCTTGTACGAAGATGTGCTGGAATGACTTGATCCATTAATCGGCAGAGAGTCTGTGCTGCATTGCACAGTCCGAAAGGCATAACCTTGTATTGGTAAAGTGGACGATTCGGTACGGTAAATGCCGTATACTGCCGTGACTTTCTCTCTAGTGGTATCTGCCAAAAAGCGTGCTTCATGTCCAACCCAGTAATATAGCGGGCTGGAGGAAGACGACTCAAGATACCATCCACATGAGGAAGTGGATATGCATCTTTCCGTGTGTGCTTGTTTACCTCGCGTGAATCGAGACACAATCGAGTCTTGCTTCCTTTTTGTACTAAAACACAATTGCTGCTCCATGGACTATTCGATAGCTCAATAACATCCATGTCCAACATTATATCTATCTCAGCGAACATGAGTTTCTCCCTAGCCGGTGAAACGGGCCAGTGTCGTTGTTTTATGGGCTTGGATTCCCCAACATCGATACTGTGTTCGATAACTTGTGTTCGCCCTAGTCCTTCTTTCTCATAGGAGGGAAGTTTTTGAATGACTAAGTCTAATTCTCGCTGCTGTTCTTTAGAAAGAATATGAATTTTCGGTGGGTCGTCTAAGTTGTTGTCTTTTCCAACATCTAGTTCTGATATGCTGTTAGAAGTTCTCATGATATTCTTAAGAAGACCAAAATCGCGCCAAAAATCAATTCCAAGATAAACATCTTGTTTTAAGTCAGGGATAATGTAAAATTCGATCGTCTTACTGCTGCCTTGATATTTGACACTAGTTGTAAGTTTGCCTAGAACTGGACATTCTGCGTTATTAGCTGTTCTAATACGACCGGAGCATCTTTTTGTTTTCGGGTGCATTAACAGTTGTGTGGCGGCTTTGCCTCCGAGACAGCAAAGAGTTGCACCTGAATCAAGAAGAGCTATGTATTCCTTATCTTCTATATTTATTTTGGTGTACAAGCGGTTGTCTGAATTGGTAAATATAGACTCTACTAGCTTTTTACGACACGAGCAAACTTTCTTCCAAAATCTTCGCATGCGTAGTGTAGAACGACTGGTTTTAGGTTTCCTATCTAAACTGTCAATTTTACCAAATATTCGCTGTCGTGCTGACAGATAATTTGCGTATCGAGCATGAAAAGGTAGACGTTTATACGATGAAGTTTGGTCTTTATTATCAGAATATTTCTGATTGGACAGACTTTGCGATGGAATTTCAGTCTGAATTGCGTTATTAAGTTTTAATGGGTCGGATGCGCCGGAATTTTCCGCGCATCCGACGGAGGGTTTTCCGAAGGATTGCATGATAGGCAGTTTGGCTTGTAAGTGTCTTTCTTACCACAGCCGTAACAAAAAATAGAACGTGGCTCAAAACAAACGTCATAACGATGCCCAGATTTGCCACAGTTCCAACATTTGATGCTTTTGTGCTGCATAGCTGCTACTTCTGAAGTGTCATCTAGCTCGGACACAAATGGTCTATTGAACCTAGGTGGTTGTGTTCTGTTCTGTTTACAGAATTGCTCATGTGTACGAATTTCTTCTCGTAGCCTAACCAAGGTAAGTATGTTCAAGTGCATTAGCTCGTAGCGAAGAGACGGTTTGGAATGCCGAATTAAAAGTCGCACTAGAGATTCTTCTTGTATGGGATTTCTTAACCGAGCGACAAGTTTCTCAACGTCAAATTGAAATTCTTCAAAAGATTCTTTTTCACCTTGTCGCCTAGAGTTTATGGATTCCCAAATATCCATATCTGTTTCTATGTCCTCAAATTTCTTCCTAAACTCTACGCAAAATGTATTCCAAATAAAATGTGGATATGTTTTGTGGAATTTCCAGAACCATTCGTTAGCCTTGCCTACCAAAAGTAGATGCAAATGGTCACACAATAGGCTGTGATTACCGTACAAGTTCTGGTTTGTCATAGAGCGTACTCTATATAGAAAATCTTCCGTAGCCAAGCCACTTTTGGAACCATCGAACTTTATATGCCAGTTCTGGATAATGTTCGACACCTTTTCTGGGGGTATTACGGTACTGTTATTCAAGGATCGATTACTACTGTCATTTTGGCTCTGATTCATGTTATCGTTACGAGGGAGATCAACACTCGCAAAGGGCGGAGGTGAGATGTGTTGCTCCTTTTGTATATGGATATTCGCTAACTGATTTTGTATTAACGCTGTGACATTTTGCATAATCTGCTGCTGTTGGTTTCGCAAAGCATTTTGTAATAAGGAATCAAAATGGACCGTATTTGTAGTCTGGTGGGGTACTGCATTCAAAGGTTTTTGATCGTTATTGTTGTTATTGATGGTGCAGTGTTGGTTCTGACCGTTTCTATTGGTGGACCTGGTTGTCATTCCGCGTCGAGGAGTACCTCCTCTACGGTTTCTACCTACTGATCGGTTTCCTATAGAAGTATTAACGTTGCCTTGGTTATCATTTAGGCCAAGCGTTATTAATTCACGTGCTTGTTCAGCTGCGTCTAATTCAGCAGCCAAATTGTTATTCGATAGCGATAGTTGTCTAACCGTACACGGATTCTTACAAACTGGACAGCTTCTATTGTTTTGGAGGGATCTTAATATGCATTGATTGTGAAATTTATGCTTGCATGGTGAGACTGCCGTTAATTCTTTAGAATTCATAGGTTCGTGACAACTCCGCAAAATGGATCTTGCTGCTGCAAGGCGTCGCTTAAATCTTCGTGGCTGTGCCTAACAGACATTTTGCTTAGTTTGTAACTTTATAATGGTTGATAATAATTTCATTAAATCTTTGGTTCGTCGCTTTCCCAAAAGGATGTTTTAGTTCAGGCCAGTAAATAATCCTATTCGTCAAAAAGTCACTAGTTGTTCGCTTAAAAGAATACTATGGCACAGCAATTGATTTCTTTAAATTGGAAGGGTCGAGCTTCCAATGAATATACTATAGTTACTCGCGATTCCTTTTCCGATTCTAGGAAAATCAATTGACAGTGTTTATTTTGCGGACCGTTAAATTAATCAAAAAGATATGATAGCTAAAAATGGGTTTGATTCGATCGAACGCTAGTTAATTACCAGCTACTATTCGCTATTCCAGAATCAAAGTTCCATTCGCACTCTCATATATTGGTAAATTGCAGCATCCGTTTTTCAAAATCGAGGATTAAAGATTAAAGTTACTCGTGATCATGCCGGTCCATGTAGGTCGATCAATCCTTTTTACAGAATTGTGATCGCTGTTCCATACTATGGATACACCTGATCTATAAGCCTTAACACTCGTTTTGTTTGTTGTTTCAAAATGTAATTTATAGTGGATGGATCAATATGTGAATGTGAATATGAAGTTTTCTTGCAATAGTGTCTTATTATTGCTTATGGTGTAGTTTGCTTCTTTTTAAATATTTGATACTAATTGCTTTTCTTGGCTTTTTGTTCTGAGTACCATTGATATACACGCAATTTGTATTGGAGCCTTTGCAACGATGTTTACACCAATACCTCTTCTTCTAGGCAACAATTATTAGTATAATTGACAATGAAGATGTTGTGTCATCTAGCCGTTTGGGTTAGATGCCAATTATTTTCGTAATTGAGAAAAGAGACTACCTTTGATGGTGGTACCATGTCGATCGGGCCTTAACGTTGGGCGCCATTTATCTTTATGTAGTATGCGCGTTGAAACGTCTTTGACCGAGTACTTCTACGTAATACTCGGGCTTATCATCGAAAGGAAATTCAACTTGTGTATGACTGACTAGGCTTCGTGCACTTCTTGCTCCGGGCTTTCTGCTCGCCGGATGGGGCGGGGTTCTTTCCTAATCTCGTCCTACGGCCTCATAAAAACAAAAATTAAGTGCACTTCTACTTCTCTAACTGAATGATAAAATAAAAAGGGGTTCTATGTAAGTCGGTTTGATCAATGGACTGGATTATGGACGACTGATTTCAGAATAGGTTTATTGGGATGCACTAGATGTTATATGTGCTCCCTTCTCTACCCACCCTGCCTTGGTGACGCCATTGTATAGTTGGGTCACCCCTTGTATAATCTACATATTATTTACTGTGGCTGCTGAACTATTGCATACCTATTGTTCCGGCGACGAACCATAAAGAGACGATTAAACGTGAGCTTTGTTATTCATGATGCTTACAGACTTCATTTATTACAAATATTAACTTCAATTTCAAGATAAAACATGACTTGTGTTTCACTAAGTATTTAGATACGATATTCAAGATATTAAGATATTCAAAAATATTTCTATGCGCACGGGGAACTAATTCAGATCATTTTCTTAGATATTGTATAGTCTCAAAATTTACTCTCTAACACATGACGGTACGTGGACGTAATTGACTGCCCATAATCATTTTTGTTTATACATACTGGGTGTTTCGATATTTTACTCACTCACAAAATCCGCTTCATGCTGTCGTAGGGCCCTCCGATGCTGGAGCTGTTGAGCTGTAGTTTCCAAAAATACTTAAATGATTATGGTAGATTCATGTGTGATGTGTAAGGAAAATTATAGATGATGGTGATAATCCCTCATGCGCACATTTTTACAATGTTTAAGCTTTCTATAGGAAATACAAATTAATTAATACTATTGTTAAATCGTAATATTTAGAGGTATTTTAAGTAGACGAAAGATTTTAGATTTTTTATGGCAGTGCCATGTCACCTGGGCGTGCGTTGCACGTCGATCGAATTCTGCGTTGCGCACTGTAACACCATACACAACGAGGTTAGGTGCAGCCACACGGTGCGAAAAGGTCTAGCGCCGTGATGCAAGGCAAGAATTAAACGTAGTCTCACTGTGCGCAGAGTTGTAGCGCAATCATAAATGAGCAAAGGTATCGATACTCCGGAAAATGTGCTTGCGTCCACTACTTTGCAGACCCACGCTTATTGGGCACCAAGTTGACCAATCTTACGGGTATCTGACAATGAGTGGTATCGGCTGCAAGAAATCGTTGTCGCTGTAAAAATCACAATCGTTAGCTTACAAATTGCATGTGGTTAGACACAAATATCACCTTTTTCTCGTATCAAACTACACTGGCTATATACGTATATGATTCCGATTCCGGGATGCCTTTGGCATATATTATTACGTTGCCGACGTGAATAAAAGTACTTTAACAAGAATATGTGGACTTACAATTTATTTCGCCACTCGTTTTATATTTTCTATAGATTTTATATATTTTCGCTGGGTGAGCCTTAGCTTCGGCGCCAATTAGTGTGCAGAAATGCGCGTTCAGCATCTATTTATAGACGAAAGGTGGCGCTGTCGAAAATTCTCGAAGCAACTCTAACTGCATTAGCTAACTGTTTAATGGTGTGATATTCTTGATTCTCTTTTGCGGACCATTCTTCTGCGAGAGGAATTGAGAGCGCCGTTTTACATAACAGCTGTTTTGAATTCGCTCTCTGTTAATTTTTAACAGAAAGTGTACAGAGGAGTTCCAACGGCTGATAATCAACTTTGGCACACTACATCCATCTGTTACTGATTCGAGAGTCTTACACAAGAATTCATTAACAGAAAAAAGTGGGACTTGAAGTTGACTTTCAGAGTTTTATATCCTTTAAATGATATACTCCGATTGATTTTCCTTGATCGTTTTGTAGCTCATAATATATGTTGCTATGCTTTCGCAACACTTTGGCTTGCAAAAAGACAGGTGCTAACTTATGATTAAATCTCTTTCCAGCGTTACTCTGTGCAAAATTTCTGGCGTAAACAGAATCACCAGGTTTAAGCTGAACTGATCTGCTGCGTAGATTATATCTTCGCGCGTTATCGTCATGTGTATCTGCTACTTTTTCTTTTGCTTTTGCACGTGCCAACTGCAATACATCGGCCCGTGTCAAATGCACATCGTCAGCCAATGCGTTCAGTTTGCGTAACAAGTCATAGTCTTTACCATTACTTATCATGTTTTGACCGAAACAGAGGTAATAGGGAGAATATCCTGTACTGCGATGGATAGTAGATCTAAATGAACCACTAATTTCATTCAAATTCATATCCCATTGGGCATCTTTTCCGATATATGCTCGAATTGCTGCTAGTACTGAACGATTGAGACGCTCGCTGGCGTTCGCCTGCGGAGAATAGATTGCAGTGCAAATTTGCGTAATGCCAAAACGTGTTAGAAATGATTTAAACTCTCCTGACTTGAATTGGGAACCATTGTCCGACAGAATTACTTCTGGAACTTCGAATGTATGAAAGACTGAGGTTTCCAAGAATTCACATATCTTGATGGCCGTAAATTTCTTCAAAGGTTGTAAGAAATGAAACTTACTAAAGTGGTCTACTATTATAAGTAATCCTATGTTTCCTTTCTTAGACCTTGGGTATGGGCCTAATAAATCAATATACAATTTTTGGAACGGTCTATCCGACGTCATGGGTTTTCCCATAGGCGGTCTTAAAATTGTATTGGGGCTTTTGGTCATTCGGCAGGATGAGCACTGTGCGACGTAATGTCGAATCGCCGTTACCATGCCAGGCCAAAATACATATCTTTTTTAATTTTTCTATCATCTTGCTGGTACCACAATGCGCAGCATCTGGCGGGTCGTGTGCTCGACTCAACACTTCTGCTTGTAGTCCCTTCGGTATCCAGAGTTTCCATGATTCGGATTCTTGTATTAAGTCTCCTCTTGAATACTCGGTACGTTTATAAATAAGGTTATCTACAATTTTAAGATCTGGAAGTCTCGCAATATTTTCTGATATTTGGTTCTTCAGTTCTTCATATTCTATAGAGGTGAATTCTTTTGATGACAAGTCAACGATTGGGCCAAAACTAGAAAATTCACTAACTTCATCTTCAACACGACGGGATAATGTATCGGCTACCACATTTTGTGAACCTCGACGATGCTGAATTGAAAAATTGAATCCTTGCAGTTTAAGTGACCAGCGCGCCAATCGGCCTAACAAATCTTTTTGATTCATTAACCATTTCAGCGCGGAGTGGTCAGTAATTACCGTGAATTCTTGTCCTTCAATATACGAACGAAATTTGTAAATACCTTGGATAACTGCTAAGGATTCTAATTCTGTGACGGAGTAGTTGCGCTGAGCTTTAGTGAGTTTGGTGGACATGTATGCTATCGGCATTTCTGCTCCATCACCAATGGCTTGTGCAAGGACACAACCAAGTCCATATTGACTTGCGTCGCATAGTAATAAAAATGGTTTAGAAAAATCAGGTGTACTTAATATAGGTGTGGTAGTTAGCTTTTCTTTGAGCTTTGAAAACGCGTTGTCAGCTTCATCGCACCAATAGTATTTTCTGTTCTTTCTCAACAAGTCGGTAAGAGGCATTGAGAGTGTGGCGTATCCGTCGACGAATCGGCGATACCAACCACACAGTCCCAAAAATCTCCGCAGTTGTTTAACTGTAGATGGTATCGGAAACTGCTTGATTGCAATTACCTTGCCTGGGTCAGTTTTAATTTGCCCATTTCCTATTATAAAACCTAAATATTTAATTTCTTTCATACAGAATTTCGATTTAGCGATATTT
This sequence comes from Zaprionus nigranus, assembly GCA_018903425.1. NCBI lineage: Eukaryota > Metazoa > Arthropoda > Insecta > Diptera > Drosophilidae > Zaprionus > Zaprionus nigranus. The sequence goes on along the minus strand of JAEIGD010000239.1, from coordinate 41,502 downwards.
ATAGTAAGATTTGCGTTTCGAAGATAGGTTGCTATTTCGCTTAAAAGTGACATATGCGAACTAAAATCATCAGACAGGATTAACAAATCATCTAAGTATACAAACACTCTTGTACGAAGATGTGCTGGAATGACTTGATCCATTAATCGGCAGAGAGTCTGTGCTGCATTGCACAGTCCGAAAGGCATAACCTTGTATTGGTAAAGTGGACGATTCGGTACGGTAAATGCCGTATACTGCCGTGACTTTCTCTCTAGTGGTATCTGCCAAAAAGCGTGCTTCATGTCCAACCCAGTAATATAGCGGGCTGGAGGAAGACGACTCAAGATACCATCCACATGAGGAAGTGGATATGCATCTTTCCGTGTGTGCTTGTTTACCTCGCGTGAATCGAGACACAATCGAGTCTTGCTTCCTTTTTGTACTAAAACACAATTGCTGCTCCATGGACTATTCGATAGCTCAATAACATCCATGTCCAACATTATATCTATCTCAGCGAACATGAGTTTCTCCCTAGCCGGTGAAACGGGCCAGTGTCGTTGTTTTATGGGCTTGGATTCCCCAACATCGATACTGTGTTCGATAACTTGTGTTCGCCCTAGTCCTTCTTTCTCATAGGAGGGAAGTTTTTGAATGACTAAGTCTAATTCTCGCTGCTGTTCTTTAGAAAGAATATGAATTTTCGGTGGGTCGTCTAAGTTGTTGTCTTTTCCAACATCTAGTTCTGATATGCTGTTAGAAGTTCTCATGATATTCTTAAGAAGACCAAAATCGCGCCAAAAATCAATTCCAAGATAAACATCTTGTTTTAAGTCAGGGATAATGTAAAATTCGATCGTCTTACTGCTGCCTTGATATTTGACACTAGTTGTAAGTTTGCCTAGAACTGGACATTCTGCGTTATTAGCTGTTCTAATACGACCGGAGCATCTTTTTGTTTTCGGGTGCATTAACAGTTGTGTGGCGGCTTTGCCTCCGAGACAGCAAAGAGTTGCACCTGAATCAAGAAGAGCTATGTATTCCTTATCTTCTATATTTATTTTGGTGTACAAGCGGTTGTCTGAATTGGTAAATATAGACTCTACTAGCTTTTTACGACACGAGCAAACTTTCTTCCAAAATCTTCGCATGCGTAGTGTAGAACGACTGGTTTTAGGTTTCCTATCTAAACTGTCAATTTTACCAAATATTCGCTGTCGTGCTGACAGATAATTTGCGTATCGAGCATGAAAAGGTAGACGTTTATACGATGAAGTTTGGTCTTTATTATCAGAATATTTCTGATTGGACAGACTTTGCGATGGAATTTCAGTCTGAATTGCGTTATTAAGTTTTAATGGGTCGGATGCGCCGGAATTTTCCGCGCATCCGACGGAGGGTTTTCCGAAGGATTGCATGATAGGCAGTTTGGCTTGTAAGTGTCTTTCTTACCACAGCCGTAACAAAAAATAGAACGTGGCTCAAAACAAACGTCATAACGATGCCCAGATTTGCCACAGTTCCAACATTTGATGCTTTTGTGCTGCATAGCTGCTACTTCTGAAGTGTCATCTAGCTCGGACACAAATGGTCTATTGAACCTAGGTGGTTGTGTTCTGTTCTGTTTACAGAATTGCTCATGTGTACGAATTTCTTCTCGTAGCCTAACCAAGGTAAGTATGTTCAAGTGCATTAGCTCGTAGCGAAGAGACGGTTTGGAATGCCGAATTAAAAGTCGCACTAGAGATTCTTCTTGTATGGGATTTCTTAACCGAGCGACAAGTTTCTCAACGTCAAATTGAAATTCTTCAAAAGATTCTTTTTCACCTTGTCGCCTAGAGTTTATGGATTCCCAAATATCCATATCTGTTTCTATGTCCTCAAATTTCTTCCTAAACTCTACGCAAAATGTATTCCAAATAAAATGTGGATATGTTTTGTGGAATTTCCAGAACCATTCGTTAGCCTTGCCTACCAAAAGTAGATGCAAATGGTCACACAATAGGCTGTGATTACCGTACAAGTTCTGGTTTGTCATAGAGCGTACTCTATATAGAAAATCTTCCGTAGCCAAGCCACTTTTGGAACCATCGAACTTTATATGCCAGTTCTGGATAATGTTCGACACCTTTTCTGGGGGTATTACGGTACTGTTATTCAAGGATCGATTACTACTGTCATTTTGGCTCTGATTCATGTTATCGTTACGAGGGAGATCAACACTCGCAAAGGGCGGAGGTGAGATGTGTTGCTCCTTTTGTATATGGATATTCGCTAACTGATTTTGTATTAACGCTGTGACATTTTGCATAATCTGCTGCTGTTGGTTTCGCAAAGCATTTTGTAATAAGGAATCAAAATGGACCGTATTTGTAGTCTGGTGGGGTACTGCATTCAAAGGTTTTTGATCGTTATTGTTGTTATTGATGGTGCAGTGTTGGTTCTGACCGTTTCTATTGGTGGACCTGGTTGTCATTCCGCGTCGAGGAGTACCTCCTCTACGGTTTCTACCTACTGATCGGTTTCCTATAGAAGTATTAACGTTGCCTTGGTTATCATTTAGGCCAAGCGTTATTAATTCACGTGCTTGTTCAGCTGCGTCTAATTCAGCAGCCAAATTGTTATTCGATAGCGATAGTTGTCTAACCGTACACGGATTCTTACAAACTGGACAGCTTCTATTGTTTTGGAGGGATCTTAATATGCATTGATTGTGAAATTTATGCTTGCATGGTGAGACTGCCGTTAATTCTTTAGAATTCATAGGTTCGTGACAACTCCGCAAAATGGATCTTGCTGCTGCAAGGCGTCGCTTAAATCTTCGTGGCTGTGCCTAACAGACATTTTGCTTAGTTTGTAACTTTATAATGGTTGATAATAATTTCATTAAATCTTTGGTTCGTCGCTTTCCCAAAAGGATGTTTTAGTTCAGGCCAGTAAATAATCCTATTCGTCAAAAAGTCACTAGTTGTTCGCTTAAAAGAATACTATGGCACAGCAATTGATTTCTTTAAATTGGAAGGGTCGAGCTTCCAATGAATATACTATAGTTACTCGCGATTCCTTTTCCGATTCTAGGAAAATCAATTGACAGTGTTTATTTTGCGGACCGTTAAATTAATCAAAAAAGATATGATAGCTAAAAATGGGTTTGATTCGATCGAACGCTAGTTAATTACCAGCTACTATTCGCTATTCCAGAATCAAAGTTCCATTCGCACTCTCATATATTGGTAAATTGCAGCATCCGTTTTTCAAAATCGAGGATTAAAGATTAAAGTTACTCGTGATCATGCCGGTCCATGTAGGTCGATCAATCCTTTTTACAGAATTGTGATCGCTGTTCCATACTATGGATACACCTGATCTATAAGCCTTAACACTCGTTTTGTTTGTTGTTTCAAAATGTAATTTATAGTGGATGGATCAATATGTGAATGTGAATATGAAGTTTTCTTGCAATAGGGTCTTATTATTGCTTATGGTGTAGTTTGCTTCTTTTTAAATATTTGATACTAATTGCTTTTCTTGGCTTTTTGTTCTGAGTACCATTGATATACACGCAATTTGTATTGGAGCCTTTGCAACGATGTTTACACCAATACCTCTTCTTCTAGGCAACAATTATTAGTATAATTGACAATGAAGATGTTGTGTCATCTAGCCGTTTGGGTTAGATGCCAATTATTTTCGTAATTGAGAAAAGAGACTACCTTTGATGGTGGTACCATGTCGATCGGGCCTTAACGTTGGGCGCCATTTATCTTTATGTAGTATGCGCGTTGAAACGTCTTTGACCGAGTACTTCTACGTAATACTCGGGCTTATCATCGAAAGGAAATTCAACTTGTGTATGACTGACTAGGCTTCGTGCACTTCTTGCTCCGGGCTTTCTGCTCGCCGGATGGGGCGGGGTTCTTTCCTAATCTCGTCCTACGGCCTCATAAAAACAAAAATTAAGTGCACTTTTACTTCTCTAACTGAATGATAAAATAAAAAGGGGTTCTATGTAAGTCGGTTTGATCAATGGACTGGATTATGGACGACTGATTTCAGAATAGGTTTATTGGGATGCACTAGATGTTATATGTGCTCCCTTCTCTACCCACCCTGCCTTGGTGACGCCATTGTATAGTTGGGTCACCCCTTGTATAATCTACATATTATTTACTGTGGCTGCTGAACTATTGCATACCTATTGTTCCGGCGACGAACCATAAAGAGACGATTAAACGTGAGCTTTGTTATTCATGATGCTTACAGACTTCATTTATTACAAATATTAACTTCAATTTCAAGATAAAACATGACTTGTGTTTCACTAAGTATTTAGATACGATATTCAAGATATTAAGATATTCAAAAATATTTCTATGCGCACGGGGAACTAATTCAGATCATTTTCTTAGATATTGTATAGTCTCAAAATTTACTCTCTAACACATGACGGTACGTGGACGTAATTGACTGCCCATAATCATTGTAACAATCCCAAGCTTTCTCCGCTCCAAATAATAACACGATTTGTAGTTCGATTAACGTAATTAATTATTTATTTGTAAGGGACCGTGCCCGACACTGTCGACTCACTCACGGTGTATCAATCACTGCTACTCTCAACTTCTATGCTCTTTCTTGAGCATCGGCGCTGACGTCGCTGCCGCTGCTCTTATCAGCTGATTCCCACATCCCTCCTTTTTTTACCAGTTTCAGTTTCAATCCCTGGGTCGTGGTTGGTACTTCCATCTTAGAGGCCTGTGCCGGTTGGAGGCTACCTCGCTCCGCATTGAACAATTCTTCTGGGATGGTCATCGAGTGCTCTGAAAAAGGACCAAGCGCGGTGTTGTCGCATGACGGCCTTATCGTTGGTATTTTCTTCAGGTGACTAACGTTTCGACTCAAAACCTGACCATTTGCTGAAACCATAACTATGTTGCCCTTTCTTTCTATAACCTCGTATTCAGTGGGGTCAAAAGTTGGTGTCAGTTTGTGTGGAAATACAACATTTTTTAACTAAGACCTTGTCTCCTACTCCAATGTCATTTTCCTTCGCTCCTCTCCCTTTTATCAGCTGTTTCCTTCCCCTTTTGTTTAGCAATTATATCGCAGTCGCGTTCCACGGAATCCAGCGTCTCGTCTCCTAAGTCTTGGATCCCTGGCATCTTATCTCGGATTACCCTATTAAATATTAATTGCGTCGGAGCAGTGCCTGTGGTACTATGTGGGGGTAACATTATGCATTAGTACAAACTTTTGTATCTCATCTTTAAAGTTGTTTTTGTTCTGATAAGCTATCTTCAACCTCTTTACAAGTGATCTATTCATGTTTTCTACCTCCCCGTTAGCTTGGGGCCAGTACGGCGGAGTTCTCACTTGCTCTATTCCGCAAATCTTGCAATATTCTTTAAACTCGTTACTGACGTACTGTCGTCCATTGTCCGTACGTAGGTGCTTTGGGAAACCAAGTCTACAGAAAATATCTTTCATGGCATCAATAATATTGGCCGAAGTTATAGTGCGTAGGAATTTGAATTCCATGTATCGAGAGTAATAGTCGATGAAGACCAACAGAAACTCGCCGTTTGGCAATGGGCCCAACAAATCAGAAGCTACGCAAATCCACGGGCCTGTTGGAAATGGAGTTCTGTTCATCGGTGCGGGATTGTTTGGTTGCGATACCAAAAGGCACTCTCTACAGGATTTCACGAAATTTTCAGCTTCGCGATCTATGCCCGGCCACCATACCTTAGAGCGCAATCGGCGCTTCATTGCAGATTCGCCAGGGTGGCCTTCATGGGCTATATCCAGTACCTTCTGCCGAAGGGTAGTTGGAATAATAATCCGGTCTCCTCGTAGTAGAATATTGCCAATTGTGGACAACTCAAAACGAAAGGGGTAAAGATGACTTGAGGTGGCGGAGCTCCACGAGTTATCACTTAGGCAAGTAATGGCATCTACGATATCTTCGTCCACGATACTTTTTTCGGCTATTTCAGAGATGCTCATTGATGCTGGAATTGAGTTTTCCAGTACGCGGAGAACGCTATTTTCGGTTCTTGCCTCATAATCTTTTGTCGGCGAATTGTTGCATAGCCGGGACAAAACGTCGGAAATGTTTTCTTTTCCAGCCTTGTAAATTACTTTAAATTTGAACGCTTGTAGGCGAAGTAGCCACCTCTCAATGCGGGCTGGTGGCTTTGAGGTCGGTTTAAATATTGCCTCGAGTGGCTTATGGTCAGTGACTAATTCAAACTCTAGTCCTGCTAAATAATAGTAGAACTTTTCTACGGCCCATACCAGAGCCAGGCTTTCTTTTTCGGTCTGTGAGTACCGTTTCTCTACGTCTGACAAGCTTCGACTTGCAAAAGATATTATTAAAGGCTGACAGCTTCCTGTAAACTGTAGCAGTACCGCGCCAAGGGCTACAGGGCTGGCATCAGCGATCAGGCGTGTTCGGTTTCTCACGTTGAAATATGATAGCCTGGGTATCTCAGCCAAACGTGTTTTTAAATCGTTGAAAGAATCTTTTTCTTTAGGGCCCCACGCAAACTTAATGTCTTTCCTTAGTAATTGTCTCAATGGCTCTGTTCGATCGGCCAGATCTGGAATAAACTTTCCGACATAAGTGATTAATCCTAAGAAGCTCCTTGTCTCTTCTTTATTCTTTGGGTCCCGGAATGATGTGATGACCGATACTTTTTCAGGATCCACACTTATTCCTTTGCTCGATAGGATGTGACCCAGGAATTTTAATTGCTGTGTTTTCTGTATACATTTTGAGTCATTCAATACTACATTATTTTGTTTAAATATTTCCAGAACTTCCCTTACAGTTTTGTCGTGCTCCTCTTCGTTTTGTGCGAAGATGATGACATCATCGATATAGTTTAGAACGTTTTGACATGGAGCCAACAACTCCTCAAGTCGCCGCTGAAATATTTCGGGAGCCGAGTTGATTCCAAACATTAAACGTTTGTAACGGAACAACCCTTTTGGTGTTATAAATGTTGTTATCTGTCGACTTGCTTCATCCAATTCTAACTGATGATACGCATCCTTTAAGTCAAGTCGAGTAAAATACGTAGCACCCTTTAACTTTGTCATAAAGGACTCAAAGGTTGGTAGAGGATAGTGTTCCCTCATCACCGCCTTATTTGCCAATCTCATATCCAAACACAACCGGATATCACCATTTTCTTTGAAGGCAATTACGATTGGAGAGATCCAAGGGCTATGGCCAACCACTGGCTCTATTATGTCTCTTATTCAAGCCTCTTCTAGTTTAGCTAATACCTTTTCCTCAATGGCTGCCGGAATACGTCTCATTGGTTGCTGTATAGGCCTTATATTCTGATCGATTAACAGCTTTACAGTGACTCCTTTCCACTTGGGAAATGGAGTAATGCTTTCAGTGCGATTTACTTGCAACCCTAATGCTAGGACGTTCAATTTTATTGCAGTATCTCTACCAAGCAATGATTGTTTCCCATTTTCAATTACATAAAATGAGGCAATAACTTCCCTTCTTGAGCTGGCTGATATAGGAGCCTCGAAAACATAAATTACCTTAAGCAATTGGTTTGAGGCATAGCCGCGAAATTGCTTTTCAGAGTTGGATCTGATGTTAAAAACTGCTTTGCTTTGCTTGATAGATAACCAGTCCATTTGGCTGATCAAATTGTACCGGGATCCCGAATCAATTATTAGGGGGATCGGCTGGCCACCGATTGAGCATTCTATGAGTTCTTCATTTTCGTCATCGCTAGAGATGCGCAAACACTTTTCCTTTTCCGGCTTTATTTCGGACTGGCTGCCTCCTTCAGTAACCCGTCGCACTTCTGCCCGTGATCGCTTGGCACCACTATTGTTTGGTTGTGTCAACTGGCGCTTAAGACTTGTTCTGCATTTACGGGCGAAATGTCCGAAACGCATACACTTATTGCATTTGACTTGTCGTGCGGGACAGATTGAGCTGTCGTCTGTGTGCCCAGTACGACCACATCTGCCACACTCGGTATCTCTATTTGGTTTTCGAGCTGCTATCTTTCCTACTGTTTCATTATCAGATTTAGGCAGCATTGACTGTGACTGCTTGGTGATTTCTTCTTCCACACGGCACGCTTCCATTACTTCGGCTAGCGTGTGCTCTTTCCCCAATAATTTCCTCTTTAAGTCTAGAGAAGTCCAGGAATCCATGATCTTGTCTTTTAAGCAAATCTCCTCAATTTCGGCTTTTGTGGAACCGAAGTGACATTTCTGCATTTGCTGACGTAATCTAATCATAAATTTTGCAAAACTCTCGCCTTCCAAGGGTGAAAGATTTCGAAACAAATGGCGCTCGAAGGTAGAGTTTTGTTTTGGCGAAAAATAATCATTGAGTCTATTAATTAGCACCACGAATACATCGACCTGGTCGTTTTCGTTAATGTCAACCAGAGCACCGGGCAAGGAATAAGCAACCGTTTGTAATTGTACACCTCCCAGGTGAAGCAATTTATTCCTTTTCTTGCTGGGTGTCTCAATCTCCTCTGCATCGAGATATATGTTAAATGCACGGAGCCATTTTTCCCACTCGCTCCGCAACAGTGATTTCTCGATAGTTTCGCATGGAAATGGCTTTATTATATTTTCGCCCATTTCTCACTATTTATATTTATTCTGAAATGTAAAAGACAGTTTTTCTTTTGTAAATCAATATTTCGGCCAACTGCCTCTGACTGTGTCAGATCATGGTATGGCTAACTGCCTCTGACTGTGTCAGATTGTGGTATGGCTAACTGCCTCTGACTATATCAGCTAAATTTATGGCTAACTGCCTCTGTACCAACAGATTATAATAATTAATAATATAATATAAATAATTATTTAATGACTTAGTCATTATTTGTGACTTGCAATCGCTGTTGCTCAGTCAATATCATCTTCTTTATCTGTGTTTTACCGCACATCTTTCCACTTATTTTGCCCTTTTGGCACTCATAGCATCTCACTCCCACTCATTAGATCGCAAACGCGCTCTTTATCGACATGGCTACTGCAGGGTCCACTGTACGCCTTTAAGAATAAATCTCTTAACTCTGTTCTCTTACTGCGACTCGTTGCAGCTCGCTCTCTCTCTTAATTGGCTCACACCATATCAGTCTTGCTCACAGCCTCTCATTCCTTCATGGCACATTCTCGAGCCATTCGCAAATTTCACCGTTTGTTACGGGTGAGTGATAGAAAAGGAGGAAAGAAAGAGAAGAAAAAAAAAAGAATTGCAAGCTTGTATGCATGCACATGTTTTTCTACTCTTTCCGCAAATATATATATATATCTATTACATTTTAATTCTTTTTGGTTTTACCTCGTCGCCAATGTAACAATCCCAAGCTTTCTCCGCTCCAAATAATAACACGATTTGTAGTTCGATTAACGTAATTAATTATTTATTTGTAAGGGACCGTGCCCGACACTGTCGACTCACTCACGGTGTATCAATCACTGCTACTCTCAACTTCTATGCTCTTTCTTGAGCATCGGCGCTGACGTCGCTGCCGCTGCTCTTATCAGCTGATTCCCACAATCATTTTTGTTTATACATACTGGGTGTTTCGATATTTTACTCACTCACAAAATCCGCTTCATGCTGTCGTAGGGCCCTCCGATGCTGGAGCTGTTGAGCTGTAGTTTCCAAAAATACTTAAATGATTATGGTAGATTCATGTGTGATGTGTAAGGAAAATTATAGATGATGGTGATAATCCCTCATGCGCACATTTTTACAATGTTTAAGCTTTCTATAGGAAATACAAATTAATTAATACTATTGTTAAATCGTAATATTTAGAGGTATTTTAAGTAGACGAAAGATTTTAGATTTTTTATGGCAGTGCCATGTCACCTGGGCGTGCGTTGCACGTCGATCGAATTCTGCGTTGCGCACTGTAACACCATACAAAACGAGATTAGGTGCAGCCACACGGTGCGAAAAGGTCTAGCGCCGTGATGCAAGGCAAGAATTAAACGTAGTCTCACTGTGCGCAGAGTTGTAGCGCAATCATAAATGAGCAAAGGTATCGATACTCCGGAAAATGTGCTTGCGTCCACTACTTTGCAGACCCACGCTTATTGGGCACCAAGTTGACCAATCTTACGGGTATCTGACAATGAGTGGTATCGACTGCAAGAAATCGTTGTCGCTGTAAAAATCACAATCGTTAGCTTACAAATTGCACGTGGTTAGACACAAATATCACCTTTTTCTCGTATCAAACTACACTGGCTATATACGTATATGATTCCGATTCCGGGATGCCTTTGGCATATATTATTACGTTGCCGACGTGAATAAAAGTACTTTAACAAGAATATGTGGACTTACAATTTATATTTTCTATAGATTTTATATATTTTCGCTGGGTGAGCCTTAGCTTCGGCGCCAATTAGTGTGCAGAAATGCGCGTTCAGCATCTATTTATAGACGAAAGGTGGCGCTGTCGAAAATTCTCGAAGCAACTCTAACTGCATTAGCTAACTGTTTAATGGTGTGATATTCTTGATTCTCTTTTGCGGACCATTATTCCGCGAGAGGAATTGAGAGCGCCGTTTTACATAACAGCTGTTTTGAATTCGCTCTCTGTTAATTTTTAACAGAAAGTGTACAGAGGAGTTCCAACGGCTGATAATCAACTTTGGCACACTACATATTTTGAATGCGCCCTGGCGGATTTCCTCAAGGAACAGAGTTACCAGGGAAGGTAGGTGTTAAAGCTGAGAGGTCCAGAGAACGATGCGTTTATTTCTTTTGGAGAATCTGTCTGCGCCGAGGAATCGGCCGCCCTTGAAAGAGATGTTTTGCGGTCATATGCCTGGTCCTTCGGGCATCTGCCGACGGTTCAAACGGCGCTTGCCAAAATGGAAACCTTTGGTCAGCGACCGATCTGGCTGTTAACAGAGGAAGTCCCTGTTTCCAGAACCAGATGGTGCTGATCTAAGGCCTCGCTAGCAGATGTTGCTCATACCAGGGCAGCTGTGCTCATCGATATATGTCTACCGACACTCGAAATGAACACAGCCGATTCGCAGAATGCAACAGATGTTATCTATTATTACGTCTATTGCTGTTTTGATCTGTGTTCTGATCAGGCGCTGGCATTATTGGGTCAGTGGCGTTGCCTGTTGTATTTAATTCAGCGGCCAAATTGTTGTTTCACGATGATAACTGTCTGGCTGTGCAGGGGTTTTTCATGTTTGGCAAATATTTGTATGTTGCAACGCTCTCTCTATACACTCATGATGAAACCTATGTTGGCATGGGGACCTTGCTATTAAATTGTTTGGTTGCATTGGCTGGTGGCAGCAGCCGCAGAAAGGGTCTTGTTGTTGTAAAATATTACTGAGATCTTCTGACATATTTATAGTTTTTCTGTTCTTATAATTATTGGTTCATCGCTTTTCAAAATAAACACTCCATAATGTGTTTAAAAAATATAACCTGCATATGTGTATAGTTATTGATAAACTAAAGGATTATATTGCTCTACTCAAGACTGACTGTTGCTAATATTGGTCGAGTTTCTCCAAAAATATTCTAGGTGCTCGCGGTTCCTAAGATTTGCTATCGAAAGCCTTATAGTAGTTTATTGTTTAAAGGATAATTATATTTAGCAAATTTGGTCGTCACTTACTACTGCCTCAGTATGGTCGACTGACCCGATTAAAACGAGAGACATCGCGATTCCGATATCTGAGATTCTGATACCTTGACGCCATATGCTATACACATTCTCCCATTTCTAAAAATGGAGGTTTCCAAACATGAGAATTATTCGGCAACTTCCAGACTTATCTAGGTCGATATATCCAAATTTTATGAATTGTAATCGCGATTCGCGACAATAAGTTGCTGAGTTGCATCACATCAAATCTGGGAAAATCATTTTGCTTTGAATTTTCTAAAAGATGAAATTTTTAATGGGTGGATTCAAAAAGCATTTTGTAAAGTCGAACGTGATATTATGTCGATATTACGGGATTCATATTTCGGTTCTTTAAGGCTATTCTTCGGCTTGTATACATGTTGCAGCCTGACGACCATATCGACGACCCTATCTCTTGATTGACATTAAAACTACAAGGAATCGAAAAATTTTGCCTGTACTGATCAGACCTTTCGCATTGGGCCTCAATTACTTTTGTAATTGATAAGAAGTAAGATCTGTACATTTTTCATTACATCTCGAGCTCCACGCTTAAGCGCCAATTATTTTTAAAAAGAAATATTTTTAATAAATACTTGGCTGAAAAGAAAACCCTCCTTCGTCCCTTCGGTTGGGCTATAATTACTTTCTGTAATTGGTTAAGGAGTAGGATCTGTGACTTTTCCATACCTCTCGGGCCCACGTTGGGCGCCAATTATTTTGTACCATATGTAGCATGTGGAATTGCTATTGTGTATATACCACTAGTATTGACTATATGTTAGGCTAAGAAGGTTCGTGCACTTCTGGCTTCTCTCTGGTCTAAGCTCGCCGGATGGGGTGTGGGTTATTTTCTTACCTAAACATATACGCGCTACGGGAAAAATAATGATTAAGTGCACTACGGAAATGAAAATCGACAACTAATTTGTATTCAAATAAACCACGCTGGCTATGGATGTTATATGGTGGTCATATTGCGCTAGGGTACTAGGATGTTGATCGTATCCCGATCTGTACCCTCCCTACCATGATAGCTCGCGGACTTCTCGGCTATCCCTTGTTCAATACTACGTATAAGTACTAAATTTCACTATTATGGGCGTTCATTTGGTCGGCGATGAACCTCATTAAATTATTAGACTTGCATGATTAGGTAAACATTATGTAGCAGCTGAGCATTCTAGCAGACTGCAATAACCATATCTGTTAAATAACATACTCTGTAAATATTATACATATATAAACACTCTGTAAATATTAGCCATAAGAAAACATATAAACATATCTGTTAACATTTACATACACTGTAAAACGCGACTAAGAACAAGAAGAAAAAATGTGATTATTGAACATAAAGCGAGAGAGACGAGACCTACAACTTCAGAAGTGGATAACGGAATAACGGAAACAATTTTCACACTTCTAATCCCCTCGCCTACAAGAAAAACATAAATTACACAAGTAAAATGGAGCCGATCGCTGTGGAGGACTACACCGCAATGCAATTGCGAAATTGGCTGGACAAGCTGGACATGCCAAGAACGGGCAATAAAGCGGCGTTGGCCGCACGTATCAAGGGAGTGCCGCCAGAAGTTCGCGGATCATGCCCGAGATTAGATGAAGACTCCGTTGAAGAGCGACCAATTAACAACGTCCAACCAAGGGACAGTACAATGATGCAGACAGGCAACGACGTGCCTCATACCGACGCCGAAAACGCTAGTGACGCGGACGATGACGTAGAAAAGACACACAACGAGAACATGATCATGCAAGCGAATGTGGAAAAAAATACAAACGCTACAGTCAGGAGCTGACTGTATAAGGCCATGGATTATCATAGTATACCGTACGCAATAGGTATAGGTATGCATTTCTAGCGCGTACCAAATTTCATTACATGTGCTTCTTCTTGATTTTAATTTGTTTGACTGTAACTTTTCTTTTAGTTTATTAGAATAAAAAAAAAAATAAAATAAGAAACAATTAATAAATGAAAATTCGCACCCACCTCAACCGGGAGTTGAACACACGCACTCTCTCGCAGCCGTCCGCCACTCTAACCACTCGGCCATTGCCTCACTCCTTCGCGCATCGGCAAAGCTGCATTGTGAACCAATTCTGTTCCCATACAATGCAAATAAAAAAGTTTAATAAAATGCTGTGTGTCTGACGCTGGATTTGAACTTCGGTCTGCTTGCGTAAATTAGGTCTGCTTAAGTACATATATACAAGTATGTATGTTCAAAGTGAGTTTAATTCGTATCATATCTCACTTATTTATAGTCCGATTTTAATGAAATTTTCACATAACGCTCGTGGCATGGTATTTGTCATGTAAGATATATATAACTTTGGTTGTGGAGTTAATATTGTAGGTTTTAAATAGTTATTACTGATTTACAGAGGCGGGAAGGGGCGTGTCCAAATTTTAAAAAAAAACTTTGAGACACTGCAATATATACGTATGTTGTCACAAAATTTGATGACTCTAGCTCTTATAGTTTCTGAGATCCAGGTGTTCATACAGACAGACAGACGGACAGACGGACAGACAGACAGACAGACGGACAGACAGACATGGCTCAATCGAATATATATAGTTTATGGGGTCGGAGATGCCTCCTTCTGCCTGTTACGCACATTTCCGTTCCGACAAACACAATAGACCATGAATTTTTTTCAAATCCATGGCCTAATAACATGACAGCGCAATTGGAAACGCTTTGTAGTCAATTGCAGTTACTCCAATTGGAAAATGACGCGCTAAAAGCTCAAACTGGGCGTAATGTTAGTGTGACCCTTCCACAAGAGGAGAATGGGACCAGTCGCGAACACGAAGTGGAAACGCCAACAGCAGTAGCTCACAATACTCACATCTCTGGCAAAAACAATATCACACTGACAATTGGAAAAGAGACGATTTTGACGGCAACTACCCAATCAAAGTGCCAATAAATATTTGGTTGTCACAGTTAAAGACGATTGCCAACATGTACAAACTTAGTGACGATAATGTGCGTGTGCTCATAATGTCGAAATTGAAAGACCAAGCTCAGGTATGGCTACACTCAAATACAAATTTGTTGACAACCCCCTTTACAGAGTTATTGAGTCAGCTGTGCGAGATGTTCTTCACAAAAGAGAGTAAAATATCAACTCGTCGCAAATTCCTCTGGAGTAAATGGCAAGCCAAAGAAGACATATTTTAAAGAAAAAATGCAGTTGGCAAAAAATGTGCAGATTGACGATGAAGAATTGATAGACAATATTATCGAAGGAATTCCTAATGATCAACTACGCAATCAAGCATACCTACAAAGCTTCACAACATCAACGCAGCTGCTGCATGCTTTTTCAAAGGTAACGCTAAAGGATTTGGAGCGAAAGGCAAGACGTCAAAATAAAAACACTACGTTCGCAGCCGAGCCGGCTACAATCAGATACTTTAATTGTAACTCCTTAGGTCATATTGTAGCCGAATGCCGCAAACCAAAGCGCGAATATGGATCATGCTACGGATGTGGAAGCTCGGATCACAAGATTGCACAGTGCTCGCAAAAGAAGAATGTTGTGAGGACTCACATTTTGAGTCCCACAAATTTGTGCCTAGATCTAAGTAATCATAAGGAAATGAAGCACCAAACGGGCAATGGAGCCAACAAACGTTATCTAGTTATACGTTAGATAGATGAAGCCACCAAACGGGCAATGGAGCAAACAAAGACATAGCAATAGTAGTTATCTAGTTATAAGTTAGATAGAGCAATGAAGCCACCAAATGAAGTTATAGAAATAGTTGTTTAGTTATAAATCAGACCGATATACCCCACCAGAAACATATCTATAAGTATAGGGTATATAGTCTCGCTCACCGAAAACCCACCACCGTTTACATACTTGAGACGGGAGCTAGCGAGATAGCAGCGACCGGCTAACCGGTGCGAACGGAGCAGCAACAGTGAGCTCACGCAAAAGAGCGCTCCCACACACACACCAGCACACACTTGAGCGGCCCACGCAACAGCTGGCGAGATCACACTTGAGCGCACTCAAGAGCGGCATTCTCAACGCAGCATCACAAACAAACGAGAGAGAGTACGCACGTGAGCGAAATCAAGAGCGGCGCTCTCAACGCAAAGCCATCCGCGCATGAGCGACCCACTCAACGAGAGAGGACACGCACTCATGCGCACACAGGAGCCAGCGAATAAGTCGACTGAGAGAGAGCGAAAGTAGGTCACTCAAACGGCAGTGCAGGCGCTCACGTACTCAGAACGAAAGGTAGAGGAAGCAACAGGGGCCTTTGAGTGAAAACCGGCAAAACACAGCACACAAAACACTATGACGCACAGCATCCATTAATATTGCCACGTCAGCACCCAGTCACTCGTGCCATCATACTTGATCATCATCGTCGCAATCTGCATTCTGGACCTCGCGCCCTACTCGCTTCCATTCGGCTGCAGTTCTGGCCCATTGGCGGTCGCAAAACAACTGCAAGTGCAGTCAGCAAATGCATCATATGTTTTCGAGCCAAGCCACGTACAGCTGGTCACATTATGGGTGATCTTCCTGAGGACCGTGTAACAGCTTCACATTCCTTCAAGGTCACTGGTCTGGACTTCTGCGGCCCATTTTATTATAAAAAATCCTGTTCGGAACAAAGCAGCCATCAAGTGCTATATCTGCATCTTTATTTGCTTTTCTACAAAGGCTGTCCACCTTGAGGTGGTGCCGGATCTCTCTACTTCTTTTTTTTTTTTTTTTAAATATTTTATTGAAGCGATGAATCTATAGAATGCATTAATAGTACCATAACAGCGCAGTTGAACAAATAAATAATAGAGCCAAACTTCGCACTCATCGCGGGAGGACTTACAACTATATCTCAAACGAGGGGGTCTTTAGATTTGTCCAAATGTTTTGGCAAAACCCTTTCTTTTAAGTCTTCTTAGAGGCCTGGCAGGGAGTAAGCATCTTGCAAGCATGCTTTGGTGTCTACTAAGTCTATCACTATATCTGCTAGTGTGCCTTGAAATCTGCTCTTCCACTGTATGCAGATTCAGGTCGCGATGAAGGGTAGTGCCACGTACATAGAATGGGCAGTTTGTGATGGCATTCATGGCACGACTTTGCAAAACGATTTTGATTTGTAGTTCGATTTTGCAGCAATACCCCAGATCTGCACTCCATATAGCCAGATCGGGGCTACACAGTGGACGTAGACTGCTCTTTTGGCTCTAAGTGACATGGTGCTTTTCCTGTTAATAAGCCATCGCAGTTGTTGCATTCTTTGACCACATCTCCGAGCCGTAGCTTTCAAGTGTGGGCCAAAGGTCAGCCGTTTGTCAAGGGTGATCCCAAGGTACTTAGCCTGAGTAGGTTGGTCCAGAGTTACGCCGTCAAATTGTATGGGTGGGGTGTGGGCAATGAAAGTCTTCAAAGTGAAGCAGGGATTGATGGTCTTGTGTGGATTGACCTTTAAATTCCATCTTTTGCACCATGCAGCCAGTGTGGTAAGGTACTCTTGGAGGCCACGTGCTGCCTCAGTGCAAGATTTAGAGCTGTACAGCAGAGCTATATCATCAGTGTAAGTAGCGAGTAGGGCCTTCCTGGGAGCTTCTATTTGGTACATATTTGGGCAAGGCAAATCTGCAGTATATATAGAGTAGAGCAGCGGGCCAAGGACGCTGCCCTGCGGAACTCCAGCTCTCATATAGCAAGGGGTCGAGTAGGTGTTTCTGACCCTGACCATGAACTTCCGTTCTTCCAAGTACGATTTCAGGACTCCGTAGTATGATGCTGGGAGCAGCTTTTTAATTTTGCTAAGAAGGCCGATATGCCAGACTCTATCGAATGCTTGCTGCGTATCAATGAATACAGCGTTACAGTATCCAAATCGTCAAAGGCCTGTAGAATATGTTTAGTCAGTCTGTGGACCTGCTCCACAGTACTGTGTCCGTGTCTAAATCCAAACTGTTGATCCGGGAGGATACGGCGCTCCTTAATAATGTCACCTATTCTGTTGGCAATCAGCCTTTCCCATATCTTGGATAGCAAAGGCAAGAGACTTATGGGCCGGTACGATTCAGGATCCTCTTCGGGTTTCCCAGGTTTGTGAATCATGAAAATTTCTGCAATTTTCCACTGCTTTGGGAAGGACTGCACCCTAAATATGGCATTAAATATTAGCGCCATGTATAGAATAGCTCGAATAGGCAGAGCTTTTAACGTGGCATTACAAATATTGTCAATGCCAGGAGTCTTCTTTATCGGCAGTGATTTGATGACGTCGGCAATTTCCTGAACCCTGATAGGTTTAATGGGTAGGGACATTTGTAGAGGTATCTCTAGGCTCTCAAGCGTCTCTCGATGCTGCTCCATTGTAGCAAATTGGTAGTGGGTGAACCTAGTCTCTAGATGATTTGCAAAAGAATTGGCCTGCTCCTCCTCATTTTTAGCAAGCTCGCCTCCCGGACATCTAATGGGAACCTGTCTAAACGGTTGTCTTTTAAGGGATTTGGTGCACTTCCAAAGCGAATAACCAGCATCCACTGTGTAATCCATAGAAGCCAGTTTCTGCTCAAAAAAGTTACTTCGAAGTTCTCTTAATAAATTTCTTAGTTGTTTTGCAGCACGGTTCCATAAAATACGGTCCCATGGGTCTTGAGATCGGATTGCTCGCCTTCTGAGTCTTCTTTTCTGTGTAAGAAGCTCTCTAGCCTCTCTTGTTAGGGCTATTCCATAGGTGGTGCCTGTTGGAGAAACAGGAGGCGTAGAGGCGGTCGCAGCCCTGTGAATAATTTGTGTAAGGTGATCAACAGCCATTTCAATTTCCTCACCAGAGTTTAGCGTAGTATTCAAAGGAATCAAGCTCTCCAATTGTTTGCTAAAGACAAGTGGGTCAGTGTGCTTGGTGACTAACCATGGACTAGGATTAACATGGGTACCATCTGTCTCAATGTTGATGAGCAGAGGCAAGTGATCAGAGTCCAAATCCCAGCTTTGTGTTATATTTGCTAGGAAATCTGGTATACCATGATGCACTGCAAAGTCTATGCAGGAAGGCGTATGACTGGATACATAGGGATACCTAGTTGGCGAACCAGTTGCAAGGATCTTAGCTCCAGTGACAGAGATGGCTTCTGCTATCGCACGCCCCCGGGGTGAATTGTAAGTGTCGCCCCAAAGCCAATGTCGGGCGTTCCAGTCACCACCGACTAAATACCTTTGGCCGCAGGAACGTATTGTGTCGGTAAAGTCTATTTCTTCGATCCTGGTACTGGGAGAACAGTAAATGGCGCCGAACTGCACGTCACCCAGTCCTGTAGCTACTTTTACTATTGACATTTGTATGCTGCGTGTCTCTATGACCCTTTGCGGAAAATGGCGAAGAGTTGTCCTAACGAACACCGCTGCTCCGCCAACGCTATTATTATTAGGCGATGGCCTAAATGCTGGATAGAAGGCATATCCATATATCTTCACAGTGTCCCCTCTTTTAATTCTAAGTTCCGTCACAAGAAGGATGTCCACGCTATTGTTGTACGCGAACAGCTAAATCTCTCTAGCTTTTCTTGAAATGCCGTTAGCATTCCAAATAAGAATCTTTAGTGGATTCATTGTGAGGCTGAGGCGTTGTTATGGAACTGGGAGTTACGTTCATTCCCGGCTCCTTGCTTTAACATGTTGGCTATTTCAAATACCATTTTTTCAAGTTTTTCAAGTCGTTGATTAGCTTGATTTCTATACTGTTGCTGCTCTTGTTGCTGTTGTTGCAACCACATAAGGAACTGTTGATGTTGTTGTTGTTGGATCTGCTGTTGCCATTCCTGAAACTGTTGTTGTTGCTGTTGTAACAATGCTTGAACTTCAAATGAATCATTTTGCTGAATATTCGGTCGTTGTTGCTGCGATAACTGTTGGGTTTGTAAGTTATTTAAACGTCGCTGAGCTGGTCCATTCTTGAAGGGCGTTGTATTAGAATATTGTTTTGCTACTGTGGCATAGGATACTTTTGTGTTTTCCCCAGTGCCTATAGGTAGTTGATGTTGGACAATATTTGGGTGTTGTTGTGTTGATTGCTGGTGTACTGTTGATTGGTTGTTACCCTTACGGCGATTAGGCTGCAAGGAAGGAGGCTGTTGCTGGTTTCTAGAAATGAACACATGATTATTTCTATTTAAATTGTTCGCCTTTCTTGCAGGCCCCATAGATCTGCGAAGAAGCTCCTGGTACTTATGGCAACCTTTAAAGCTAGCCATATGGTCGTGAGAACAATGGTAGCATGTGGGCAGAGCATCTACAGGACGTGTGCATTGTGTTGTTTGGTGATTTTCGCCACACCTGGCACAGTTTGGATGTCTGCGGCAGTATTTAGCTGTGTGGCCATACTCCTGGCAACGTCGACATTGCGCAATTTCACTGGACTTTCGCATCCTTTCAATCCGTATTTTCTGTCGGCAAAGGGTCTTTACGTGATAAATTTCATTAATATTGGCACAGGGCTTAATATTAATGAAAAAAATATTAAGTTTTTCGTCTTTATTAATCCTTGAACTAGGGTTGTGGATGTGGAGTACTTCGTAGCCTAAACATTTCAGATCGGCAGTTATATCTTTATTTGGTGTGCTGTGATGTAAGTCCCTTACAACAATTCTGTGAGCTTTTTCTGTCAGCATTTGGTAAGTGTGAAACTGCATGCCAATCTCATCCATATAGCTTACAATTTTTCTGTAAGTGTCACTGTCTTTGGGAAATATTCTGACTGTTTCCCCTTGGTTAGCTTTGACGACAACGTTATCTAAATTTGCCTTTTCTTTTATAAGCTCAAATAAATCATTTAAGTTGCTAATATTAACAACAATTTGCGGTGGTTTTTTTAGGACCTTTAAGTTGATTGATGGTGTTAAATGATTCCTGAGACTTTTGGCCAGTATTGATTTCTTCGGATTGAATTTCATTCATATGGGCGCTAACATCATCAGCATCCTCAATCATCATGTCTTCCACATTCTCTTCATTAGTAGAGATATCCGTGTCAAGAATGGCAAACCTATTACTAGAGCTAGCCTTCTGGTTAATTGTGGGGGCCGAGTGCAGATCCTGGCTACTGTTCACTCTTTTTCCGGTTAGAGATGGGGGGGGACATTGAATTCTTTCTCTTGCCCACTTTTCGATTTTGATCATCCAGTAATCTTCTGGCAACATTGCTTAGGTTTTTTGCTGCGATGTCGGGGCTTGTCAATTGGGAACTTTCCTGGTTTTTTGCGCTTATACTAGGGCAGATGCTGCTTATTGTGGCATTTGCCATTGTGTATATGGTGCTGCTACTGGCACTAGTAAATGTCACCGTTGTTGTGGTGAGACTACTTCTTTGTGTCCCATTACATGTAATGCGTTGAATTTCTGATCGGCACTCATCTCTAATTTTGTTAGGTAATTTTCCAGCTATTGAGAACATTCTTTCATGATCAATCTGCTTCTTTATAAGCTGAGAGTCATCAAAAGTGTTTTCATTCATTTTAGTAATAAGTCTTAATATTTAGAAAATAATTTGCAGACTTAAATGTCCACAAACAGAGCAAAAACAGATCAGTTTTACTGATAAGCAAAGTTTTATTGCCCCTCTTTTAGAGTTCTGCGCGAGGTGAGGTGGATGTCTGCCCGAAGGGCAGCAATCGCCGTTGAGCCGCACTTCACCTGATGTACTTTTTGTTTTTGTCAAACTGCCGACACCGCACGAAGCAGCGCCCGAATTTATGATTTGTGCTATTTTTAGCACAGAAGAGAATGCACCGATAAGCAAAGTAGAAAATCACTTTTTGCATGCGCGCGACAAAACCGATCTCTTTGAATGCAGATTTGCGACTCTCTCTACTTCTGCATTTCTTAATGCATTGCGTCGATTTATACTGACTCGTGGAAAGCCTGCACGCATATAGTCGGACAACGCCACCAATTTTGTCGGCGCTCGAAGGATGATGACGCAATGAGTTGAAGGATCTTAAGCGTTGGTTCCTGAACACAACACATCACATCAAACTTCAGTAAACGAATTCTGCTTGACTGATAGCATTGAATGGCGATTCATCCCTCCTCGCTCGCCGCATTTTGGAGGCCTCTGGGAGGCGGCTGTAAAAACAGCAAAGCATCATTTTTAACGAGCTGTTGGCCCTGCCGTTTTGGCCGCTGATGACCTGCGCACGCTCATTTGCCACATTGCGGCAATAATTAATTAAAGACCTTTAGTTCCTCTTTCAGAAAACCCTGGCGACCTTGAAGTATTAACGCCAGCGCACTTCTTAGGCACGGCCCCCTCGCCTTGTTTGCTGAGCCTGATCTAACAAAATTGAATCTCAACCGATTGGATCGCTGGCAGCGAATCTACCAGCAAATATTCTGGAGCCGGTGGAGACGTGAATATTTAACGCTACTTCAGCAACGTTCCAAATGGCGAGCACAGAAGGCAGACATTCAAATCAATGATGTCGTGTTAGTAAAAGACGAAAACCTGCCACCCCTCAAATGGCCGCTAGGTCAAGTAGTCAATCTGATCCCTGGACCCGATAGCGTCGCACGAGTTGCCGTCCTCAAAACTGCCACAGGAATCTTCAATAGGGCCGTCGCTAAACTTTGCGTTCTACCCAAACAGGATAATGTTGTCAGCCCGTGTTCTCCAACGGGGGAGCATGTTTGGTTATGCAGCCAGCAGCAGAAATTTGATTTATTTTAGTTTTATCACTCTTATATGTACATTGCTCTGTGCAGCAATAGATTTTGCATTCCCCTTTGTGCTGTGTTCCTCTCTCTCTCAATAGAGAGCCCCAGCACAGCTGCTAATCTTTATTTGGTCATTCAGTTACATATTAAGTGTTGATCACACCGGTACTGCTGTGAGACACTTTTAATTTCAATCGGTTTGATGCGGACACTGTCGCCGTTTTTGTGAATTAAAGCCCTGTGTGGCAAAATATATTGAAGAAAATATAATTTGAAATATTGACTTGATCGTTTTTTATTAAATGGTACACCACTTCTCAAAGTCAGTGAAAAAGCTCATTGCCTGAACACAAGCTATACATCTACGAAGCATCCAGTCAGAAACTCACAACCAAATCAACTCTATCTCTCAGCTGAAATCCGAAGACAAATACAAAACAAGAGAAATTTGCGTAAAAGATGGCTAGAAACCCGTTACCCTGCTGACAAAAGATCCTATAACAAGGCTGCATCTGATCTCAAAAAACTACTGTCAACTTTAAGAAATGAATCCCTCGCTGAATATCTTAGAAACCTAGATCCACATTCTTGTAACCACGAACATAATTTATGGAGAGCAACCAAATATCTTAAGCGACCTGCAAAAAGAAACACTGTAGTCCGAAATAGTAATGGCGATTGGTGTAGATCTGATGATGAACAAGCCAAAGCATTTGCACAACACCTACACTCTGTATTTCAACCAAATGATATTGATAACCCGCAAACAGAGAGAGAAGAAGATAACTTGCTCGAGTCACCATGCCAAATGAGCTTGCCCATTCGTAAAATCAGTATTGATGAAGTTACATCAGAAATTAAATGGTTGAATAATAAAAAAGCTCCAGGTTCGGACAAAATTGATGGTTCAACCTTGCAGAATCTACCACCAAAGTGTATACGATTTCTTACGCTTATATTTAATGCGATCTTAAGAGTTGACCACTTTCCAAGCCAATGGAAATGCGCAGAGATAATGATGATCCTTAAACCAAAGTTAGTTTGTTCTCAATATTCTCTAAAGTATTTGAAAAAAATACTTTTAAGGAGAATGTTGCCAATATTGGACAAATTCGCTATTATTCCCGAATACCAGTTTGGATTTAGAAGAGGTCACGGAACTCCAGAGCAATGCCACAGGATTATAAATGAAATCTTATTAGCTTTTTGAGAACAAAAAGTACTGCAGTGCAACATTTCTTGATGTTCAACGAGTCTGGCACAATGGAATATTATATAAAATTAAAAAGTGGCTTCCTGCACCATATTTCTTATTATTAAAGTCATACCTAACAAAATAACACGGCCGATATGCCAGTTACAAATACCTGCACTGTGGCAACATACGCTGATGATACAGCTATATTAGCTACTAGTACATCTAAAGAGGAAGCCTCACAACTCCTGCAATCAGAGCTCAGGCTTATTGAAAGTTGGTTCCTGCTCTGGAAAATAAATGTCAACGCCCTAAAATCTGCGCAAATAACTTTCACATTAAAAAGAGGTGACTGTCCAGAAGTTTTATTTAATGGATCAGCAATCCCACAAACTAACTGCATAAAGTACCTTGGCTTGCATCTTGATCGCAGACTAACGTGTAAAGATCACATTAAGGCAAAGCGTCAGCAACTGAGCCTAAAAACTTTAAAAATGACCTGGTTGCTTGGCCGAAAATCTTCAACCACTCTGGAAAACAAAGTCCGTTTATATAAAGCTATACTAAAGCCTGTGTGGTCTTTTGGCATACAGCTCTGGGGTACTGCCAGCAACTCAAATATTGAGATCCTACAACGATATCAATCAAAAACACAGAGACAAATTGTTAATTCTTCATTTTATATCTCAAATGCAAATATCCATAGAGACTTAGGAATACCTTATGTTAAAGATGAAATTAAAAAATATAGTAAAAATAAATATATAGATAGACTAAGAAATCATGAAAATAATTTAGCCATAAGTTTGATTAATAATAATACCAATGTAAGAAGACTTAAACGAATTCACGTGCTCGATCTCCCTCCTAACTATTAAAACATGTGATATATAGAGGCGTCGGAGACCCCATAAAGTATATATATTCTTGCTCAGGATCACAAGCCGAGTCGATTGAGCTATGTCTGTCTGTCTGTCCGTCTGTCTGTGTGAACGCACAGATCTCAGCTATTATAAAAGCTAGAGTTACCAAATTTGGCAGGAAAACTCCTGTGTACTATAAGCTGATCTAGTTTATTTCAAATGTTGGGTGCCACGCCCACCGCCCCCGTAAATCAATAATTTAATTTTTGAACCCAATTTGTAAGCGCTGTATAAAAGATTAAACTTTCTAACTGTAACATATACTAAACTGATAGTAATATCTACTTATTCTCCTTCTTCTGTCAGCTAACAAAAGAGGCGGGCGAGCGCAATCTGTCGGGAATGATTGTACAGCATGTGCATACATATGTATATGTGTATGAATTTAATAAATTATCTTACAGTCTTTGTGGTAGTGTCTTGGAAAGAATTTTCATGGTTGATGATCTGGGTTTCCGTTTGGACCCCAAACTTAAGTTTGGTTATCAAATATTCTCAATGGTCAATATATAAAAAGGCTTTATAAAAAAGATGGTCTAAGGTGCTTGACGATCCTTATTTAACAAAAACCCTCTAAGCCTCACTTGTTCGTCCAATGCTCGAGTACGTTTCATGCGTTTGGTGTCCTCAATACTCTGTTCATAAGGACCGCATTGAATCTGTACAAAAGAACTTTCTAATCTTACCAACATTTGGAGACTAACTAGATGTTTCATTCAGCTTAGTATATGTTAAAGTCAGAAAGTTGTATCTTTTATACAGCGCTTACAAATTGAGTTCAAAAATTAAATTATTGATTTGTGGGGGCGGTGGGCGTGGCACCTAACATTTTAAATAAACTTGATCTGCTTATAGTACACAGGAGTCTTCCTGCCAAATTTGGTAACTCTAGCTTTTATAATAGCTGAGATCTGTGTGTTCACACAGACAGACGGACAGACAGACAGACATGGCTCAATCGGCTTGTGATCCTGAGCAAGAATATATATACTTTATGGGGTCTCCCACGAATCCTTTTGCCTGTTACATAGATTTGCACAAAGTTATTATACATTTTTGACCATTTTCAATGGTCGAATGGTATAAAAATAAAATTTGGCTAAATTTAATTTTAAATTTGTAATTATTAAAATTTTAATTTTAATTATAATTGTAAAAAGAGTCGACTGCTATAGCCGACTTTAAATAAATAAATAAATCTACTGAATTATAACTAGAAAATTATAACTGATTGGACATATTTGGTTTTTGCAGTACATGGATGGATTTTATGGCGAAGATGCCACCAGGTTAGAGAATATATGGCATGCAGGCAAAGAGTTGTGGCATACAGGCTGCGGAGATGGACGGCTGCTCGTCTGTGGCTACTGCCGCTGCAGACCTGGCCTGATGTTCAAAATGCAAGATTTGCTGTGTGCTGATCGCGCTGCAGATTAAGCCTGCTGCTGATGCTCGTACTGCACAGGTGGTGCACTGGAGCCATTGCGGACCGGTAAAAATATGCCGTACGACCAGTTTAAGCGGGACAATATTTTGAATGTGCCCTGGCGGATTTCCTCAAGGAACAGAGTTACCAGGGCAGGTAGGTGTTAAAGCTGAGAGGTCCAGAGAACGATGCGTTTATTTCTTTTGGAGAATCTGTCTGCGCCGAGGAATCGGCCGCCCTTGAAAGAGATGTTTTGCGGTCATATGCCTGGTCCTTCGGGCATCTGCCGACGGTTCAAACGGCGCTTGCCAAAATGGAAACCTTTGGTCAGCGACCGATCTGGCTGTTAACAGAGGAAGTCCCTGTTTCCAGAACCAGATGGTGCTGATCTAAGGCCTCGCTTTACTTCGCTCATACCAGGGCAGCTGTGCTCATCGATATATGTCTACCGACACTCGAAATGAACACAGCCGATTCGCAGAATGCAACAGATGTTATCTATTATTACGTCTATTGCTGTTTTGATCTGTGTTCTGATCAGGCGCTGGCATTATTGGGTCAGTGGCGTTGCCTGTTGTATTTAATTCAGCGGCCAAATTGTTGTTTCACGATGATAACTGTCTGGCTGTGCAGGGGTTTTTCATGTTTGGCAAATATTTGTATGTTGCAACGCTCTCTCTATACACTCATGATGAAACCTATGTTGGCATGGGGACCTTGCTATTAAATTGTTTGGTTGCATTGGCTGGTGGCAGCAGCCGCAGAAAGGGTCTTGTTGTTGTAAAATATTACTGAGATCTTCTGTTTTTTGACATATTTATAGTTTTTCTGTTCTTATAATTATTGGTTCATCGCTTTTCAAAATAAACACTCCATAATGTGTTTAAAAAATATAACCTGCATATGTGTATAGTTATTGATAAACTAAAGGATTATATTGCTCTACTCAAGACTGACTGTTGCTAATATTGGTCGAGTTTCTCCAAAAATATTCTAGGTGCTCGCGGTTCCTAAGATTTGCTATCGAAAGCCTTATAGTAGTTTATTGTTTAAAGGATAATTATATTTAGCAAATTTGGTCGTCACTTACTACTGCCTCAGTATGGTCGACTGACCCGATTAAAACGAGAGACATCGCGATTCCGATATCTGAGATTCTGTTACCTTGACGCCATATTGCTATACACATTCTCCCATTTCTAAAAATGGAGATTTCCAAACATGAGAATTATTCGGCAACTTCCAGACTTTTCTAGGTCGATATATCCAAATTTTATGAATTGTAATCGCGATTCGCGACAATAAGTTGCTGAGTTGCATAACATCAAATCTGGGAAAATCATTTTGTTTTGAATTTTCTAAAAGATGAAATTTTTAATGGGTGGATTCAAAGAGCATTTTGTAAAGTCGAACGTGATGTTATGTCGATATTACGGGATTCATATTTCGGTTCTTTAAAGCTATTCTTCGGCTTGTATACATGTTGCAGCCTGACGACCATGCCCTATCTCTTGATTGAGATTAAAACTACAAGGAATCGAAAAATTTTGCCTGTACTGATCAGACCTTTCGCATTGGGCCTCAATTACTTTTGTAATTGATAAGAAGTAAGATCTGTACATTTTTCATTACATCTCGAGCTCCACACTTAAGCGCCAATTATTTTTAAAAATAAATATTTTTAATAAATACTTGGCTAAAAAAAACCCTCCTTCGTCCCTTCGGTTGGGCTATAATTACTTTCTGTAATTGGTTAAGGAATAGGATCTGTGACTTTTCCATACCTCTCGGGCCCACGTTGGGCGCCAATTATTTTATACCATATGTAGCATGTGGAATTGCTATTGTGTATATACCACTAGTATTGACTATATGTTAGGCTAAGAAGGTTCGTGCACTTCTGGCTTCTCTCTGGTCTAAGCTCGCCGGATGGGGTGTGGGTTATTTTCTTACCTAAACATATACGCGCTACGGGAAAAATAATGATTAAGTGCACTACGGAAATGAAAATCGACAACTAATTTGTATTCAAATAAACCACGCTGTTTATGGATGTTATATGCTGGTCATATTGCGCTAGGGTACTAGGATGTTGATCGTATCCCGATCTGTACCCTCCCTACCATGATAGCTCGCGGACTTCTCGGCTATCCCTTGTTCAATACTACGTATAAGTACTAAATTTCACTATTATGGGCGTTCATTTGGTCGGCGATGAACCTCATTAAATTATTAGACTTGCATGATTAGGTAAACATTATGTAGCAGCTGAGCACTCTAGCAGACTGCAATAACCATATCGGTTAAATAACATACTCTGTAAATATTATACATATATAAACACTCTGTAAACATTAGCCATAAGAAAACATATGAACATATCTGTTAACATAAACATACATTGTAAAAGTAGAATAAGAACAAGAAGAATAAAAGTCAGTCTAGAACAGTCGAGCAGTGATGGGTAGTGCACTGATAAAAGGCCAAAGGAGGCCGGCGGGAAATAAAAACCAAAAAACAAAAACAAAAAAAAATATGTAAAAAATGTTTGTTGTGAGTGAAAAAAACAGGCCACGGTACTTGGTGCGAGAGCCCCAGTTGAGAGAGGCAAAAACCACTCAAACTGGAGGCGCTCGCATACAGGGTGACTTTTTATGTCGCCCAACCGTGGATATTAGCATAGTATTGGCTGTGAGTTTTGTTCTGCATGTTATTTTAGGTGTGTGTAGAGGTGTGTAGGTGTGAAAAGTCGGCAATATCAGTGTAGGAGAGTAACGCACGTCTGTGTGCTCTCACTGTGCTGAAGTTTCACTGGTGCGATGACGGTCAACACCCATCGCATACAATGAAACTTCTAGTGCAGCCGCAGGGCGAAAGTCTCAAAGCTGACGGTCAACATCCTGGCCCTGAGACTCTCAAACTATAAAGAGAACATTTGGTATGCGGTATTTTCCCTGTTACTGGCTGCTGACGGACCACACCACTCTGCACCTCGCCCTCGAGTCGGCCTCGCCACTTGGAAAGCCCTACCCTTCCTCTCTCGTCACCCAAACATTACCGCCCCCACGCCCAGGGTCTCAGCACCAATACAGCTATAATATAGCCTAAGAACGTTACCTTACAGGTGGCGCCCGAGCAGGGACCCTGAGACTCTTCGGAGGGGATTCCATCTTACGTGGCGTAAAGAACCACATATGGGTCCGAGGGAAACTAGGGCGGTGCGGCGGCAGAGCACGTAACGGCAGTGGCACTGGCAGCGTTTCGTCGGCAAAACGACGAGACGCCGTTACAGTGCACTGTGTCGTTGTTACACGCATGCCGACACACACACACCAAATTGTTAGTGTTAAGAAAGCGTATAGGAGCGACTCCTTGAGAAGTAAGGAGCAGAGAAAGCTTGTACGGAGTGTGAGAAACTAGCACAGAGACAGGGACATAGACGAGGACATAGAACAGGGACGGACGAGAAGGACGGAGGAATTAGTTTTAGCAAGGTTTACGAGTTCACGAGTTAGTTTTAGCAAGGTTTAGGATTATAAGCGCGAGTTAGTTTTAGCAAGGATAGGATTACGTCGATGCAAGGAGACAGACAGGACCAGACCAGGACGACAGGGCCCCGATTTGCAAGGTTGCAAGACGTCGCTGGGCAAGAGGGGCAAAGGACGAGATGAGTACAGGGACAGAGACAAGTAAGAGCACCAACTTGCTCTTAGACTGTCGCCCTAACGACCGAGGGGTGCGGGGAACTGCCGAGTCGCCATCGGTGAAGTGAGCAGAGCCGCGTGCGTCGACTGCGCTGCAGCAGAAGCCGAGTACCGTTGCCCGACTCGGATATAAAAGGCCGACGGTCAGCAGCAGGAGTATCAGTCAGCTCCCGGCCTTCCTGGCAAGCACAGCTCAAGCGTCAAAGTTGAGCTTTATTAATAAAGTTTAAAAGTGAATTGTTTTAAAGCAAGGATCAATAAGCAACCAGCAAGGATCAAGTGAACGATCAACGAACAAGGATATACGAGCAAGGACCAAGTGAACGATCAGCGAACAAGGATATACGAGCAAGAACACAACGAGCAAGGATACAAGGATACAACGATCATAGAGGCACAACTAACAGCAAGCAACAAGGATATACGAGCAAGGATACAACGAGCGAAGATATACGAGCAAGGATACAACGATCTTAGAGACACAACCAACAGCAAGCAACAAGGATATACTAGCAAGGATACAACGATCATAGGACAAGCAACAAGGATTTACGAGCCAAGAAGTATCAACAAACAGCAACCATCAAGCAAGCAGACCACAAACAACAAGCCACGATAGGACTTCGATGGGTCGCTTTTCGCCGACAGGCCGAGCTGAAAGCGATGGCAGACGAGTTCGGATTCAAACGGGAGGGCACCGTGGAGGAGTTGCGAGCCCAGTTGTCGACTTTTATTAACCGAAAGGACCACACCTCCGACGTTATCGCCCGCCTGCAAGCTCACGAGGCTAACTTCGGTGCCGTCGCAAGCCCAGACAGAAGGCTCCCAGTCTTCGACCAGTTACCGAGCCCTGCCGAAGGAGAGGAAGGTCGAGAACAGCCGAGTACACAATCTGCCTCCGAAGTCAAACCAGCGATGACAACACAGACGCTTACAGTGCCCCAGCCTAGGGCGCCGCGGAGTCACGTCATCAGCCAGCAACAAACAACCTGCCAACAACGTACATCTAGCATCGAGCGGCCAGGATACCACCCCGGATTTGAGAGGCAAGATAGCGCTGCTTTTGCTCACACAGCTATTATAACTGACGGAAGTGCGGCTATACACTCCACGTGAGGGAAGCTGGAAACAGGCCCCTAGCACGGTCATAACTCTGCTAGGGGTGGTGACTAATTGTAGTCGTGCGAAGATCGTGAATCTATAAATCACCCCAATCCAAGGCGGAACAGCATACGCTAATTGATGCATGGCCGGGGGGTAGCCCGGTCTCTAGGATGCGGACTCTGGATACCTATCGCCCTCCAGTTTCATTTAGACTTCCCACGGCACGCGGGCTATGTCGTGGGTGACCTTCCCTTCCCGCCTACTTGTTGGACCAAATTTATGGAACTATACAATCAATTAAATAAGTCTGATGCGGTTTTGAAAGCATCAACCCAGGGTGAAGCCTTCACGGCCGACCCCAACACCAGCACTGCATCCATTGGGCTGCTGGCTTCCACCCCCAATACTACAGGTCTCGACCCTAGTACTCCGGGGGACTCGGACAGACCACGAA
Source organism: Zaprionus nigranus (assembly GCA_018903425.1). NCBI lineage: Eukaryota > Metazoa > Arthropoda > Insecta > Diptera > Drosophilidae > Zaprionus > Zaprionus nigranus. The sequence goes on along the minus strand of JAEIGD010000239.1, from coordinate 10,305 downwards.
CTCCCTTGGACATTGAGTTCGCTTCTCGTCCAACAACTGCTCAGGTATGCAGTAGACCGTCGAGGTGATGTCCTCCGACGCTGAAGCTGAAGCTGACCTGATCAGCTGAACAGAGCTGTGACCGGTGGTACAACACAGCCTTAACGGCAAGACGATGCACCTCGCGATGATGGTCAACGAGAAGTCGTATAAGGCTCTGACGGAGCTTAAGGGTAATGTTAAATACCGCTTTGGCAGAATAAAACTTATCCTTAAGAACCGCCGTCAGGGCCTCCCCCACTCCTGCCCTGTTCACTTCCCCCATCTCCAACCATCCCCCTCCTATCAGCGCTCCTCCAACAGCGGCAACGGTGGCCTCCACCGGCGTGACAGCAGTGGCTGCCGCTCCGGTGGCGTCTACCAGCGCCGCCACCTCAGTGGCGCTGATTACCTCCATCCCCAAACCCCCAGTCATTGTGGTGACTGGCCTCAAGCCCACAACAGGCCGTACGAGGCCGGTGGTTGGCAGCGGGCACGCCCTTGTGCCTTCGAGGCCCACCACCAGCACAGTGCGGAAACCACCAAGAAGGAAACCTCCGGCGACCTCCCCCGAGCAGTTCCTCCAGACTGCCGAAGGGCATCCAAGGCAACGACTCTCGGGGGGGCAAGGCAGGTGGCCTTGTCTGCAAAGTCTTAAAAGAGGATGTCGAGCGCCATTAAGGTGCTCCAGGCGATCCTGCATTACGCCAGAGGAGCGTCTGCCACCCTGTGCAAGGCCGTCTTTGAAGACTCAATCAACCTGGCTCTCGTCCAAGAGCCTTGGTTGATCGGTGGCCACATCCGTGGACTATCATGCGGATCATATAAGTTAATATATGACCGCATGGGTGGTGCCCCACGCACCGCTATTGTTGTAAATAACAATGTGAGACACTTCCCCCTTATCAAATTTCATCCACAGAGACCTGGTGGCAACGGCTATCGAGGTAGCCACGGCTGAGGGTGTCCGGGAGGTAGTCATCGCCTCTGCCTACTTCCCGGGCGACGTGGATGACGTCCCCCCACAGTCCGGTTAGTTGACTTCTGCCGCCTGCACAACAAGCCGCTCGTGATCGGCTGCGATGCCAATGCGCATCACACGATCTGGGGAAGCAGCGACGTAAATAAACGTGGTGAGTCTCTTTTAGAGTATCTATTGTGTTGTCAATTAGATGTTGTCCCAAAAAGACTAATTGGGAACTCTTCAAAGCCTCTGTGGCTTTTAAAAACAGGCTCGTTGATCAGCAACCCAAATTCTATCAGTGAGAAAGAACTTGCTGCCAAACTGCTTCAAGATGTGCTAATCACATCCTACGAGGACAGCTCTGTTTGAAAGACCTTAAAGGTCAACCGAAAAGTTCCATGGTGGAACGAGGAACTGTTCGCACAAAGATGGAAGGTTAGAAGCCTATTCAATAGGGCCAGTTGGGACGTCTAAACGTGCTAAACGCGATACATGGCGCAGCTACTGTGGTGGTATTCAGTCGCTGCCAGAGGCAGCGAGACTGTACAAAGTATTAGCTAAAGGGTCGCCTAATGGGATTGGACTAAGGATTGGATTAAGGGCAGACGGCTCTTTCACTGAAGATCGCAGGGAAGCACTTGACCTTCTACTACAAGTCCACTTCACAGGTTCGGTATTAAGTCACGGTGATGTCACCATACTCACGTGGATCCAGTATATCAGGAACCATCATCGACTCTCAAATGGTCAAATGGGCTGTAGATTCCTTCGCTCCCTTCAAAGGCCCAGGGGGCGATCAAATCTTTCCAGCCCTTCTACAAAACAGCCTGGATCACATTCTCGATCCGCTGGTCGGCCTTCTTAGAACTAGTCTTACTTGGGGATACATACCCTTCTCTTGGAGGAGAGTCAATGTGGTATTCTTTCCCAAACAGGGGAATCGTCCCCCTGACCAGCCTAAATCATATCGGCCGATCAGTCTCACCTCCTTTCTGCTTAAGACAGCGGAAAGGCTCGTTGATCTGCACATACGGTGCTCTCTGCAGAAAACTTATACTCTGTATCCAAAGCAGTTTGCGTATATAGCCGGAAGAGCGACGGAGGTCGCCCTCCACAAGCTAGTAGGTAAAATCGAAGGAGCCCTCGTATCCAAGAACATTGATAATGTTAAATACCGCTTTGGCAGAATAAAACTTATCCTTAAGAACCGCCGTCAGGGCCTCCCCCACTCCTGCCCTGTTCACTTCCCCATCTCCAACCATCCCCCTCCTATCAGCGCTCCTCCAACAGCGGCAACGGTGGCCTCCACCGGCGTGACAGCAGTGGTTGCCGCTCCGGTGGCGTCTACCAGCGCCGCCACCTCAGTGGCGCTGATTACCTCCATCCCCAAACCCCCAGTCATTGTGGTGACTGGCCTCAAGCCCACAACAGGCCGTACGAGGCCGGTGGTTGGCAGCGGGCACGCCCTTGTGCCTTCGAGGCCCACCACCAGCACCCCGAGCAGTTCCTCCAGACTGCCGAAGGGCATCCAAGGCAACGACTCTCGGGGGGGCAAGGCAGGTGGCCTTGTCTGCAAAGTCTTAAAAGAGGATGTCGAGCGCCATTAAGGTGCTCCAGGCGATCCTGCATTACGCCAGAGGAGCGTCTGCCACCCTGTGCAAGGCCGTCTTTGAAGACTCAATCAACCTGGCTCTCGTCCAAGAGCCTTGGTTGATCGGTGGCCACATCCGTGGACTATCATGCGGATCATATAAGTTAATATATGACCGCATGGGTGGTGCCCCACGCACCGCTATTGTTGTAAATAACAATGTGAGACACTTCCCCCTTATCAAATTTCATCCACAGAGACCTGGTGGCAACGGCTATCGAGGTAGCCACGGCTGAGGGTGTCCGGGAGGTAGTCATCGCCTCTGCCTACTTCCCGGCGACGTGGATGACGTCCCCCCACAGTCCGGTTAGTTGACTTCTGCCGCCTGCACAACAAGCCGCTCGTGATCGGCTGCGATGCCAATGCGCATCACACGATCTGGGGAAGCAGCGACGTAAATAAACGTGGTGAGTCTCTTTTAGAGTATCTATTGTGTTGTCAATTAGATGTTGTCCCAAAAAAGACTAATTGGGAACTCTTCAAAGCCTCTGTGGCTTTTAAAACAGGCTCGTTGATTAGCAACCCAAATTCTATCAGTGAGAAAGAACTTGCTGCCAAACTGCTTCAAGATGTGCTAATCACATCCTACGAGGACAGCTCTGTTTGAAAGACCTTAAAGGTCAACCGAAAAGTTCCATGGTGGAACGAGGAACTGTTCGCACAAAGATGGAAGGTTAGAAGCCTATTCAATAGGGCCAGTTGGGACGTCTAAACGTGCTAAACGCGATACATGGCGCAGCTACTGTGGTGGTATTCAGTCGCTGCCAGAGGCAGCGAGACTGTACAAAGTATTAGCTAAAGGGTCGCCTAATTGGATTGGACTAAGGATTGGATTAAGGGCAGACGGCTCTTTCACTGAAGATCGCAGGGAAGCACTTGACCTTCTACTACAAGTCCACTTCACAGGTTCGGTATTAAGTCACGGTGATGTCACCATACTTACGTGGATCCAGTATATCAGGAACCATCATCGACTCTCAAAAGGTCAAATGGGCTGTAGATTCCTTCGCTCCCTTCAAAGGCCCAGGGGGCGATCAAATCTTTCCAGCCCTTCTACAAAACAGCCTGGATCACATTCTCGATCCGCTGGTCGGCCTTCTTAGAACTAGTCTTACTTGGGGATACATACCCTTCTCTTGGAGGAGAGTCAATGTGGTATTCTTTCCCAAACAGGGGAATCGTCCCCCTGACCAGCCTAAATCATATCGGCCGATCAGTCTCACCTCCTTTCTGCTTAAGACAGCGGAAAGGCTCGTTGATCTGCACATACGGTGCTCTCTGCAGAAAACTTATACTCTGTATCCAAAGCAGTTTGCGTATATAGCCGGAAGATCGACGGAGGTCGCCCTCCACAAGCTAGTAGGTAAAATCGAAGGAGCTCTCGTATCCAAGAACATTGATCTGTGCTCTTTTCTTGATATAGAGGGTGCTTTAGATAATACCGGCAACGGGTATATTTCTGCTGCGCTGGAGCGCAGAAATATTACCCGCCCCCTAATCCGATGGATTATTAGTGCGGTTAAAGGATGTCCCCAGGGAGGGGTCTTATCCCCCTTACTCTGGTCTTTAGTAGTTGATGACCTACTAAGTATTCTTGCAGAACAGGGCGTGGAAGCTGACGACCTGGCTCTAGTAGTGAACGGAAAATTCGCCAACACCGTGACAGAGTTGATGCAATCTGCTCTGAACACGGTTATAGGATAGGAAAACAGTAAACATGACTTTTTAATAATTTCGACGTCATATCCAGATTTTTCACTGCTTCCAAGAAGTTCAGCAAGCAGTTTTTTCTATTGCGCCACATGAATTGCGGCTTTGACTACGGATTTAATGATGCCAAAGCGTAAATTTACTCTTGACAAATACAAATTTTCTTTAAAAAGTAAAATACCAACTTTGAGAAGTCCTGCGCTAATTATTTTTTGGAGGTTCCTCGGTAATGAAGACATGCTGAAGCCTTAAGTTATTTAATTAATTGTTGGTATGTTCGTTTTTATTTATTTTCTTTAATTGTCTGCAAGGTTTATTTAAAAAAGGGAGGTAAATAACTGCTTACGTCGGCCATCAGCCGTCAGAGACAGTAAGGGGAACTAAATGTAACCACAGTTTTGGCTGGGGTACGTGCCGTCCTTGCTCCTACTGACGGAAGTGCGGCTATACACTCCACGTGAGGGAAGCTGGAAACAGGCCCCTAGCACGGTCATAACTCTGCTAGGGGTGGTGACTAATTGTAGTCGTGCGAAGATCGTGAATCTATAAATCACCCCAATCCAAGGCGGAACAGCATACGCTAATTGATGCATGGCCGGGGGGTAGCCCGGTCTCTAGGATGCGGACTCTGGATACCTGTCGCCCTCCAGTTTCATTTAGACTTCCCACGGCACGCGGGCTATGTCGTGGGTGACCTTCCCTTCCCGCCTACTTGTTGGACCAAATTTATGGAACTATACAATCAATTAAATAAGTCTGATGCGGTTTTGAAAGCATCAACCCAGGGTGTAGCCTTCACGGCCGACCCCAACACCAGCACTGCATCAATTGGGCTGGGTTCCATGGGCCCCCCCCCCCAATACTACAGGTCTCGACCCTAGTACTCCGGGGGACTCGGACAGACCACGAACTCCCTTGGACATTGAGTTCGCTTCTCGTCCAACAACTGCTCAGGTATGCAGTAGACCGTCGAGGTGATGTCCTCCGACGCTGAAGCTGAAGCTGACCTGATCAGCTGAACAGAGCTGTGACCGGTGGTACAACACAGCCTTAACGGCAAGACGATGCACCTCGCGATGATGGTCAACGAGAAGTCGTATAAGGCTCTGACGGAGCTTAAGGGTAATGTTAAATACCGCTTTGGCAGAATAAAACTTATCCTTAAGAACCGCCGTCAGGGCCTCCCCCACTCCTGCCCTGTTCACTTCCCCATCTCCAACCATCCCCTCCTATCAGCGCTCCTCCAACAGCGGCAACGGTGGCCTCCACCGGCGTGACAGCAGTGGCTGCCGCTCCGGTGGCGTCTACCAGCGCCGCCACCTCAGTGGCGCTGATTACCTCCATCCCCAAACCCCCAGTCATTGTGGTGACTGGCCTCAAGCCCACAACAGGCCGTACGAGGCCGGTGGTTGGCAGCAGGCACGCCCTTGTGCCTTCGAGGCCCACCACCAGCACAGTGCGGAAACCACCAGGAAGGAAACCTCCGGCGACCTCCCCGAGCAGTTCCTCCAGACTGCCGAAGGGCATCCAAGGCAACGACTCTCGGGGGGCAAGGCAGGTGGCCTTGTCTGCAAAGTCTTAAAAGAGGATGTCGAGCGCCATTAAGGTGCTCCAGGCGATCCTGCATTACGCCAGAGGAGCGTCTGCCACCCTGTGCAAGGCCGTCTTTGAAGACTCAATCAACCTGGCTCTCGTCCAAGAGCCTTGGTTGATCGGTGGCCACATCCGTGGACTATCATGCGGATCATATAAGTTAATATATGACCGCATGGGTGGTGCCCCGCACCGCTATTGTTGTAAATAACAATGTGAGACACTTCCCCCCTTATCAAATTTCATCCACAGAGACCTGGTGGCAACGGCTATCGAGGTAGCCACGGCTGAGGGTGTCCGGGAGGTAGTCATCGCCTCTGCCTACTTCCCGGGCGACGTGGATGACGTCCCCCACAGTCCGGTTAGTTGACTTCTGCCGCCTGCACAACAAGCCGCTCGTGATCGGCTGCGATGCCAATGCGCATCACACGATCTGGGGAAGCAGCGACGTAAATAAACGTGGTGAGTCTCTTTTAGAGTATCTATTGTGTTGTCAATTAGATGTTGTCCCAAAAAGACTAATTGGGAACTCTTCAAAGCCTCTGTGGCTTTTAAAACAGGCTCGTTGATCAGCAACCCAAATTCTATCAGTGAGAAAGAACTTGCTGCCAAACTGCTTCAAGATGTGCTAATCACATCCTACGAGGACAGCTCTGTTTGAAAGACCTTAAAGGTCAACCGAAAAGTTCCATGGTGGAACGAGGAACTGTTCGCACAAAGATGGAAGGTTAGAAGCCTATTCAATAGGGCCAGTTGGGACGTCTAAACGTGCTAAACGCGATACATGGCGCAGCTACTGTGGTGGTATTCAGTCGCTGCCAGAGGCAGCGAGACTGTACAAAGTATTAGCTAAAGGGTCGCCTAATTGGATTGGACTAAGGATTGGATTAAGGGCAGACGGCTCTTTCACTGAAGATCGCAGGGAAGCACTTGACCTTCTACTACAAGTCCACTTCACAGGTTCGGTATTAAGTCACGGTGATGTCACCATACTCACGTGGATCCAGTATATCAGGAACCATCATCGACTCTCAAATGGTCAAATGGGCTGTAGATTCCTTCGCTCCCTTCAAAGGCCCAGGGGCGATCAAATCTTTCAGCCCTTCTACAAAACAGCCTGGATCACATTCTCGATCCGCTGGTCGGCCTTCTTAGAACTAGTCTTACTTGGGGATACATACCCTTCTCTTGGAGGAGAGTCAATGTGGTATTCTTTCCCAAACAGGGGAATCGTCCCCCTGACCAGCCTAAATCATATCGGCCGATCAGTCTCACCTCCTTTCTGCTTAAGACAGCGGAAAGGCTCGTTGATCTGCACATACGGTGCTCTCTGCAGAAAACTTATACTCTGTATCCAAAGCAGTTTGCGTATATAGCCGGAAGATCGACGGAGGTCGCCCTCCACAAGCTAGTAGGTAAAATCGAAGGAGCCTCGTATCCAAGAACATTGATAATGTTAAGTACCGCTTTGGCAGAATAAAACTTATCCTTAAGGAACCGCCGTCAGGGACTCCCCCACTCCTGCCCTGTTCACTTCCCCATCTCCAAGCCGCATCCTCTATCAGCGCTCCTCCAACAGCCGCAACGGTGGCCTCCACCGGCTTGAGCAGCAGTGGCTGCCGCTCCGATGGCGCTCTGCCAGCGCCGCCACCTCAGTGGCGCTGATTACCTCCCATCCCCAAACCCCAGTGTTTGGCGGGACGACTCGTACGGGCGTGCTGGGGCGTGATGGTGGCGGCGTTTTTCTTACGCGGCGCCAGCCTGAGAAGGCCACCACCAGCACAGTGCAGGAAACCACCAGGAAGGAAACTTCCACTCCGGCGACCTCCCCCGAGCAGTTCCTCCAGACTGCCGAAGGGCATCAAGGCAACGACTCTCGGGGGCAAGGCGGAAGTGGCCTTGTCTGCAAAGTCTTAAAAAGAGGATGTCGAGCGCCATTAAAGGTGCTCAGGCGATCTGCATTACGCCAGAGGAGCGTCTGCTCACCCTGTGCACAAGGCCGTCTTTGAGAAGACTCAATCAACCTGGCTCTCGTCAAGAGCGCCCGTTTGATCGGTGGCCATCCGTGGACTATCATGCGGATCATATAAGTTGTATATGACCGCATGGGTGGTGCCCCACGCACCGCTATTGTTGTAAATAACAATGTGAGACACTTCCCCCTTATCAAATTTCATCCACAGAGAACCTGGTGGCAACGGCTATCGGTAGCCACGGCTAGAGAGGTGTCAGGGAGGTAGTCATCGCCTCCTGCCTACTTCCCGGCGACGTGGATGACGTCCCCCACAGTCCGGTTAGTTGACTTCTGCCGCCTGCACAATAAGCCGCTCGTGATCGGCTGCGTGCCAATGCGCATCACACGATCTGGGGAAGCAGCGACTGGCGGTAAACAAAACGTAAATTTGATCTCTTTTAGAGTATCTATTGTGTTGTCAATTAGATGTTGTCCCAAAAAAGACTAATTGGGAACTCTTCAAAGCCTCTGTGGCTTTTAAACTTGAGCTCGTTGATCAGCTGCCAGCCTTCAAATTCTATCAGTGAGAAAGAACTTTGCTGCCAAACTGCTGCTTCAAGATGTGCTAATCGCATCCTACGAGGACAGCTCTGCGAAAGACGCGAAGGGTCAACCGAAAAGTTCCATGGTGGAACGAGGAACTGTTCGCACAAAGATGGAAGGTTAACGAGAAGCCCATTATTCAATAGAGGGCCAGTTGGGACGTCACCCAAACGTGCTAAACGCGATGCCAGCGCAGCTACTGTGGTGGTGGCCAGTCCTTTGCCCAGAGGCAGCGAGACTGTACAAAGTATTAGCTAAAGGGTCGCCTAATTGGATTGGACTAAAGGATTGATTAAGAGGCAGACGGCTCTTTTCACTGAAGATCGCAGGGAAGCACTTGACCTTCTACTACAGTCCACTTCACGGGTTCGGTATTAAGTCACGGTGATGTCACCATACTTGCATTGGTCAGTATATCAGGAACCATCATCGACTCTGAAAAGGTCAAATGGGCTGTAGATTCCTTCAGCTCCCTTCAAAAAGGCCCAGGGGGCGATCAAATCTTCCGGCCCTTCTACAAAACTCAGCCTGGATCACCATTCTCGATCCGCTGGTCGGCCTTCTTAGAACTAGTCTTGCTTGGGGATACATACCCTTCTCTTGGAGGAGAGTCAATGTGGTATTCTTTCCCAAACAGAGATCATCCCCTGACCAGCCTAAATCATATCGGCCGATCCAGTCTCACCTCCTTTCTGCTTAAGACAGCGGAAAGGCTCGTTGATCTCACATACGGTGCTCTAGAACATATACTCTGTATCCAAAGCAGTTTGCGTATATGACAGGAAGAATCGACGGAGGTCATCCTCCACAAGCTAGTAGGTAAAATCGAAGAGGCTCATTGTCCAAGAACATTGATCTGTGCTGCTTTTCTTGATATAGGGGTGGCTTTAGATAATACTGGCAACGGGTATATTTCTGCTGCGCTGGAGCAAGAAATATTACCGCCCCTAATCCGTGGATTATTAGTGCAGTTAAAGGGATCATCCCCAGGGGGGCTGCTTATCCCCCTTACTCTGGTCTTTGGTAGTTGATGACCTCTAAGTATTCTTGCAAGAACAGGGCGTGGAAGCCCGACGACCTGGCTCTGGTAGTGAACGGAAAATTCGCTAACACCGTGACGAGTTGATGCAATCTGCTCACACAGACACCGCGGTTATAGGATAGGAAAACAGTAAACATGACTTTTTAATAATTTTGAGCGTCATATCCAGATTTTCCCTGCTTCCACGGGAAGTTCAGCAAGCAGTTTCTATTGCGCCACATGAATTGCGGCTTTGACTACGGTTTAATGAAATTCCCCCCTTTTTTTTTTTTTACTTAAAGCGTAAATTTACTCTTGACAAATACAAATTTTCTTTAAAAAGTAAAATACCAACTTTGAGAAGTCCTGCGCTAATTATTTTTGGAGGTTCCTCAGTAATGAAGACATGCTGAAGCCTTAAGTTATTTAATTAATTGTTGTTATGTTCGTTTTATTTTATTTTCTTTAATTGTCTGCAAGGTTTATTTAAAAAGTTATAAATAACTGCTACGTCGGCCATCAGCCGTCAGAGACAATTTGGGGAACTAAATGTAACCACAGTTTTGGCTGGGGTACGTGCAAATCACTTGCTCCTGCCGACGGAAGTGCGGCTATACACTCCACGTGAGGAGGCTGGAAACAGGCCCTAGCACGGTCATAACTCTGCTAGGGGTGGTGACTAATTGTAGTCGTGCGAAGATCGTGAATCTACATAAATCACCCCAATCCAAGGCGGAACAGCATACGCTAACTGATGCATGGCGGGGGGTAGCCCGGTCTCTAGGATGCGG
>JAEIGD010000077.1:0-363257 GCA_018903425.1 Zaprionus nigranus | reverse complement strand
TCATTACATCCGATTTTCATTTGCGTTCAGCTGTATTGACAACAAAACCATTGTTAGATCAATTAACCATTCTGCTCGTAACATGGCTGACACGTTAAAAGAAGCTATTAATGAATGGAGAATAGTTCAAATAAAATCGTGTGTAATAACGACTGGACAATGCAAGATTCAATGCTAAAGATAAAGTGCGAATTGCTACAGAAAAGAATGCACGGGAACATAGGTCGAAGGGTATCCTATTGTCGCGTTTTTGCGCAACTGTTGCTCTCGTTACTTTTCACTTTAGCCCCCTCGGTGTTTGTTTTTTGCTTTGTTTTTTTAGTTCTGCAACAACCTTTTGGTTTTTTGTGGACGAAACATCGCCATCAGGGTAATAACGACTGACAATGTAAGTTCAATGCTAAAGATGTGCGAATTGCTACAAGAAAAAGAATCTTCCTTGCTTTGCTCACACTATAAATTTAGTTGTGCAGAACTGTTTGACGCTGATGTGCTTTGGAGATAATGATCAAGTGCAAGCGAATCGTTACGCTTTTTAAATCAAGCAGTATTGTATATAGTAAGTTAAGGTCGGCACAAACGACTGAAATTTAATACCCAACCCCATACAAGAAGTACCCCATTTGGTGGAACAGCGCCTACCATATGAGTAGGAATCGTCATGATAAACGATGCCATGACAAAAGTAATGCTCTAGCACTTCTAAAGCACCAGCAGTCCATTTGGTATTGACTAGCCATCTTTCATAAAAGAGTTGACTTTATTGCTGCAACCATTTGATAAGGCCACACGTCAACTATCGTCCAATAACGTTACAATATCGTTAATTTGTTCCTACAGTATATGGTTTGTTTTGGAACTTGGAAAAAATAAAACCAAACTTAAAATTGGAAAATCCTTGACTGCTCATAACTTCTGCTGAAAAGCATTGAAAAACGACTTATGCCCTATGAGGAACGTACAAGCGCAAGAGTCAGTACTCTTCTTGGACCCTCGGTTTAAAAAACGCGCCCTTCTGTCAGCGTTAAATGTATCTTACGGCATTAAATCAATAGGTAAGGGGAATTAGAAGGCACTTTGAAATCTCAGACACCTTCTTTCCTCTGCCAACACCACCACCTTCGGCGAGTTTCAGAGGAAGACAATTTCTTCGATTTCTTTTGAAGAAGGAGTTCAGCACAATGACGAATCCCCGCGTTTAAGCTGCTAAGCCAAATGCCCGTATATTACATTAGAGCCGCATATACCTTGGGAAGCTAATCCCTTACACTTTTGGAAGGTAAGCTTCATTTTACCGAGTTTTGATAAATAATATAATAAGATTTGCATTTTTTTTAGTGTGCACCAAATGATTCGCACATGAAGGCATACGCGCGGAAATATTTGTGTGTTTCATCAACGTCAACGGAGTCGGAGGATGTTTAGCAAAGCCGGCCTGGTAATAAGCGATCGTCGAGCATCGCTGAAACCTAAAACAGTGGACCTGTTATTGTTTCTAACAAAAATAAATGGATCTCCAGTTAGGTTAAGTTAATTTAGTTTTAAAATTTTTATTTTTGTCCATGAATGTGATATAATTAATTCTATGAAGAATGTTTAGTTTTAAACTTTTACTTTTTTAATCCACGAATGTGATATAATTCTATGAAAGAATATTATTTGTTTTTTAAAAATATATATGAGTTTAATCAAACATGTTTTTATACCCTTCGACCATTGAAAATGGTCAAAAAGGGTATACTAACTTGTGCAAAATGCAAATGTATGTAACAGGCAGAAGGAGGCGTGGCAGACCCCACAAAGTATATATATTCTTGCTCAGGATCACTAGACCGAGTCGATTGCGCTATGTCTGTCTGTCTGGATGTCCGGATGTCCGTCTGACCAGATGAACACACAGATCTCAGCTATTATAAACGCTAGAGATACCAAATTTGGAATGAAGGTTCCTATGTACTTGGCGCAGATCAAGTTTATTACAAATGTTAGGTGCCACGCCCACCGCCCCCCGCAAATCAATAATTTAATTTTTTACCTCAATTTGTAAGCGCTGTATAAAAGATACAACTTTCTGACTTTAACATATACTAAGCTAAATGAAATATCTACGTAGTCTCCAAATTACAATCCGATCGGACAATAATCACAAAAGTTATTTAAGAAAGTATGAGCATAAAACCAAGTGCTTCTGTCAGCTAACAAGGGAGGCGGGCGAGGCGCGAAGCGCGAGCGCCATCTGTCGGGATTACTTTCAAAGCATGTGCATATATATGTACATATATGAGTACATACATAGGAACATACATACATAGGTCGAAGGGTATCCCACTGTCGCGTGCTGCGCGACTGTTGCTTTTCTTACTGGTTTTTATAAAAGTCGTTAAGTAATAAACCAATAAATCCTTTCTCAATTTACAATGGGTATAACCACTATTTAGAAAATAAAGCACTATCGTGATAGAATCGAATATTTCAATAAAAACCATCGAAAATATCGAATGTTACAACCATCGATAGTTTCCCAGCTCTACTGCTTATCGGTTTGACTGCGCTCGATCGACTGCCCTTGGCCTAATTTTGACAGCGCTTTCGTTTCACTGCTACGCACATGCCGTCGCTGCTTGCCCGACGCCGCCGCTGCCTTCGGCCGATCGTGCCTGGCTGCTGCGACGCTGCTTGCACTTCGCTGCCTGCACGGCGCCGCTGCTTTGCCTAGCTTCGCTGCTGGCTGCGCGTCGCTGCTGGCTGAGCGTCGCTGCGGGCTGAGCGTCGCTGCTGACTTGAGTGTCGCTGACTTAGCGACGCCGTTTGTCCTGGCGCCGCTGCCCAAAATTTGGTCGCGGTGCCGTTGCGTGTGCCGTTGTCTATGCACGAGGTTTTCGCTGTTTATACCCTTCGACCATTGAAAATGGTCAAAAAAAGGGATTACTAACTTTGTGCAAATGTATGTAACAGGCAGAAGGAGGCGTGGGTGACCCCATAAAGTATATGTATATTCTTGCTCAGGATCACAAGCCGAGTCGATTGAGCCATGTCTGTCTGTCTGTCCGTCTGTTCGTCTGTGTGAACGCACAGATCTCAGCTATTATAAAAGCTAGAGTTACCAAATTTGGCAGGAAGACTCCTGTGTACTTCAAGCAAATCAAGTTTATTTCAAATGTTAGGTGCCACGCCCACCGCCCCACAAATCCAATAAATTTATTTTTGAACTCAATTTGTAAGTGCTGTATAAAAGATACAACTTTCTGACATTAACATATACTAAGCTGAATAAAATATCTACGTAGTCTCCAAATTACAATTCGATCGGACAATAATCACAGAAGTCATTTAAGAAAGTATGAGCATAAAACCAAGTGCTTCTGTCAGCTAACAAGGGAGGCGGGCGTGCGCGAAGCGCGAGCGCCATCTATCGGGATTAATTTCAAAGCATGTGCATTATTCATTGAGTCCCGGTGTTAAATTTTTAATTGAAGCCCATCTCACCAATGAAGCTTTTGAGGGAAGATTTAAATGTAAATCATCTCTCATAAAAAGAATAGGCCTTTGAAGAATAAAAGTTGATGCTTTGAGCAATAACTTTATCTTCTTTTTCCACGATTGCTTGTTTCTTATTAGCATTTCGCAAAACGTGTTTGCACTCTGAGAAAGACCTTTCTTTTCAAGCATACGACATATAGTTTTTTCTTTCTTTTGGTTTAAATATTTGATTTTTTTGCCAATCTTTGGGTGCGTACAGGCATTTGTAACTGTTGAATCTTTTTCTAATACATTTTTATCTTCTTTTTTGTATCATTAAGATGTTTAGCAGCTGCCCAATATTTATTCCTGTAATACAGTTCATTTTTCTCTTTTTAAGGTAATTTGGACAAAATTCAATCTTAGTGGCATTTTCATCAGCAATCAACACATCATTTTCTAATGGATTTTCCATTTCAATATCAATAAAATGTGTGCTCGGCTGTTTATATTTCCTGGGTGCAGTTTTAAAATCTGGTATTTGTTCACCAATTTCATCGGTAAACTCATACATGTCTATGTTGTTATTATTCATAAACAAATTTAATGATGGCTCTTCTAGCAAACGCAAAGTCGGCGTAGCCCCCTACCTTTAATTTTTAGCACCTAAGTATTTGTGTTCAAAATGAAGACTGCAAATTAAGGCATTGTCAACATTGACATCCGTGTGCAAATTACATTTGGAGATCCACTCCTGACGGACCACTTCTTTTTTCGGAAATCTAAACAGACGGACAGGAAAGAGTTCACTGCTATCTCTTCTACCACGGAGACAAGAATTAATTATGCAATGTAACCAACTCTTCCTATTATCTTTAACTATCTTTTTTTCCATTATACTAGTATTTAAAAATACTGTTCAAATCTTTTAAAATGCAAAAATCTTTCTCACCAAAATTAAACGCAATCGTCTCGCTTGCAATCAAGTGAAAAAGAACAAAAAAGCGCGTAAATCGGCTTATGTGCAAAAGCGCGGTCAAATCGATGCATAGGAAAATGCAAATTGCATAATCAAAACAAACCAAGAGATTATAGAAAAACAACAACACAAAAGGCGCGTGCCAGTCACTTGTTTTGGCATACATGTACATACATACATACATATGTGTGCATGCACACACGCATTAACTTCAGCAGCGAAACCCACCCCAAATCAAAACAATTAATTTTATGAGATGTTTGTGGCGGCGGCAATGAAGTCTTCCTTCTTGGGGGGATCGTGAAATCGGGGGTGAAGCTGCTGTAGGACCGAAAAAACCGACGCGAAAAACAATTCGAAATAAAAGAACAATGCGGGGCGCGTGGCGTTCACTTCACTTATATTTTTTTCAACTAACTTCTTGTACATAGGATGTAGTTTAACTTAAGCCTAACTTAACATAAATACATATGTAGGATAAAAGAGCGCGAGAGCCCTTGGTGACTCTCGCACTGTTTACGCCGCTGCCTATGCTGCCTACTTTTTTGGCGGCGAGTTTCGGCGTAAACATTCCGCCCCCTTTGCAATACTATTGCAAATAGATGGGGCCGGAATCTTTTTGGAGGCCGCTGGAGGGGCTTGAGGGGCGCTGGCGGACTACGTCTTGAAGACACCGGATAGTACCCAGCCAAACAGAGTGTTCTGGGCCAACGGTAGGCCACCGTGGGATGGAACAAGGCCTGGGCGGATCACGTCGCCATAGACGTCGGCCCCCAGAACAATGGAGACTCTGCTTGGCACATGGCACCGATTGTCCGCCAGCGTAATGCCCGGGTAACGAGTTTGGAGCTCCTTTCCGACATTCTGAGCCGGAGTCCTGATCTGAACTTCTTCCATCTTCAGAGTCACTGGGATGGAGAATGCTGGCGACACCCTTGACCTGAACAAGGCTCGGCAAAATCCGTCTTCGGCGGAAAGGCCAAAGGCTTTTGCCAATGAGGTGGGCATGCGGCTGTGTGGACTGCAAGCGTCCAACAGCACACGCACCTCGAAAATTTTGCCGGCCACGTCCAGGTTCACGATGGCCGTCGGCAGCATGCTGATTGCCACCGAGGGGATTGTCGCCAGGGGTTCTGGAGGTGGAGGAGGCGGCGTGGATGGGACAGCGTTCTGCGTCTCGGCTGGAGTGGTGGTTGGGAGATGGAGAAGCGTATGGTGGCCTTCCCCGCATGAGCGACAGGTGCCACCACTGCGACATGAACCATTAGAGTGTTCATGTGCAAGGCAGTTCGGGCAGTATTTGTTGATCAAAACTGCCCGAAGACGCTTCTCCGCAGCCAGACGCAGGAACCTCTGGCACTTCTTCAGGGCGTGGACTCCTCTGCATACGCGGCATCTAAAGGAGTTCACCCCTTTTGGCTTCGATGGTGTCTGCGCTTTGGGTGGTGCCATCTCACTTATCTGGAAAGGAGGTGGATACAAAATATATATATTATATGTGTATATATATATGGATATAATATATATAAATTGGATATATATATATAACTTATATATATATATAGGGTGGGCAAAGGAGAACTCGTCCGTATTCGCTTGCCAGCGTATACCTAGAGTCTTTGCTTTCAAGTTCTTCCCATTGGAGGACGGACTGGGGGCGTTGAAACCAACGCGAACTTTCGTAGTGGTGCTCTCAGGTTTGAAAACAGCATGATGAGGGAGATAAAAAATGTTGCAGTCGTCACTCGGAGAGACAGGCCTCATATGGCCTAAATCTAAACAGAGCCACTCTTCATGATAGATGGGAGAATATCGGCTCCTAGGAGCACGTCTATCGGAGAGCTCTGGTGGAAGTGCGGATCAGCGAGTTGGAGGTTTGGCAGGTCCTTCAGAAGTTCTTTTGAAATTGTGTAGGATGGAAGGTTGCCTGCCAATTGGTGGAGAACAAAGGCTTCAGTTTTTAGCTGTAACCTGGGAACGAGCGGGGGAGCCAATCTGGAAGTGGCACAACTTTTGTGGATTGGCTGAGATGGCTTGATTTAAGCCAGCTACTTGAACTTGCACGGCTTGGTAGGAGGGCTGTATGATGTTAAACATCCGTTCGGAAATGAACGTAGCCTCTGATCCAGGATCGATCAGTGCACGTGCCTTATAAGTTAAGCCCAAATGGCAAATATTTATAAGAGCAGTGCCGAGAAGAACACCTTGTGTGTTCGCCGGGAAGTAATTCTAAATACTAGTCGTTGGAGGAGTGGACTGTATATTCGAATTGGGAGTTGGTGCAGAATCTGCTGAAGAGGGCGCGGTAGGAGGGGTGCCACGATGCAGGAGTGTATTGTGGCGACCCTTGCACGTAAAAACAATTATGTTGACTCGTGCAATCTTTAAGGATATGTCCTCTTGCGAAGCAGTTCAGACACAACTTCTGCTGTTTGATAAAATTGGACCTTTCATCAACAGCCATTTGGAGAAAGCGCGGACACAGACGTATTGGATGGTTCTCCTTTGAGCAAGGTTTGCAGGTTTGTGGGTTGCCTACAACCTTTGTCTCAAAGGAGTTGACCTTCCTCGTAGGAGGCTCCTTTCGAGCAGGTTTGGGACTAGTCTGTGCGCTTGTAGTAGGTTGTACGTCCTCTATCGCTTCTAATGTGCGATATCGCTCTGAAAGGAAATCTGACATTTCCTTCCACGACGGAATTTCAGCCTTGTTTAGAACTGACTGCTCCCAAAGTGACAACGTCAGCCTTGGGAGTTTAGACGAGCATAGGAAGACTAGAAGGCAATCCCAATTCTCTGTGCTGATTTTGGAGTGGTCTAGAGCCGTTAAGCAACTTTCAATAGTGCTTTGAAGGATTTGGATGGCGGCTCCAGACTCGTGAGAAACTGACGGAAGGTTGAAAAGGATCTTAAGTTGGCTGTTGACTAACAACTTCTTATTTTCGAACCTGTCCGTCAAGTTTCTCCAAGCAGAGGAGAAACCCCTCATTCGTGAGAGGGGATTTGGAAACGATTGCCTTCGCTTCTCCACTGGTCTTCGCATTTAAATGGAATAATTTCTCGATCTGACTTAAGCCGGGATCGGAAATGTAGACCGCTGTGAAGAGGTCACGGAAAGTTGGCCATTTAAGGTAGTCACCGCTGAAAACTTCAGCATCGAAAGGTGGTGACCGGTAGCTTCGTGGGTGGAAGGCTACTTGTGGTGCTACAGGTGCTGGAGTGGGAGCCGTTGCGGTCTCTATACTCTCATTTAATTGAGAGGCAAGTTCCTCGTATATGGAGTAGCAGTGGTCATACCGCATTTGCATGGCGATCTTGTCCGCAGCATTCGTCTCCGTTTGAGACAATGCGTTGGAACAGAGTTCATATTTGAGCTCTACGGCAGTCCATAAGGAACGAAGCTGCTCAAGACGCACTCTGTGTGTGTGAAGTGAGGCTGTAGGAGAATTTTGAATCCTAGCTTCGAACTGCGTGAGCTTATCGGAAGCGTTAATGAACTCTTGGAGTGCCATTTTTATTGCTAGTGAAATCTGATGACCAACTGCACGAGTGATTGGAGGAGTGTGCACCGAAATTTTTGGCACCTGACTAATCTTAGATGTGACCGGAGTTACAACTTTCCGTAATGAGGCGGGAGAAGGTGTTCTACCAAGAAGGGAACTTGGAAGAGAGCTGGAGCGTCTATGCTTAGTCGTGGGTACAACAAGGTGTTTCTTGGTGTCTTTACTATCAATTGGCATAACAGGCTTTCAAAAAAAGCTAGAAAAAATACAATTGATGCTGGTGACGGAACCAGAAACGTGAAAGAGATGAGCGTAGAAAATTGGACGAACAGAAGTTCTTGTTTGAACAATAAACAAGAATATTAGACAAACGACCGGAAATTTTATCGAATCTATTGAGCGAGGACTAAGTTGATAAGTTACAAGGCAATACTTTTTGAAAAAACGTTGCAAAAAAATAATATAAATATTATATTATAAATATCGATATATTTTTTTGAGTGATAATAATTATCGAAACAATTATTATACTCAGCATGAAATTCTGAGAAAAGATGTAATATAATTTATTTTCCAATAATAAATTATACTGTGAAAAAAATAAATAAATAATTATTTATTAGTAGGATATCTTTTCTCAGACGGAGGAAAATATATTCGATAATCCTTTGCAATGTTACAGCGCTTTGTAATACCACAACACAGTGCACAATAAGACGATAAATAAATATAAGTGACTTTAAAAGTCACTGTTGCCCACCAAATAATATTTTTAAAAATTTGAGCTAGTGCAGCCCTGGAACGATAACACTGAGTGAATGTAAAAAAGTGGTGGTGGGTCGATTGTGATCGAACTGCGATCACTAAGGCAAACTGCGACCACTAGCCTGACAAATGTAAACAAAGAAATTATAAAATATTTCTTTGTATTTAATTAAGTGTTTAATTTAAGTGTTTCATAAAATAATGTAAGAATTCAATAAAACGATATAATATAATGTGTTTGTGTGTTTTAGTTAGATATTTAATTGTAAGAACATATGTATTTGTGTAGTGCCGGTGCAGCCGAAATATTGCTGCCGGCAAAGTGTATGTAGTGTGTATTTTATATGTTTATATTAATAAATAAATAAATGTGGAAGAAATTCAGTGTTATTTTTTTTTTATTATTTGGAATTACAATTGCCACTTGAGGTTCGGACCTTGGCAATGTGTTTTAATGGGCAACGTAAGTATGTAATATATGTATGTTACACATATAGTACCATGCAATTTGGAGTTATAATGGAGAGTGTATGTACCTTGTTCGTTAGAAAATGGTAGGAGAAGGTACATACATATATGTGGCAGAGGTTTCTAAATAGAATCGGATGGATAAAATTGTGTGTAATTTGTGATTCGTGTTTCCGTACATATATGTATATATATATATATATGGAAAACTTCGAAGGTGGCAGTCGTCTGTAAGTAAGTATGTGCTTACTAATGCAGCAACATATGTACATACATACAGAGATGCCGGGACGCTAATTGCGAGGTTAGGACAAATTGTAAAAGAAATTTCTTTTCACAAAGGGACAATTACACACAGTCCTCTGCCGCATAAAAATAAGTATACATTTTAGTACTTATCTGGGGGGGATCATGACGAGATGCCGATGACGTGGAAAAAGCGAAATCGGGGGGTGAAGCTGCTGTAGGACCGAAAAAACCGACGCGAAAAACAATTCGAAATAAAAGAACAATGCGGGGCGCGTGGCGTTCACTTCACTTATATTTTTTCAACTAACTTCTTGTACATAGGATGTAGTTTAACTTAAGCCTAACTTAACATAAATACATATGTAGGATAAAAGAGCGCGAGAGCCCTTGGTGACTCTCGCACTGTTTACGCCGCTGCCTATGCTGCCTACTTTTTGGCGGCGAGTTTCGGCGTAAACATGAGACATATAGGAGTTATTAATTGCAATTATGTTTGCAATGTTTATCTAACAGATTTCAATTTTTTTTTTAAATATCATATTACCAAAACAAATTTTCAAAAATAATAATCGAAATGTAATTAAGTTTGAATAATTTTTATTTTAACTTTAATAATTTATTTATGTTTTTTAATATATTT
Organism: Zaprionus nigranus; assembly: GCA_018903425.1. Taxonomy (NCBI): domain Eukaryota; kingdom Metazoa; phylum Arthropoda; class Insecta; order Diptera; family Drosophilidae; genus Zaprionus; species Zaprionus nigranus. The sequence goes on along the minus strand of JAEIGD010000077.1, from coordinate 353,197 downwards.
CAAAAAAGAGAGAAAATTAATATATATTAAATATTTAAGATATTAACTATTTGTATATTGCCTATTATTCTCCAGGTGAAAAAATTATAACATCAAAAATGCACATAAATTAAGTTATATTAAAGCAATTGACAAATATTGTAGATGAGCGGCATATTAAATTTCCAAAATCAAAACAATGACTGCAGAGCAATAATCAAAACAAAACAATAAAAGGGCGCGTGCCTATCAATGCTTTGGCAACAACAAAATACCCCTGGCACACAGACACACACATATGCAAACTCATTCTCGGGCTAGGCTGCTTGATCTCAAAGCTGAAAGACAAAATTTTGACTTCTCGCAGGCGAAGCAATTGCCTATTGCCAAACTTCACATGCAACGCATACATTTACTTGCGTGTATGTGCATACATAGCACATATACATTGAAACGATGGCTAGAGCAAAGAAATATACACGCGCTCATCGTTCCGCTGTCGTTGTGCGACTGACTTGATGCCAGCGTGACCTCGCCGGACGAACCGAAATATACCATTTTTTTCTCAAATATATACTAAAATATACTATTTTCATTTTTACAAAATACCAAAAAATGTTACCATTAGAGACTAAAAATGGATGTATGCTGCATGCAGGCCTTTTTATTTTAAATAATAACGGTGTTTATTTACTTCATTGCCTTAAAACTAAACAAGAAAAAATATTAAGTATTAAGATTTAAATTTAAGTGTAAGGTTAAGTCTAAAATTAATTATCATCATCTGAGCTTACATCTAAAACTTCATAATTTGACATCATTGATATTTCAGGCTTAAAATTATTGCACCCATCTTGCAATCCTTGCTGAATATGCAAAATTATGACCACATTTTCATTTTTAAATCTATTTCGATTTTTTGTTTTAATTAAGTTAATTTGCGAAAAAATGCGTTCGCAAGACGCATTTGAGACTGGCAAAATTAGCATGCATTGGGCAAACTTGGAGATATTTGAATATTTGAAGCAATTATTAAAATCTCGTAGTTTGCCCAATTCACTCCAAAATGCATCGCAGCTTAAAAGTTTTTTAACAAGATTTTTTACTGTGTCGTCAGTTTGCATATTGCGGTATTCATTGTCGACTAGTTGCGGATTATCGACGAAATCCGGAAAACGTTCGTAAAGTTTTAACAACGACTTAAAGCTTTGGCAATTATTCTGATCTAAAAAACTTAACATTTTAAGAAAGCTATCTTCTAAAGGCAATCTTTTTTTTAATTGAATACATAATTCAATCAAAAATAATTGCGTGCGCTTTAAAAAATGCAATTTTTTGTTCCTTATCTAGGATTTCACTTGAAAGTTGAGTTGCAACCTTAACACCAAGGTACATATCTTTAAGCTCCAAAAAATGCAATGTGTTTGTTGGATCAATAGACGCAACGTCAGTATTTTTTAAATAAGAGTCCTTCATATAGGAACTTAATATGTTTTTATAAAATTCAGAAAGTGCATTGTAAAAATAATGAACAACGGATTTACTGGACTGAAATAAAATATTAAACTTATTCACCAAAGCAAGAATATAATCAAAAAATAAAAAATAAAGTTTTACATTAGGATTTTTTAAATTTAAAAGAATACATTCGGCTGATAGGTTTTTATCATCTTCATATTCTTGTTGGAAAAACGCGATGAGGGCATCCCACTGTTCAAGTATGCGTGCTACACAAGATTGAAAAGAAAGCCAGCGTATTTCGTAATGATTTAAAATATTGTGTGCTGGAGAATCTAAAAATTGTTGAAACTCTTTAAACTTTCGACGACGCTTGGAGCTTTTAGTAAAATAATTATAAGTTTCTTTAACTGTTTGCTCCAAATTGCGAGGCAGGTTTTTGCAAGCATAACTCGATGCAAGTGCTGTAGAATGGCACACGCACTTAACAAAAAAAATGATTTGTTTGCATCGCGGATCTTTGACATTATGCTGTTTCGCTCACCATACATCACATTTGTTGTGTCTGCAGCAAATCCAATGATGTTGTTTACATCAAAGCCGTTACGTTTCAATCCATCGTTGAGCGCTGTAAAAAGATCTTCGGCTTTTTCTCCCTCCAAGTCGATAGTAAATAAAAAATTTTGTCTGCGCAACATTATCAAAAAAACATAACGGCACACGCCAAAACTTTTGTACACGTAACGTCAGTAGATTCGTCGTTTATGACAGAAAAGACGGGCTTTCCAGCGGGAGAAACGCAGTTTTTCATGCTTTTTATTAACTGGCCCTTCATTGCAGGTGCTAGCACATTATAGGCCAGCGAAGCTGTTTTTGGTCGTTTGCAGTTAAACGCTTGTGCAATGGCACTATCTGGGAATGCATTTTTAACTACGTCACTAATGTGATCCATAGCCCGCATGGATATGTTATGCTCCGTTATCGCAGCAGCAAACATTAACTTCGCCTTTTTTATGGAGCCAGACAGTGTTTCTCCTTGGCTTTTAAAGAACGAATCGACCTAAAAGATAAGTTGATTTAACAATTACAATTACAAATCATATAAAGCACATACCTTTGACTTTCCACAGGTAAATTTCATATTGTCCTCTGGGTAGTCGAGTGCTGTTTTATGGAGGCCAGTCTACTCATAATATCGCAATTACAGGCTTTGCAGAAAGCATCCATTTTGTTGACACTCCTGCCGAGCCATTTGCTGTTCTCGGGCATGGTCTCCCACTCGTCTCGATATTTTTGTTTATTAAATTTGCTTCCACTCATAGTTATTTTTACAAATTATATATTAATATTTTAGAATTCTCAAAATAGCAAACGTTGTAAAAGAGTGACCAAAGAGAAAATACCATAATATACCAACATTTTTTGCAAATATACCCAAATATACTAATATACCATAAATATACTAATGGGCGAAATCAGCGTTCAAAATATACCAAAAAGTATATAAAATACCATATTCGGTCACGCTGCTTGATGCCGATGTGCGCTTCTCTCTCTGCCGATGTGCGAACAGAGCCGAGTGCTCACTCATGAAACACTTCGTGTTCTGGGGTACCAATCTCAGCATAGCATCATATGAGTAAATTCCGCTGTTTGAGTACTCTATATGTTCGATGCTTAGTGGCAAAGGCAAGTGTGATTATTGCAAAAAGCTAATAAGCATAAGTGGAAACACACAAAGTAATTTGGCGCGCCATATCAAAAATGTGCATCCAACAGTAACTGTAGACCGCCAAATTGGTAACACAAATGATCAGCCTTCCATTTTGGATGATTCACCAGTCCTGGTAACAACATCCAACACATCTGGTAGGAACAAGTAAAAACTTCAATTTTTTGTATGATTTTAATCTTAGTTGTTTGTACACTTTTTCAGCATTACCTCAATCGACACCTAGGCTAATGTCAGTAGCAGGACAACAAATTATAACTAATTATGTTGATCGCTCAGTGGCAAACTGGAAGATTGCCCAAATTGACCGCCAAGTTCTTAAAATGGTCGCAAAAGGCAATCACGCTCTTCGCATTCTCGAAGACCCAGCTTCTCGCGATCTGGCAATAGCTGTCAGCAAATGCCCAGGCTACAAGCTCCTGACTCGCAGCTCACTGTCAAGTGCGTTATTGCCCTCCGTTTACGAGGAAATAAAGGCGAAGGTTCGTGGTGAACTCCAAGTTGCAAGTGCAATTTGCATTACAACGGATGCCTGGACCTCGATAAGCAATCAAAAATATGTTGCATTTACTGCACATTTTATAAATGAAGATTGTGAGCTACGTGCCAGAACATTACCTTGCCATGAGAAAACCAGTAAGAAAAGCAACAGTCGCGCAGCACGCGACAGTGGGATACCCTTCGACCTATGTATGTATGTTCCTATGTATGTACTCATATATGTACATATGCATATGCTTTGAAATTAATCCCGACAGGCGGCGCTCGCGCTTCGCGCTCGCCCGCCTCCCTTGTTAGCTGACAGATGCACTTGGTTTTATGCTCATACTTTCTTAAATAACTTCTGTGATTATTGTCCGATCGGATTGTAATTTGGAGACTACGTAGATATTTTATTCAGCTTAGTATATGTTAAAGTCAGAAAGTTGTATCTTTTATACAGCGCTTACAAATTGAGTTCAAAAATTTATTTATTGATTTGTGGGGGCGGTGGGCGTGGCACCTAACATTTGTAATAAACTTGATCTGCGCCGAGTACATAGGAACCTTCATTCCAAATTTGGTATCTCTAGCGTTTATAATAGCTGAGATCTGTGTGTTCATCTGGTCAGACGGACATCCGGACATCCAGACAGACAGACATAGCTCAATCGACTCGGCTAGTGATCCTGAGCAAGAATATATATACTTTGTGGGGTCTGCCACGCCTCCTTCTGCCTGTTACATACATTTGCATTCTGCACAAAGTTAGTATACCCTTTTTGACCATTTTCAATGGTCGAAGGGTATAAAAATACGAACGCTACAGTCAGGTGCTGACTGTATAAGGCCATGGATTATCATAGTGTAGCGTAAGCAATAGGTATAGGTATGCATTTCTAGTGCGTACCAAATGTTATAACATGTGCTTCTTTTTGATTTTTTGGCACGAGATAAGAATGCATAATACGTCTTGTCGTTTTGTCTAATGTCTCACCATTTTCAACGACTTCGATGGATGTTCAGTGGCTGAGAGGACTATGTCCCGGACTCTAAGGCCAATGGTATTGTTGAGCGTGTTCGAAGTTCGATTGCTGCCGCGAATCGATATGTGAAAATTTTTTTTTAATTAATAATTAAAAGCTCAAAAATATTTAAGAGGGACGGCGGCGATAGGCGATTTTTAAGTTTTAGTTACGCAAAATATGTAATTAGAACTTAATTTTCTTTCGTCGGTACACAACACCAACTGCAAATCTAATTGTACATATGAATGTATATACATTCGTGCAATAATGTGTGTTGAAGTGGGACTCCAATACATATATACATGTGGATATGCAGACATGTATGTATGGGCGTCCCACTCGCACATTCATAACTTTACAAACATTCTAATTGCAAAATATTGAGACCAAAACAAAATAGGAAACATCCAATTGGAATCATACTGAACTTGCAAAGTTATAACAGACTAAATACGGCAAGAGTGACGGCATTGAAGAACGCATTTGCTCGCGTTTTTTTGATACGTGCTAAATAAAGTAAAAGTAGTAAACTTTATTTATAAATAATTAATATTATTTATAACTATTAAAATTTGATTGTCTTTCATATTGCATAATAAATATAAAAAAAAATAATGCAATTTTTTTTTTATTGAAATTTAATTAAATAATTTAATTTCTTTGTAGCGGCTATATCACTGCCCGCTTGACTGTAACTTTTCTTTTAGTTTATTAGAATAAAATAAATAAACAAAATAAAAAAACCAGTAAGAAAACCTATGTATGTATTTATGTGCACATACACATATGCACATGCTTTGAAATGAATCCCGACAGATGGCGCTCTCGCTTAGCGCTCGCCCGCCTCCCCTTATTAGGTGACAGAAGCACTTGGTTTTAGGTTCATACTTTCTTAAATAACTTCTCTGTTTATTGTCGGATCGGATTGTAATTTGGAGACTACGTAGATATTTCATTCAGCTTAATATACGTTAAAGTCAGAAAGTTGTATCTTTTATACAGCGCACATTGGGCGATTTTCCCAAAAAAGTGGCATAAAGTCAAAAAATTTATGTTAGAATATTAAAAAAACCTTGTTATTTATTAATAGTAAACACTTCAAGAAGCTTGAAAATTTTTTTTTTTTTTGCTGGGTGGCTACTCTCTTTATGTGGCAGCCTCTTAAAGTCAGCTGATGGCAAGCAGTTTTCGATTGTAAAAGTTACCGCGAAAATTTTACTTCTGCAATCGATCAGTGTGCGTATGTTTTTATGCAGTTAAATATATGTATTTAGTATGGAAAACAAAGATGAAGGTATATATAATCTGTATGTTATGGCAAAAGTACATAAATATTTGTGTTGTGTTTTTTTTTTGTCCAGTGTTGTTGTTGGTTATATTCGAACTAAAATTTTAACAATTTTAATCGTGTTCCGTGAAGTATTTCTATATCAAGAGCAAGGCAGAGCAGGCAACTAATAATGGCAAGTTACTAACTTAAATGTCTATTTTCATTTGGTAAAAATCTCATTTCCCCGTTTTCCCCCCGTTTATACAAAAAATGCACTTGTAGTTGTTTAGATGAGGAAGATTTTTAACTGCTTATTTTTAAAGTTTCTAAAAAAATACTACATATATGAATAAAAATTTGTTATCTTTTTTATTGAATATTATGTCTAAGTATAATAAAATAAAGCTTTTCATTTTGTTTCAATTTTAGTTGAACATTTATAATTTGCTCTTAAATAAATGCACATATTAGTGGCGGCTTACACATATGCGGAAAAAAGGAGTGACCCAATTGTCGAAATTTTTTTCCGAAATTAGAGTTAAATATAACGAACATTTTAAAATAAATATTATGTCTCTAGCTTTATTTTTAGACTTTATGCCGCCAAAATCGACAAATCGCCCATAGTGCAGCGCTTATAAATTGATCAATCAAAAATTAATTTATTGATTTGCGGGGGCGGTGGGCGTGGCACCTAACATTTGAAATAAACTTGATCTGCGCCGAGTACATAGGAACCTTCATTCTAAATTTGGTGTCTCTAGCTCCTATAATAGCTGAGATCTGTGTGATCATCTGGTCATCCGGACATCCAGACAAACAGACATGGCTCAATCGACTCGGCTGGTGATCCTGAGCAAAAATATATATACTTAATGGGGTCTCCCACGCCTCCTTCTGCCTGTGACAAACATTTGCACAAAGACCATTTTCAATGGTCGAAAGGTATAAAAAAGACAAAAATTAAATAAATAAATAGATGAAAATTCGCACCCGCCTCAACCGAGAGTTGAATACAGGCACTCTCTCACAGTCTTTTGAATTTGCTGCTAAAAACTAGAAGCGACCGCCAAATCATTCTTTTACCTAAAATCATGATAAATATTGCCCTATCTGTCAAAAATTTAAACAATCGGTGACGTAGGCAGCTATTTAACCTTTACCATAATTAGGCCATGGATTTTAAATTGAGCCATGTCCGTCTGTCTGTCTGTCTGTCTGTCTGTCTGTATGAACACCTGGATCTCAGAAACTATAAGAGCTAGCGTCATCAAAATTTGTGACAACATACGTATATATTGCAGTGTCTCAAAGTTTTTTTAAAATTTGGACACGCGGACAGACAGACAGACAGACAGACATGGCTCAATCGACTCGGCTTGTGATCCTGAGCAAGAATATATATACTTTATGGGGTCTCCCACGCCTCCTTCTGCCTGTTACATACATTTGCACAAAGTTAGTATACCCTTTTTTGATCATTTTCAATGGTCGAAGGGTATAACCAGTAAGAAAAGCAACAGTCGCGCAGCACGCGACAGTGGGATACCCTTCGACCTATGTATGTCTGTTCCTATGTATGTACTCATATATGTACATATGCACATGCTTTGAAATTAATCCCGACAGGTCACGCTCGCGCTTCGCGCTCGCCCGCCTCCCTTGTTAGCTGACAGATGCACTTGGTTTTATGCTCATACTTTCTTAAATAACTTCTGTGATTATTGTCCGATCGGATTGTAATTTGGAGACTACGTAGATATTTCATTCAGCTTAGTATATGTTAAAGTCAGAAAGTTGTATCTTTTATACAGCGCTTACAAATTGAGTTCAAAAATTTATTTATTGATTTGTGGGGGCGGTGGGCGTGGCACCTAACATTTGTAATAAACTTGATCTGCGCCGAGTACATAGGAACCTTCATTCCAAATTTGGTATCTCTAGCGTTTATAATAGCTGAGATCTGTGTGTTCATCTGGTCAGACGGACATCCGGACATCCGGACATCCAGACAGACAGACATAGCTCAATCGACTCGGCTAGTGATCCTGAGCAAGAATATATATACTTTGTGGGGTCTGCCACGCCTCCTTCTGCCTGTTACATACATTTGCATTTTTGCACAAAGTTAGTATACCCTTTTTTGACCATTTTCAATGGTCGAAGGGTATAAAAAGAGCGCCATACTATGGACAATCAGGCAAATTTTCTTAAATATGTGTTCAACGAATGGGAAATTGCAAATAAAATGACTACAGTTGTCTCAGACAATGGAGTCAATATTGTGGGCGTAGTTAGGTTAGGGTAGTGGCGATCGGTCGCACATTCGCTAAATTTAATTGTACAAAAAAGGACTTGTTTGCATCAGCGAATTGCGCCATAAGGCAAAAGCCATTGTGGAGTTTCTCCACTGTAGCTCACACGCTCAGGCTAAACTTAAAGAAGCCCAACAAAAAATTGGTGTTGCTGAGCTTAAGCTCAAAAATGATGTTGTAACCAGATGGAACTCAACATTTGAAATGTTTGTCGAAAAACAAGGATGCCCTTGCTATGTCTTTTGCCTGCTGACTGGATGCTGCTTGATAGAGCACTGCCGATACTACAGCCTTTCTATGAAATAACTTTGCACGTTTCATTAGAAAAGAATGTCACCCTCTCTATGGTAATATATTCATCTTTTCAACATAGTTGTACTGAACGAATTCTTTTTTAATAGGTTACTCTATTATGAAAAAAATACCCTTTCTACGGAGAACACTATTTTGGATCCACGCTTTAAATCGCGTGGGTTTAAAAATGAGTCCAATTTTAAACACGCATTGGAGCAGCTTAAGCCGAAGCTAAGGCCAGTTGAAGAGATTTCGAATGCTGACTGCCTTGAGTCAGAAGTCACTGTGGACGTTCCGGCAAAGAAGCCATCCATCTGGGATAGCTACGATGCAGAGTTTAAATCTGTGGTTCAACCTGTCAACAATTTTGCTGCGTCTCAGCGGGAAATGGTCAAACATCTCGCAGAATATTTAATATTTAGACAGGAATATTTAGACAGAACAAGTGATCCTCTCGTATGGTGGAAGGAAAAAAATCAGTAAAAACCACGCCTTTACGCCTACATGCTAAAAAAGACTTTGCAATTAATTTGGTTTTAATTCTTAAAGTTTCCAAACAGTTTAATTAATGGAGCAGAGCATGAAATATGTCTTATTTTGAAAATTTCTCATGCATTGATCATATTCGTTGCATAATCCGTTTCCCGACCGTAACTTGCCAAAAACCAGCAATCAGTTGCATTGCACAATGCTTTGTATTCTACAAAAAACCAGATAATTTTTGTTTTATTACACTGTATGCATCAGTCATACAAACATTTTTTAATGTTGTCCTAGAACGCAATTCATATCTTGTATTAAGTACTCTAACCAAGTGACCGAAGCCTTTATTTTCAATCATTGAGAATGTGCCCTTTCTCAGAGCTAACATAGAAACACAAAACACTATAAAGCTTTTTTTTTTGCGGTTCAACGACATTTCATACTTTTTATCGTTAAATGATAGCACAGATTGATTATGTCGTTGTGGTAAATCATTCACTGTTAACTTTGCATGTATCCTTTACAAGTGACCTGCCATATTTTTTTTTATTTATTTATTTATTTATTTATTTATTTATTTATTTATTTAATGTCAACTAATGGCAGTCGACTGGGTAAAGAGTTAACAATAAAATTTAAGAATTAAAATTGTAATGAAAGGTAAAAAAATATTATTAATATTATATTTTATTTAAATTAAAATTAAATTTAAAAATTAAAATTTAAACTGGGATAATAAAAAGAAACCGATCCAACATTTGTTGCAAATGGATTGGGGAAAACCCAGTAAAACCTAATCAGATCGGTGGATTAGTGTTAATTGTTGTTAAGTGTTAAGTAGTTAAGAATGGAAAGTTTGATCAAATTAAGGGAGGACACTGAATTGAAAACTCTAAACAGTCTATTGTAATCAGCACAGAGAACTCGAAAGGGATCATGCAAGCTATAATTATTATGACAAAAGTCCAAGGAAAGTGGCAAAAAATTACGAGTTACTCTAGAAGGAATACAGAAATTAATTTGGTTAAGCAGAATAGGAGAATCAATGTCGTACTTGATAAGTTTGAAAAGAAACGTAACACCTAACATAATACGACGATTAGTAAGAGAAAGTAGGTTAATAAGAAGCAGTCTACTAGAATAAGATGGCAAGTCTACACCTGGTACCCAGTTGAAACTACGCAAAGCGAAAAGTAAAAATTGCTTTTGAACAGACTCAATTCTATCTTGGTGAATATGATATTGCGGCGACCACACGCAAGAACCATATTCAAGAATTGGACGAACAAGAGAAGTGTAAAGTAATTTTGTCGTATAAGGATCTCTAAATTCTTTGGCCCATCTTTTTATGAAACCAAGTACTCGAAATGCCTTATTGACAATTTGCGCAATGTGACGATCAAATTTCAATCTATGATCAAAGAGAATACCTAGATCGTTTACCTCGGTTATTCTTGAAAGGGAGTTTAAATCAAATGCATAGTTGAAGACGTGATAGCTACCTCTGTAAAATGACATAACTTTGCACTTCAAACAGTTAAGATGCAGCAGATTATGCCTGCACCAAGCAAAGAGCAAATCAAGATCTGTTTGGAGGATGTTAAGTGTAGGATCACTGTACGTCAAACAGAGTTTCACGTCATCAGCATACATAAGAATATTAGAGTGAAGAAGTATTGAAGGAAGATCGTTGATAAAAAGGTTAAAAAAGCAAAGGTCCAAGATGGCTGCCCTGAAAAACACCAGAAGTTACTATGATTGGCTTTGATAGACAGTATTTAAAAAAGAACTCGTTGAGACCTGTTAGCTAAATAATCGGATATCCACAAAATAAGCTTTTGTGGAAAACCGATTAAATTTAACTTATGAATCAAGAGATTATGATTTACGGAATCAAATGCTTTACTGAAGTCAGTATAGACGACATCAGTTTGCATTTTCTTCCGAAATCCTAAAGTAATGCGGGAAGAAAATATTGGTGGTATTACCACTCGTTTATTAATTTTTACATTTGGCCGTCTTGCCATCAACCGATTTAGTAAAGTATGTCTACACATGTGACTGCCCATATCAAATTTGCATTGACCTGCTCATCGATGTCAATGATCTTTGAAAAAATTTGAGGATCCCGGAATGCACGCTGAGCTGTATTGCCATCGTTGGTAATGCCAAATCCTCCAACTTTCAAAGGTATTCCCAAAAAAGCTGTGTAGTGTCCTTAAACCATATTTCAAGTGACTTCTAATTGGCAAAAACTTTGCGCACTTAAAATTTTTATAACAAGAAAATCTGATGGTATGGCGCCACAAATTGGACAAGCTTGAGTTGACGTGGTGCTCGTCAATGCATTAAGAACCTTGTCATCAATCACTGTTAAATGCAGTTGAAAGCTAACGTTTTATTCTCCAAAATAATTTTGCAGGGTGTCAAGTTGGATATTTGCTTTATTAGATATTAATTTTCATTTAAAATACACTCTTTGCTCTCTTTGACAAATTACAACTTTAACGGCCTACAAAACCGAATGGACTGCGGCGTCCAATTATTCCATAATACATTTCTCGAGGCATCTATTAGTTTCCAGTGTGTGACTGTTGTGGCAAACAAATTTAAGTCAAGAGATTGTCCTCCCATGTATATACTTTTGGTTGTAACTTGATTGTCCAGAGCTTCCATCAAACCGATAGCTTAAGATGAGTTCCGCACAACATCAACGTGCAAATGCACAAGAACTGGCTGTATGGGCTACAAGACTCTGTAGTGATACTTAGCTTATATATCACTGACAGTGAAATCATCAGGTCGGGTTAATTTTTTCTCGGCAGTAACCGTTTCATACAATGGGTATATATCGCATTGTTTTTTTTTTGACTGCTCTCTCATAGCGAAATATTGCTCTTTTGTAAATCTCTGATCTATAAGAAGAGGCAATGCATCACTTAAAGATACAGTCGGGTCAGTAACCACTTTTGCTTTTTCGGAGCATATAAATTGAAAATTTTAAATGCCGGCTTACGATTTCGCAAGAATTAGCCGGCTTACGTTGGCTTTTCAGCTTTTGCAAGAGCTGCTGCGTGCCTTCTGCGGGACCTGCTGCTCTTCGTATTAAATGGCAATTTTGCCCGACCCACTGGATTTATATTCTGAGATAATTTTACAACAGTTTGCGAACCCAACCACACTGTATGCTTGCCCTGAAAATGCTCTTAATTAGATTTACTCTTTTTTCTAAATTCCAGCCAAACGGTAGCAAAATGTTTTGCTGGTATCACTAAGCATCGATATATTATTAATTCAATATATTATTAATTGGTTTTCACTACAGGACAGGGTATATGCACTTATTTTTATTTATTTTAATTTAAAGTCGAACTATGGTCTTTGTATGGCAATTCTTTGTAAATTTTGAATTAAAGATTTAAAAATATGAATAATGTTAAATTAAAGGTAACACCTTAAATGAGAAAAAAAGAATTTAATAAAAATGTATCGTATTCAACCGGGGTTAAAAAAAAGCTGACTGTTGCCAAAAAGCCGATTATGCAGTTACTTAAAGAGTACTTGTACTACCACAAGAAAGAAGATATGTATATATTTAACTAGTTACTAGATAGGTGACTCAGGTTTTGGAATTTTAAGGTATATACAGAATTATGTTGAATGGATTATGCAGGGCATATTTTGAACTACAATTGGGAAGTATTAGTGGAAGGTAATTACGGGTGACTCTACCAGGGACAGAGAAGTGTAACCGACTAAGCAGGTCATTACTTGAATAAGGTTATTAATAAATACAACACCAAGCAATGTTCTACGATTGGCTAAAGAAGGCAGATTTAGTAACAAAAGTCTACTAGGATAGGAAGGAATTTACGTCCCTTGCAAGGCAAAAATGAAAAAGTTTTTCTGTATAGGTTCAATGCGGTCCTGGTGAACTATGAACTGAGGATTCCAAACACATGATCCGTACTCGAGAATTAGAAGAACAAGTGAGGTGCAGAGAGTCTTTGTTAGGTAAGGATCGTCAAACTCCTTAGACCATCTCTTAATAAAGCCGAGCACACACAAAGCTTTATTAACTATTGATGAAATATGTTCACAAAACTTGAGTTTGCGGTCCAAACGGACACCTAGATCTGGAAACTGGGTTAAAAAAGAAAAAGCCAAAAACCGGATTATGCAGTTACCTTAAAGAATACTAATTGTATTACCACAAGAAAGAAGATATGTATGTATTTAACAAGTTACTAGATAGAAGGTCTGTGGGATTGTTCACATCGATGACTTTTGGGATACCGAAAGAACCGAGCCGCCGCTCTCGTCACCATTGAGGCGGTAAACAACATCAGCGGCTGTGTCAACGGAGTGCCTGGCTGGTGGATGAGAGGGAGTGGAATGCTTGAAGGACTTTTCCTTACGATTTGATTTTTACGTTTTGGGGACTCAACTAACAATTTAGGATTCTTAAACAACGAATCCAACGCAGAAAACCTTTTGGCCATTTCACGAAACGTGCCAGAAAGCTTTTAAATCCATTCCTTGACTGCCGCATAACCGTGATCATATCTTCCACCTCCCGATATGCATCACAGCAATAGCGCAGACCAGTGCGCCTGGCTATAGCATCAGAGATTCAGGCTGTATAACCGACACATTTTATGTATGCCACGTTGTCACAAAGCCAACATGAAAGGCTTGCCTCCGCGACAGTTAACGGTTTTTGACAGGATTTTATATAACAGACAATACTACCTTCCATCATAAAGGGGTTCTACCGTTCTAAGCAAAAACAACCGCAAGATCACACAAGAAGATAAGATAGTGAGCGAGCGTTAAAGAGAAATACATATGCATATGAACGCACCAAACAAGTAGGGAGCAAGTGCAGAAATGTTTGAGCGCGAGAGAACGTTACACGCACAAACACTAAAATACGTGAGAGGGAGAATGTAAGAACTACAGCAACAATTAGAAAGAATAGAGAGGTAAAATGCGCGTAAGAAAAAACAAATGCTCTCACAAAAGAAAAAGCAGAAATATACAAATATCTACAATACAAACTTGATAGAAAAAAAAAAACAAGCCAAAGCTAAAACGAAGGGTATAAATAGCAGGCATGCACTCGCGAAAGTGAACAGGAATCACAATAGAAAAGATTAGTAAAGTTTAATGTTATAAGAAAACACCGATTGTTAAAAAGAGTAAAAGGCGGTGAGCAAAACAAACACGCGCCCGTTCACTTTAAAGCAAAGAAAGCTGCAAATCAATATTTTGGTTTATATCCAAATTAATCGCTTTGTGCAGGTACTTAATATGTCCCATTAAATTTTTGTATTTCCAATCGAACTTATAGTTTTCTGGCATAATTTTCACTTAGCACTTTTATGGTCCACTTTTTGCAAAAAGTTCCAAACTTTACATTTCTTGCTAGGCTAATAGGCTAATTTATTTTAAAAACCTACCTCATCATCACAAGGTAAAGCACAGTGTTTTTTTTTTAATTTTTAATTTAATTAATAAGAACAATAAACTCGTAGCGATGATTCTCTGAAAACTATTGTTTGCTCGATATTGTAGCCGCCATAAGTTCTTAGTATATGAGTAATATATCGAATAAAATACATCGATTTATTAGTTGAGCTGGAAAAACATCGATGTTTCGATATTATGCGTGTTTAGAAGCACAGTTGTTATGGCAACCTTTGCCAACAAAATTCGTTCCTCTATGTAGGCGCTGTTCCACCTTCTGGGAAATTCTTGTTTTAAGCTATATAGTTACTCACCGTCTTGGACCTCTTTAAATTTGGCATACGAAATTGTGCCGCTCTTGAAATAGGAAACAATGCGCTTACATTTATCTAAAATAATTTTTTGACAAGCATGGAAATATGTCTTATTTTGAGAATTTCTCATGCATTCATCATATTTGTTGCATAATCCGTTACAATGGCCGTAACTTTGTCAAATCTTCCCAATTTTGGAGAACAGTACGCATTGAATTCAAAATGTTTGTATCCTCCACAAATTTTTCGGTCAATAAAACAGCGTTGCTGAATTCAAACTCCGCTGTAATAATATGACAAATCACAGTAATAGAGCACTCGGTGGCCCTTGACGTCCAGCAATCAGTTAAATTGCACAATGCTTTATATTCTCCAAAAAAACAGATAATTTTTGCTTTATTTTACTGTATGCATCAGTCATACAAACATTTTTTAATGTTGTCCTAGAAGGCAATTCATACCTTGGATTAAGTATGCTGACCAAGTGACCGAAGCCTTTATTTTAAATCACTTAGAAAGGGCACAAGTCGGAGCTAACATAGTAGTACAAAGCACTATCAAGCTTTTTTTGCGGTTCGACGACATTTAATATTTTTTATCTTTAAATGATAACACAGATTGATTTTACCGTTGTGGTAAATCACTTACTGTTAACTTTGCATGCATCCTTTTCAAGTGACCTGTTAGATTGGTGGTATTTTAATCTTTAATATTTTCTATTCTTCGACATTCCTTTTTCATTTCCTCTTCACTCACTTTATATAACCTACACTCTTTTGTCACGTGTTCAATCTGTAAGCACTCTTTAGCTACGCATTCCCTTTCCCTGAACTCTATTTCACCACAATCATTTGGCGAATGGCTCTCCATCATATGTACACTCATTGGATTCCGCTCATTCGCTTTCCACTCATTCGCTTTACAGTCATTTGCTTAACCATCCTTTTTTACTTTTTTGTTGTCACCGTTCTCAAATAATTCGCTTGCGAGTTTAAAGATAAATTCGTTCATAAAATTTCGCCCTTAAATCACGTTATGGCTCATCGATTCGATTATATTTTAAATTCTTTATCTATATTTTTAACAATAATAAAACATACTAATTTCTCCAAAATAATAAGTTTACTTCTGTTTATTCCAAAAAAACAGGTGTTTTCTTCGTATTTAAAAAAGTTTTCGAAATTAAATGCATCAAATGCTTTTTGCTCTAAAGTAAATATTAAAATATCTTACTGAATTGCTTTTACATTTTTTGTTATCGGGACACAGCGCCACCTTATGCTCCGTACTGCCACACCCATAGCATGATTCAATTTCGCGTTTGGGCCTACTGCATTCCGAGGCGAAATGGCCTACAGAATTCCAATTGTAGCAACGTAGGCCTGTCGACTTTGGCGTCAATGGCTGGCGTACCTTACGCTCCGTTAGTGTGATTTTGTTAAGCGCCTTCAACATCTGGGACGCCTCCTTAAAACACTGCATGTACGCCTGCTGACGTAGGCTCTCATTTGGAATGCCCTCAATGACGTTGTCCAAGAGTTCTTCTGCATCCAACTGAATGGGAGCCGCCAAAAGAAGTTTTTCGTTGTAGTAAGTTGCGAAATTCTCTGATTGCTTCCATTTGCGGTCCTCAAAGAGTCGCCGCAACACAATTTTATTTTGTTTTGCTCCGGATGCCTCAGTTAGCTGATCGATGTTTATTCGACTGCTGCTGGCATACAGCCATGATTGCGCGTTTCCTTTTTATTTGTACATCATCAACATACGAATCAAATTGTCATTCAGATCGAATGTTTCTGCACAACTTTTAGTTGATTTACCCACATGTTTGCTGTTGTCTGTCCATCAAACTCCGGTAGCATGTCTTTTACAACACTATGCAACATGTTGGATGCGTTGCCTATTGAGTTTGAGTTCGAATTTGAAATCATTGGGCTCGTTGCAGTTGTTGTCTTTTTTTCTGCTCGCTTTAACTGGCTGTTTTCACTCAAAATTCGCCGCATCAGTTGTCTCAACTCATCGATCTCCATTATTTCGTTCACTGTCTCGCCCGTTATTTCTTCAGCGTCGCCTGCCCTTTCACTGGATGCCTCTTCAGAATCGCTTGCTGTTCCGTTACTTGGCTCTTCTGGTTCGCTCGCTGCATCGTCTGCCCTCTCAACTATTTCACATTCACTCACAGCGAGCATTGGCGGCTCTGCACCGCGAACTTCCACTGGAACCTCACTCAGTCTGGCTGCCATGTATGTTTTGCTACCTGATGAAGGCAATCCAATTTTCCTCAGCCAGTCTCGCAGCTCGTTTGCTGAATATTCATTTGCGCCCAATGTTTCCATTACGATTTTTTTTTTTGCACTTATTTTATATTTGGCGTGTGTGGTTCGCACTTCTGATTTTTAAGCGCTTTTAAGAAAAACGCACGTCTATCTCGTTTTCGCAGTTGCTCAAGAAGTGTTTATTTATCGATGTTTCTTATGTTCGATACTTATTCTATGATTATATTATTAACAGCTGCTGCTAATTATATTTATGTTATTTACAAAATATGCTGTATACAGTTTATGTTATTTACAAATTATAATATAACTTCTAGTACAACATGTGACTGCCCATATCAAATTTGCATTGACCTGCTCATCGATGTCAATGATAGAAAAAATTTGAGGATCCCGGAATGCACGCCGAGCTGTATTGCCATCGTTGGGAATGCCAAATCCTCCAACTTTCGGTTGATCAACTTTCAGCGAAAGGTGTTCCCAAAAAAGCTGCGTAGTGTCCTTAAATCATATTTCAAGCGACTTCTAAGTGGCAAAAACTTTGCGTACTTAAAATTTGTGTTAACAAGAAAATCTGATGGTATGGCGCCACAAATTGGACTTGACTTGACGTGGTACTCGTCAAGGCATTAAAAACCTTGTCATCAATTATTGTTAAATTCAACTGATTGTTTGATATATAATCTTTTCTTTTTCCAAAATAATTTTGCAGGATATCAAGTTGCAAATCTGTTTCTTTAGATATTCATTTTTTTTTTTTAAATACAACTTAGAATTTGGCAAATTCCAACTTTAACGGCCTACAAAAACGAAAGGACTGCGGTGTCCAATTATTTCATAAGATATTTCCCGCAGCATCTATTAGTCTCCCGTGTATGACTGTTGTTGTAAATTTAAGTTATGAGATTGCCCTCCCATGTACTTTTGGTTGTAACTTGATTGTCCAGAGCTTCCATCAAACCGATATCTTAAGATGAGTTCCGCTACTAAAAAATCAGTGCAAATGCATAAGAACTGGCTGTATGGGCTACAAGACTCCGTAGTGATACTTAGCTTATATATCACTGACAGTGAAATCATCAGGTCGGGTTAATTTTTTCTCGGCAGTAACCGTTTCATACAATGGGTATATATCGCATTGTTTTTTTTTTTGACTGCTCTCTCATAGCGAAATATTGCTCTTTTGTCAATCTCTGATCTATAAGAAGAGGCAATGCATCACTTAAAGATACAGTCGGGTCAGTAACCACTTTTGCTTTTTCGGAGCATATAAAACGAAAATTTTAAATGCCGGCTTACGATTTCGCAAGAATTAGCAGGCTTACGTTGGTCTTTTCAGCTTTTGCAAGAGCTGCTGCGTACCTTCTGCGAGACCTTCTGCTCTTCGTATGAAATGGCAATTTTGGCCGACCCACTAGATTCATATTCTCAGTTTATTTGACAACAGTTCGCGAACCCAACCACACTGCATGCTTGCGGTGAAAATGCTCTAAATTGGATTTGCTCTTGTTCCACATTCCAGTCAATCGGTAGCAAAATGTTTTGCTGGTATCACTAAGCATCGAACATATAGAGTACTCAAACAGCGGATTCTACTCATTTGATGCTATGCGGAGATAGGGACCCCAGAACACGAAGGGTTTTCATGAGTGAGCGATCACCGAAGCAGCGCACAGCGGCATTAACTCAGTCGCACAACGATAGCGGAACGATGAGCATGGGTGCACTTCTTTGCGCTTTGCGAACGATTTCATGTGTACGTATATGCATGCACAAGATCAAAATATATAAATGTATGCGTTACTTGTGATGTTTGTCAACAGGTAAATGATTCGGCCAGTGGCAGCTTGAAGTCAATTTTGTATTTCGGGGTCGAGAGCCAAGAGACTGAAGTACAGTGGGAAAAAATGGTTATTTGGCGGCAATAACTTTTAACATCTGAAAACAAACAGGGAGATTTGGATAGGAGAATTCAGCGTCAAAGGGGAATTTGTCTTCCTTCAGACGTTTTTTAACTTTTAGAATGCTCAATAAGTTCAGACGACGCGATGGAGGATGAAAGCAGATTTCCCGAAATAAGTTCAATATAATTTCCATTCAATATTAAATTAGAAAATAAATATCGGGAAGTTTTATAAGTAATGTGACATTTTGCTTTCAATTCATTATTAATTGATTTTCATTACTGGAAAACAATTATTTAATTTTAATTTTCTTTGTAAATTTTGAATTAAAGATATAAAAATATGAATAATGTTAAATTAAAGGTAACACCTTAAATGAGAAAAAAAGACTTTAATTAAAATGTTTTGTATTCAAACTGGGTTAAAAAAGAAAAAGCCAAAAAGCCTATTATGCATTTACTTAAAGAGTACTTGTACTACCACAAGAAAGAAGATATGTATATATTTAACTAGTTACTAGATAGGGGACTCAGGATTTGGAATTTTAAGGTATATACAGAATTATTGTTGATTGTCTTATGCAGGGCATAAGCAAGTGAGGTGAAGAGTCTTTGTTAGGTAAGGATCGTTAAACTTCTTAGACCATCTCTTAATAAAGCCGAGCACACACAAAGCTTTATTAACCATTGATGATATATGCTCACAAACATTGAGTTTGCGGTCCAAACAGACACCTAGATCATCAACTAGGGAAATTCTTTCCAAGGTACAACCATAAAGAGAGTAAGATATGTATTTTGGACAGGCTCGTGGAATGTCATCAGCTTGCATTTGGAGATGTTCAGATTAAGCAGATTTGCACGACAACATGAATAGAAACTATCTAGGTCAGATTGAAGGCGATAATGACAGGAGTCACTCTGAAAACAGAGCTTGACATCATCCGTATACATGAAGTACGCGAGGTAAGTATAAGCAATGGAAGGTCATTGTTGAAAAGCGTTAAAAGCATGGGGACTTAAATGGCTCCCATGAGGAACACCAGATGTGGCATGAAAGGGGTAAGAAAGAATATTTTTAAAGAGGACTCGTTGGGTTCTGTCACCCAAATAGCTACAATCCATTTAAGAAGTTTTGGCGAGAAACCGAAAAGGTTCTGTTTATGTGCAAGAGAATAGTGAAACTGAATCAAATGCCTTACTGAAATCAGTATAAATGACATCAGTTTGCACATTTTTTCTGAAAACCTTTAACAACAAAAGATGTCAGTTGGTGGTAGAACGACGTTTTACGAATCCGTGTTTAAAAGGGGATATAACGGATCTACAAAAATGTTGAGTCAGGATATTTTCGAAGAATTTAGGTATAACCGATAATTTAGAGATACCTTTATAATTGCTTGCATCAGATGCCCATTTTAAGTAATGGGATAATAAATGATTTCTTCCAAATGAAAGGAAAAGAGTCAATTCCTAGTCATTCTAGGGGTGTCGATAAGCCATACTTAAACTACTTATTCGACTACTCCCTAGATGGGTAATTGCCCTATTCACCCTTTAGTAAGCGACTACCGAACCACTAAGTGTCAATCGAGATTTAAATGCCTACTTTTCACCGCTTTCTCGTGTAAGCTTAGAAATATTTAAACAACCTACCCGACTACTCCCTACATGGGTAGTTACTCAAGTCACCCTAGGGTAAGCGAACGCAGAACCACTAAGTATCAACAAAATTGAACGCCTACTTTTAATCGTTTTTTTCGTGTTAAATTTCTCACTATATTTTCTATAACGTACATTTTTGTCTAAGTTGGCTTTGACAATTTTAAAAACAATTGTCATGCTGAAATTGTTTTGCTTTGTTAATGATAACATAATTTTAGAGTAATGTTAAAAATTCACCGGTTTGCGAATTGGAATTTATTTTGGATAATCTAATCTGAAGAATTGTGATGAATTTCTTACCTAATTAAAAGGCAAATTAAGAAAATACTCTTAGATGGAATTGAGATCGACGAAAAGTGTATCAAAATAGAACTTAGAGCCAAACATTGTGATAGCCCAGCTAGAGCTAACAAAACTAAAGTGGGAAGTTTTTAATAGACTTGGACTTCAAAAATAAAAAGTATGGAAAATCCGGCTACAGCATGTTTCGGACGATAGACGTTGGATGGCGTTGACGATATATCAGAACAGCACACAGCTCATTTGATAACGCCACCTATTGGCAGTGTACAATTTATTACTGAATTTGAAAATTAAATAAATAAAACATTCAAAATATAAATATGTAGTAATTTCAATGCATTTAATATATGGGTACTCTTCCTACCAACCTAGTCATGGGTATATAGATAACTACTCTAGTCGTGGGTACTCTTTTCACCTACCCATTCAGGGGTACCTTCAAAAGTAGTCTTATTGTAGGTACTTCTTTCTTAGCCTATTCATGGGTACCTACAGAAGTAGTCAATTCAGGGGTAGTCAATCCAAGTAGCTACATAGGTACTCCAATCATGGGTACCAGTTCTCCACTTACTGGTAAACGATGTGGTGGCGATTGACCCTATTTGCGGACATTTCATACAAAACACGAAATGAAAAAATACATTGCTTAGGGTGTGTAGAGTAAGTAGGGGTAGTCCCTTAGTAAGTACTTATTTCACCAGCTACTAACTAGTCGCCAGAACTATAGGGTTTCTATAGACAGCCCAAAAAAGTTTGAGTAAAGGCTTACTAAGTGAGTTGGCACAGCATCGAAGAACGCAAGCGGGAATACCATCGGGATCTGGTGAAAAAACTGTTTTAACTAAGATCCTTAAAAAAGTGAGCTTTCGTTCAGTAACGGTATGAAGATGCCATTCCAACTGGGAACGCTATATCGATAAGAATGAATGTTTGGCTTAGAAGAAAAATAAGTTAACTGAAACCTACATCCAGTCACTTTTTACAACATTTCGCGTTAGGCACGGTATAATTTGCCCGAGCAGTTAAGTAGGTGAAAAAGACAAGCGGTGAGTTTTTCTGCTTAAATTTATTTATTTATTTAACAAATTAAATTTAAAACTAAGTTCTAAACTTAATATAAGCTTAATAAACGCTAGCTACAGAAGACTTCAACAAATAAGCTACTATTTAAGTTTTTTTAAGCGAGACAGTTATTTTGTAAACCAAGGGGGGCTTACTCGACTATGTCGGATAGAAAATCAAAACACAGATATAAAGTGGGGGGTGATATAAAGTGGGGATGATGACATATCAGTTGATAAATAAAAATCAGACCAATCACAATGTGAAATTAAATAATTTAACTTTTCAAAGTCTGCTTTTTTTAAAGCAGCGCACACGATTACACGGCCTTTCAGTTTTATTCACAATACTAATACCCAAGTCGAAATTCACTTCAAAAGTGGGATGATAAGGATCTTCTGGTAGGGAAAGGGGTTGTGCCCTGTCTAAAATCTCCTTGAAAGTATTAGAGGCGAAACATAAATCCAGCGATCTGTTTAAAGAGTTTTTGATCGCGATAAAGATATGTCAAACAAGCCGTCAAATACGAGGTCATGTTGCCGGGAAGGCTAAATGAACTTTTCCTCAGCACTAGAAGTCCATTCAGAGATATTAAAGTCACCCAGAACTATGAAGTGATCTCAGTCTGATAACAGATAAAAATAGTCTTAACTGCAGACAAGTGTTGCAAATAGACTGATTTTTGAAGTCCAAGTCTATCCGATGACGTGGGAATATAGGAGCAGGTTATATACAAGAAAGTGTAGTTTTACACAAATTAATTCAATGTCAAATTGAAACTTCGCTTTAAAAAGGTCCGACTCAATGTTGGAGTCTACTGCAATCGGTACTCTACCAACCCGTCGGTTGGGTCAATTTACCCTGTAGTGTTGTATACCTACACTCAGCGACATTAAAAAAGCCGCACTGAA
This sequence comes from Zaprionus nigranus, assembly GCA_018903425.1. NCBI lineage: Eukaryota > Metazoa > Arthropoda > Insecta > Diptera > Drosophilidae > Zaprionus > Zaprionus nigranus. The sequence continues at coordinate 330,255 of JAEIGD010000077.1, read as the reverse complement.
ATTTTTCACGTATTTTGTAGTTTGCGTTCCTGTGGTTCTTTCAAATATGATTCTTTTGGTCTAATTTAATTTTTTAGAGGTAGTTAGTATATTTTTAAACATAATTGCATACCAAATATTTAGGTAGACAAGTAACATGATTGGAAATTATTTTTTTTTCCGTGCCCTTTTTAGTTTGCTAAATTTTTTGCCAGTACGACAATATTCAGTAAATTAATTTTATAAATCATACAAAAATTTTTATTCATCAAATGATAATTTTTTCCATTGATATTCTTCATAAGTGAGTTACATATGCAAAGTTCTTTGCGAAGGAACATTAAATTAATATTATTTTATATTTTTTAGTACTTCGTAATACCGCCTTAGGCCCTTATAACGCTATTTATTCTTCTTGGTATCGAATCATACAAATTATGCAAATATTCATTTGTGATGTCTTCGTACCATACTTTTTTCTATGATTTCCCGTAATTCTACCATAGTTTTGGGCTTCCGCTTTGCTATTTTTTTTGCTCATAAGGGCCCATACATTTTCTATTGGATTAAGGTCAGGGCTGTTTCCTGGCCAATTCAACGACTTAATTCCCAAATTATCCTTGAAAATGGTTACCTTCATTTAAAAAACATTGAAATTTTATTAAATTGTTATTCAATTTTATAAATAATGCATTAGAACAATAAAATCTCATTGAGTTACTTACAGAACGAGCAAGGTGCGGAATCGTCCTGAAAAATTGGGTCGTTTTCGTGCTCGGAAATTGATTCTATGGAAGGCACGACTCCATCCAAAATAATCTTTTTGTATTTTTCTGCATTGACCATACCCTCGAGCATTAAAATTGACTCACATTTATATTTGGATATGCACCCCCATATCATAATATAAGGTGAATGCTTGACTGTGGCCACACAGCATTTTTCGTCATATCGCTCACCCACTTTAGGCCGGACTCTGCAGAAGCCATCGTGTCCAATAAGGTTGAATTTGGACTCATCTGAAAACATCACTCTTGACCATTCAGATGCACCTCAATTTTGCTTTTCCTTTGCCCAATTTAACCGATTTTGCTTCATTCGACTGTTCAGAAGTGGTTTTTTTGCAGGTGTTCTTGAAAGTAAGCCCACTTCGTTCAGCCGACGTTGTACAGTTCGGGCCGATATTTCGCTTCCAAATTCTTGGTTTACCTCAGATGCTATTTCTACAGCAGTTTTAAAACGATCCTGGAGACTCATTTTCGCAATATGACGATCTTCCCGAGTAGTGGTGCACCTGGTCATTCCTGATCCTTCTTTTCGATCTACCACCCCGGTCTCACGATATTTTTTAAAAATCGACGCACTGAGCTTTCATTGCATTGTGTTTGAGCTGCAAAGACTTCAGAGCTTAGAACCTCTGGTTTCTTAATCTCTGGCGGCCATAAATACTTGTAGTTAAGGCATAAGCTTGAAAGTTTGCACAAAATTTTTATTAATTTATAGTAGGATAATGTATAAATATCAGACGGATCGGACCACTATATCATATAGCTGTCATATGATCAATCGGTTGTGATAACAAAAATAATAGACCAAAGAACATTAAGTGGTAGATTTTTGGTTTGAAACTATAAGAAAGGGGCGTGGTTAATTCTCAGTACGCCCAAATGAAGTATGTTATTCGGTAACAAAAATAATAAATAAAAAAAACAAAAATTTAATTAGTTTAAATTTAAACTTAATCGAATAATTGTGTGTCATCTAAAAGATCATATACTGATTTTAATAATATAGACTTTTTTGTGCAAGGGAGTTTTCTTTGGCCAGTACGAAATGGATCTGAGCTCAGAAGCAGTCTATTTATTAAGTCCGTATTTGTAGCAATGCGTGACATCTTCCGAGTGTTCTGTCTTCTAAACATTTTAATGTCCTTATTTTTGGATTCTGCAGCTTCTTCAGATAACTCCCCGATTGGCAAAAGTGCATAATTTATAACATCAGGACCATGAACCAACACTTTATGCAGTGAGAGTGGAAGATAGAACCACGGATATAAGTTAATGAGCTCTTTGGCAAAGTCAAGTGCAAATTTTCAAAATTTGTTCACGTTGATCGTGTAACCAGATTCCATACATTGTAGCAATGTTGCACAACGGACTATAACATTTTCATTTATTGCCGTAATTTCGGCTACCATTTTCGGGTTATTGAATAATGCTCTGGCCGTATGGCCATCATTTGAAGTGCCACTTCCTCCACTTCTGGGTATTTCCACCAATAGACCAATTTTTAAACGAAAATCTTTTTGGATTTGGGCTTTTCTATTGAAAGCATGACTTCTTTCCCTTAATTAATTTTTTTAAGTCTAGTCTGTATGAGACATGTAAAAAATATTCAAAGAATCTAATGTAGGAATGCAATGGGGATAATCCAAATTCGAAACGTGTTTCATGAACCTTCTTTGTCAAACACTTTTCCAAATTTTTTATACCCTTCGACCATTGAAAATGGTCAAAAAGGGTATACTAACTTTGTGCAAAAATGCAAATGTATGTAACAGGCAGAAGGAGGCGTGGCAGACCCCACAAAGTATAAAGTAAAGTAATATTCTTACTCAAGATCACTAGCCGAGTCGATTGAGCCATGTCTGTCTGTCTGTCCGGATGTCCGGATGTCCGTCTGACCAGATGAACACACAGATCTCAGCTATTATAAATGCTAGAGACACCAAATTTGGAATGAAGGTTCCTATGTACTCGGCGCAGATCAAGTTTATTTCAAATGTTAAGTGCCACGCCCACCGCCCCCGCAAATCAATAAATTAATTTTTGAACTCAATTTGTAAGCGCTTTATAAAAGATACAACTTTCTGACTTTAACGTATACTAAGCTGAATGAAATATCCACGTAGTCTCCCAATTACAATCCGATCGGACAATAAACACAGAAGTTATTTAAGAAAGTATGAACATAAAACCAAGTGATTCTGTCAGCTAACAAGGGAGGCGGGCGAGCGCAAAGCGCGAGCGCCATCTGTCGAGATTAATTTCAAAGCATGTTCATATGTTCATATGTATGTATATGTGTACATACATACCTACATAGGTCGAAGGGTATCCCACTGTCGCGTGCTGCGCGACTGTTGCTTTTCTTACTGGTTTTATTTTTATTTATTTACAAGTTGGTACTTAATTTAAATTAAGTCTAACTTTTTTTTATTAAGCAATAGCAGCTATGGCCTTAAGCTTGTTTTTTTTTAAATGTATGGGGTCTACTTATTATATATTCATATTTACATATAAACATGTGGTATTTAATACTAAATATTCTTTTTTTTTTTTTATTTACATGATTTGGATTTGTAATAATTAAATTAGATGGAAAATATTTGTTGGTTTGAGGAACTCTATTGTTTTATCTATGTTTTGGAATGATGTTATTTCTTTTTCTGTCTGTCTGTCCGTCTGTGTGAACGCATAGATCTCAGCTATTATAAAAGCTAGAGTTACCAAATTTGGCAGGAAGACTCCTGTGTAGATCAAGCCGATCAAGTTTAATTCAAATGTTAGGTGCCACGCCCACCGCCCGCACAAATCAATAATTTAATTTTTAAACTCAATTTGTAAGCGCTGTATAAAAGATACAACTTTCTGACTTTAACATATGCTAAGCTGCATTAAATATCTACGTAGTCTCCAAATTACAATCCGATCGGACAATAATCACAGAAGTTATTTAAGAAAGTATGAGCATAAAACCAAGTGCTTCTGTCAGCTAACAATGGAGAGGGGCGAGCGCGAAGCGCGAGCGCCATCTGTCGGGATTAATTTCAAAGCATGTGCATATGCATATGTGTATGAATTTAACAAATTAAACTACACGGGAACATATCGTAGTAGGTCGAAGGGTATCCCACTGTCGCGTTTTGCGCGACTGTTGCTTTTCTTACTGGTTCTAATTGAGTTTGTATAATGGTTTTGGTAATTGACGTTTTGTATTGCTTTCAATGAAGAAAGGGAGTGTGTGCACACTATGTGTTTTCCTCTTTTTTACTGGCATGGTTACATGCTGCCAATATCGCAGCTAGTTCTGTTGTGAATACTGAGGTGTATTCTGGTAGTATTTGGTAGGAGATTATTTCTTTTTCAGTTGTTACACTGTAAGAAGCACCGTCAGATGATATTGATCCATCAGTGTATAAGAATATGCGATCTTTCATTGTGTTTTTATATTCTCTAAATTTATGTTGATATAAAGGGTTTTCCAATAAGAGGTGTTATTTTGATATTAAAATAAAAATAGCATTTTTTGAGATAAATGATCGGATGTTTATTTCATTATGAAGAGGAAGGTATGCCATTAATAATGGAACACAACATCAGTCAAATGGCCACCATGACCACGCTTACAGATCCATATCCTTTTCATGAAATTTTCCATAACCAAATCGCAAAGTGGCTGCCCTATGTCCTCGATAGCGTTACGAATTCCATCTTTGAGGTCTTGAATCGACGCTGGGCTGTTGGCGTAGACCTTATCTTTCACGTGGCCCCAAAGGAAGAAGTCGCAAGGTGTTAAATCACAAGATCTCGGTGGCCAATTGTGATCACCTCTTCGAGAGATAACACGGTCCGGAAACTTTTCCCGTAAAAGAGCGATGGTTTCATTGCTTGTGTGGCACGTAGCGCCGTCTTGTTGAAAGTAAACGTTGTCCAGATCAATACCATCCAATTCCGGCCATAAAAAATCATTAATCATCTCTCGATAGCACAATCCATTGACCGTAACTGTCGCTCCAGCCTCATTTTCGAAAAAGTAAGGTCCAATAACCCCGCCGGACCATAGACCGCACTAAACAGTCACGCGTTGAGGATAGAGAGGCTTTTCAATAATAACTCTTGGGTTTTCCGAGCCCCAGATGCGACAGTTTTGCTTGTTGACGTAGCCTCCGAGGTGGAAATGGGCCTCATCAGTCAAGATGATTTTTCGATGGAATTCCGGATCATTTTCATGCATTCCAACGACCCAATCAGCAAAGGCACGACGTTGTTGATGATCGCCCGGCTTGAGTTCTTGTGTTAACTGAACTTTATAAGCCTTAAGACCCAAGTCTTTATGCAAAATACGGTGTAATGACGTTTGTGGAATGCCTAATTTCAAAGAACGACGAGGAATGGACAAACCTGGGTTTTCTTCAACACTTTCGGCAACAACAGCAATATTCTCAATTGTTCTTGAGCGACGTGCACGGGTTTTATTCTTCACATCACTAACTTGTCCCAACAGCTCGAATTTTCCCCACCAATTTCTGTATTGCTGTCTGAGAAGGTGCTTCACGACGATCGAAAAATCTTTTCGTTTTACGAACCGACTCTGCCAAATTTTCACCATATTTATGGTGAATTTTGATAATTTCAATGCACCTACCGGAATAGCGGGCTATTCAAAATAACACCTCTTATTGGAAAACCCTGTATTATTGGTGGAGTGTTTGCTTTGGTAGTATAGTGAAGTGAGGTGTTAAACGACCTGTCGTTGATTATCCAATGCGGGGTATTTTCTTTTGTTGTTGTTATAGGGGAAATTTGGATTTGGAGTTGTTTGCATAAGTAAATTGTGTTATGGAGCGAAGATTTGATTTTTGGAATTCTTTTTAGCTTTAATAATTTTGTTGTAGATAGTTTCTATGGGAGATTGTTTTGAATTCATGATTAATTTGAAGTTTTTTTGGTTGGCATGAGCTGTTCTATATTTTATTGGTAGAATGTTTGCTTCGTGTAGCAGGTTGTATATTGGGGTTGTACGAAAAGCGCAAAGAGCGAGTCTAATAGCTGAGTGGTACATTGTTTTTATGCCATGGATTTTAAAAAAATTCATGGTCTATTGTGTTTGTCGGAACGGAAATGTGCGTATCAGGCAGAAGGACGCATCTCCGACCCCATAAACTATATATATTCTGAATCAGTATCAGTATCCGAGTCGATTGAGCCATGTCGGTCTGTCCGTCTGACTGTCTGTCCGTCTGTCTGTCTGTATGAACACCTGGATCTCAGTAACTATAAGAGCTAGAGTCATCAAATTTTGTGACAACATACGTATATATTGTAGTGTCTCAAAGTTTTTTTAAAATTTGGACACGCCCCTTCCCGCCTCTGTAACTCAGTAATAACTATTTAAAAACTACAATATTAGCTCAACAACCAAAGTTGTATTTTTTACATGACAAATACCTTGCCACGGGCGTTATGTGAAAATTTCACAAATTTTTTTAAATCGGACTATAAATAAGTGAGATATGATACAAATTAAACTCACTTTGAACATATATGTACATATGTATACTTAAGCATACCTAATTTACGCAAACATACCGAAGTTCAAATCTAGCGTCAGACACACATTATTATTTTTATTTTATTAAATTATTTTTATTAAACTTTTTATTTTGCATTGTATAATAACAGAATTGGTTCACAATGCAGCTTTGCCGATGTGCAAGGAAATGAGGCGATGACCGAGTGGTTAGAGTGGCGGACGGTTGCGAGATATTGCGTGTGTTCAACTTCCGGTTGTGGCGGCGGGTGCGAATTTCCATTTATTAATTATTTATTTTATTTTCTTTATATTTTTTTCATTCTAATAAACTAAAAGAAAAGTTACAGTCAAACAAATTAAATTATTTAATTAAATTTCAATAAAAATAAATAAAATTTACATTACTTTGTTTTCATATGAAAGACAATCAAATTATAATAGCTATAAATCAAATTCTCAAATTATAATAGCTATAAATCATATTAATCATTTATAAATAAAGTTAAGTATTTTTGTTATTTAGCACGCATCAAAAAAAACGCGAACTAATGCGTTCTTTCCGTATTTCGTCTGTTATGAGTTTGCAAGTTCAGTAAGATTCCAATTGGATCTTTCCTATTTTGTTTTGCTCTCAATATTTTGCAATTAGATTGCTAGAAAATAACAGAGATCATAAGCCCTTGTAAAGTTATGAATGTGCGAGTGGGACGCCCATACATACATGTCTGCATATCCACATATATGTATTGGTGTCCCACTTCAACACACGTCATTGCGCGCATGTGTGTACATCCAATTATGTAGATTTGCAGTTGTGTTGTGTCCCAACAAAAGAAAACTAAGAAGTGAGAGAATTAACGCTATTGCCTTATTCTAAACAAACTGCCGTCAGTTGGTGTTTTAATATCTTCTGCCTATTCTAAACAAACGGCTGTTACTTTTCCTCATAATTCTTCGCATTGACGTCTTTCCTATTTTCAATTGCCAAATTCGGCAAACACATGTGCATTTTTATTTGCGCCTAGGATACAATTGGTTGGCGTGTTGATGTTTTAGCCACTGTACAGCTCTCGTAGCCGTCGAAAATATTGGTTAAAATACCCGGGTGGCCAGGTTTACATATTGTTTACACATTTTTAAAAATATATATTAATTTTTATGTTATATATTTATTATTATGTTATATATTTATTAACTTTATATATTTTGTAATTTTCCCCCCTTATTTTATTACATATACTCAGAAGTAAATGTACAACAATATACATACATATGTATATATTTATACAAATATGCAAACATATGACATTAAGCATTTACACATGTGCGTGAAGCATTAGGCAGAGCGAGAAGACGAGAAGTATGTACATTTGTATGTATATGTATGCATTTTTAGTTCGTGCCAAAAAATCAAGAAGAAGCAAATGTAACGAACTTTGGCACGCGCTAGAAATGCATACATATATCTATTGCCCTCTCCCTCACTCCAATGCTTATGACACTTGTCTATTCGCTTTCGCATTGTCCATGCGTTCTTCTTCTTCTGTTCGTTTAATCAACTTGTGCGTGTCGTATTAAATTGATCTACTCGAAATTTTAAATATTAATCCTAAATAAAGCGCAATTTTCATTGCGAATTTTTAATAAACGATAATAAATAAGTCGTGGCGATTTGTGTTAACTTTTATTTATAAACTTTTATAAAAGTTGCGCGAAAAGTGTATTGTGCTTGTGTTGGGAGTGCTCGCGGGATTCGTTCGCTGCACCAACCCATTTTTTAATAAACATAATAACTTATTTATTTAATAAACATAATAAGTTATTTAAAGAAAATATAATAATATTAAATAATAATAATTATTATTTTTTAAACAGAAATAAGTTATTGTTGTTTAAACATAAATAAGTTATTGTTGTGCATATATTTGAGTACATACATATGCATATGTACATATGTACATATAAACATATACATAAAAAAACATTCTCTGCGCGTTGTGACGGTTTCGGCAATTCGTGACGTATTTTTGTAACGCGTGTAACGTTGTTCGCGCACAGTGGGATTTAAACAGATAAGATATAATAATTAATTTACATTAATACTAATAATTTATTATTATATAATTTAATAAATATATATAATAAATATCAGCAAGAAAATAAATTATATATATATATAAATTATAACTTATTATTATATTATATATTTACTATTTATTATTATTTTTTTTTAATTTATTCATATTGTTATATTAATTAGTTTTATTAATTATTATTTTTTTTTATGCTTCGCCAAAGACAATCTGCTGCTCAAAGAGCTGCTAATCGGAGGCGTCGAAATATATTGAATAGGGCGCAAGAGCATTATTCTCAGGCAAAAAATGCCAGAAATGCTAGAACCCAGAGAGATCGTAGAGCCAATACACAGTTTATGGAGAGTGAGCCAAAAGGGAGATACTGCAGCACCAAATTTAGAAATAAGAGAAGACATAAGAGTAGAAGATACAGGGGCGCTTAGTAATTAACGTAGAAAATGCGCTGCAGGTAGATATTCCAAAAAGAAGACAGGGTCCGATTGAAGTGGACAATCGGCAGAGTGAGAGAATAGCTGATAGATTACGCAGAGCATCACGTAGACGGGCTACGAACATACGGACAACTAAGCAGGAATCAGACACACAAAATAGAAGGCAGAGACGGACTGAAGAGGACTATCGGCAGGCGGAGTGGGAGGCCGATAGATCACGTAGATTAACTCACAGACAGGATACTGACGCACGTACAATTGAATAGCGGACTAATACACAAAATAGAAGACAAAGACGGGGAAGTGGGGACTATCGGCAGGTGGAGAGGGGGGCCGATAGTTCACGTAGAGTCACTCGCAGACAGGATACTGATGTACGGATAACGGAACAGCGGACTAACACACAAAATAGAAGACAGAGGCGGGCAGAGCCGGACTATCGGCAGGCGGAGAGGGGGGCCGATAGATCACGTAGATCGACTCGCAGACGGGATACTGACGCACGGACAACTGAACAGCGGACTAATACACAGAATAGAAGACAAAGGCGGGCAGATCCGGACTATCGGCAGGCGGAGAGGGGGCCGATAGATCACGTAGATCTCTTCGCAGACGGGATACTGACGCACGGACAACTGAACAGCGGACTAATACACAGAATAGAAGACAAAGGCGGGCAGATCCGGACTATCGGCAGGCGGAGAGTGTAGTGGCGGCGCTTGTCGCTATAAAGAGACAAAAAAACCAAACGGGAAAAGAAGAGCGAATAACATTACAGGAACTGCCTGAAAGTAGGCAATGACTTCTGTTTTATATATAGTAGTAGACGGCGACTACCCAAAATGTTATGTGCAATGCACCCAAAATAGTAGTATGCCATTACATCGTTGGGTACATGCAAAAATTTAAATAAAAAAACTCCGATTTTTAGTCATTATAGCTTTTATACCAGAAAGATCCCAACCTGATTTTATTATATTATCTTTCGATAAATTAATGCCGATATAAATATCGAAGGGCTGGTTGACTTTTCAGCGGCACAATGACTCAGCATGATGACAACGTCATCCTGACAGTCTCTGCCGTTGCAAAAGGCAAGCGGAGGTTTCTTGCAGAGTCGAGTCCTCAGCTCGCTCTCTTTTTGCCGCCAGATCGCTGACCTGAACACTTTGCTCGTAATCTCTATCGAGCCAGTAGACAGAAACTCCAAACAAAATTAAAAAAAAAGAACAGCACCTAATAAGACGGAAACTCCAAACAAAATTAAAGGCAGCACCTAATAAGACGGAAACTCCAAACAAAATTAAAGACAGCACCTAATAATAAGCCTAGCCAAAGTGTGGCTACAAACTGCAAGAGTGCGATCAGCTGCGCATCTCGTTTGCCTTTCATTCCTTGCACCGTTCTTCGCTTAAAACAAGCGGGGTCTCAGTTGTTTCGTGAGACGCGGAGCGGGCAGAAGCCCAGCTGCCCGGGGTTAAGAAAACCTTCGCCGAAAATCCAATTTTTTTTGCTGTGCAATAAGGTGGATAAACGCTCGCCAAAATGCGTTTGAATCCCGAAGTTCCAGTGCTAAATTAAGGAAAATTACCCCCCCAGAAAGAGTCTGTGCGCCAAAAGTGAACGAAGGAAACAGAAAACCGAAAAATCGCTAACCTTTGCCCTTGCACGAAAATGCTAGAGAAGAATTAATATCATTCGATGTCTGTCCTCAGTTAAATTATAAAATAGTTTATTTTTAATTTTTTTTTAGTTCAAAAGTAAATGAAAAAATAGGAAATTAATTTATATATATATATCTAAATAATCAACCTGCTGAAAAAGTGAGAGAATGAGGACGGAGACATAATAAAAGTGAAAAGAAGAAAAAGTGAAGTACCTAAAATCTACTAACATACAAATAATGAAATAATGAAATAGAAACCGTATAACAGCATAGCCCGACATCAGGACGGCAAATAAATATGTACAATAATAATAAAAATTACCAAATAAAAATGAAGAAGCCAATTAGACAGAATCAAAACTAATAGAAAAAAATACATAATTAGGCCCATGGTGCACATACACACTCGCCAACGCATCCCCTTTTTCCAGCATCTACGCCGAAAGCGCTTTCGTCGATGGAATGCCGTTAAATTGGTAAGTGATCTTACAATCTTTTTTTTGTTCTTTTGATCTGAAGATCAGTAAAACGAATTGCGTGAGAGAGACTGCAAGCTTCTCTTCAGTCGTCTGGTTGCCTTCTTGTGCTTCGTCAGGCGTGCGCTAAGAGAGCAAACTTAACGAAGCTCCTCTCTTTAGTCGCGGTGCTTTGCCTGCTCATTTGCTTATGCGTTTATTTTGCCGTTCATCTGTCCGATAATTATGCGAAACCCAATACCCTTTCTAAAATTTTTTTTTATGCATATTTCACAAAATTGAAAAAAACCAACATAATAATTTATATATATATACATATGCCTTGTTATTATTCCTCAACAGCCTCATTCTCGCACTTGTATCATTTCTAAATTTCACAAATGAGGACTATCGGCTGATTGAGAGAGGGGCCGATAGATTACGCAGATCAGAACGACGACGAAACCGTACGATTAGGGCTTTAGAACAGAGGCGCAATACACATCTTAGAACTGATATTCGTTCAAATGTTGAGCGTCGCATATTAGAAAGGGAGAGATACTTTGAGTAGGTCTCAAGTTAGGAACAATCTTGCAAGAAGGATTGTCGATCAAGCTCTTGACAGTGCACGACGCCGAAGTGCCAGACTTTTTAGAGCGTCAAGCTATTACTGACTCTTTAAGACGTCTGAGCTTAAGAGTCAGTCAATATAGGAGTCAGAACAGAGAAGCAGATAATGAATGAAATGCAGACCGTATGAGACAGGAACGTTTAAATAGTTTTGAAGACAATTCACCCAGTTTAACAAGATTAGAAGCTTATATAGGAATTTTTAATAGAGTGGTTAAACTGGGTCCTGATCAAGTTTGCCTTTGTTGCAAAGGCCTTTGGTTTCCCTTTCAGGTTACCAAGATGACAAGGGTTTTTATTGAAAGTAGAAATGAGCTTAGTGCAGATATTTTAAGTCTTTCTAGTCAGTTCCCATCTTCTGACGAAATTTTTCAATTTTGCAATACCTGCAGCCGTAACATTAAAGCTGGTAGAAAGCCAAAATTTTCTATTGCAAATGGCTTAGATTTCCCCAAACTTGCCCGAATGTCTCAAAGGGCTTACTCCTTTAGAGGAGCGACTATCACCCCGACTTCCATTTATGGTCATTAAGTCTTTAGGTTTTGGTGAGCAAAGCGCTAATAAAGGAGCTGTTGTTAACGTTCCTATTCTTGTTAGCAATAGTGCAACTTCTTTACCAGGAGCTTTTCACGAAGCAGAGATTGTACAGTTTCACCTCAGGCGAAGGATGGAATATAGCCATGATTCCATGGCAGAAACCATCAGCGCAATGAAAAACTCAGATGCTATTAGATTCCTCGTAGATAGTGAGCTTTATTGAAAATACAATGTAATTCTTAATGAGCAGTCAATTTCCAATTTCGATTCCGATACTGTTGCATTTATAGCTTCTCGGGCAGATGCAGAGTTAGTAAATAATATGGTTGAAGAATTTCAAAGACCACTTCATCCTTATGAGAATATTGAAATTAAGGAGCTCAATCCGGGGGTCAAGAAACTCTGCTCGAAAATAATCAGGTCGCCAATGTTGCGATGCAAAGAATCATAATTGCTCCTGGCGAAGGCCAAAGACTCCTCGATATGATTATGGATGCTGATTCAGAGTAACTAGCGTTTCCAACAATTTATGCAGGCGTCAAACGCAAGACTTGTCAGACTTTTACAAACGTAGTTAGATCTGAATTTAGGATTTTTTATATGAGAGGTTGTAAAACTGATAAGTTGTTCTTTATTTACAAAAAGTTAGAGCTACTGGAGAGTTGAGTTTCAACAAAGAGGTTCACCTCATATCCACGGTATGTTTTGGCTGAAAGACGCCCCAAAAGTGGACTTTGAGAATGAATCTTCAATTCCTCCAATTATCGAATTTATCGATCAGTTCGTTACCACAGATGTAACAAATTCAGAGCTCGCTCCATTCATAGCATATCAAAAGCACAAGCACGGACGTTCATGCCAACATAAATTGGGAGGAAGCTCCTATTGTTGCTTTGGTATTTTATATTTTCGAATGCCCCGAACTGAAATTCTAAAGCCTCTTCCCGAAGAGACTGATAATTATTCCCTTCATCGAGAAAATTTAAAAAAAATACAGAGTGTATTAAACTTCACATTCGATTCTGAAACTATCAGTCACTTGAGCATTTTTGAAAATTTTTTATCTCACACTCAAGTGAACCTTACTTACGAGGGATATGTATATGCTCTTAGATCTGGCTTAAAAAAGTCACAAATTTTTCTGAAAAGAAGTTTTAATGCCATTTGTACAAATGCATATAATAAACATATTCTCGGAATGCAAAGGGCCAATATTGATATTCAATTCATTTTGGACCCTTATGCTTGCTGCAGCTATATAATTAATTATATAAACAAGTCTCAAAGGGGTATTTCCAAACTGATGAGTGACGCAGTGGACGAGATCCACAATAGAAATTTCACAGTCAGACAAAAGTTGCAATATATTGGTAATAAATTTATTTCTGGCACTGAGATTTCTGCTCAGGAAACCGCCTATTGCTGTCTAGGCATCCGATTGTCTGAGTCTAGCAACGGAGAAGCCTATATATGTATATACTTCATTGCCACAGCATAGGGTCAAAATGCTCAAACCAAGAGAGCAACTTCCAAATATGGCCCCCGATTCAACGGACATATTTGTAGTCGGATTGATTGAACATTACGTTCAACGTCCACACAGCCTACACGGGATATGCTTAGCGGATTTTGCAGCAAATTATTCATTTTCTAAGTCGACTAGAGCAACTCGTCAGGATTCTGACAATGAAGATGTTCATGTCAATAAAGTCATAGATGGTGCGCCTCTTCCTCTTCTTGATGGCAGTGGTTTTGTTCGGGAACGAACAAAGCCAAAAATTATACGGTTTAGGAATTTTAATATAAATAAAGATAGGCCCAACTATTTTAGGGAGCTTTTGATACTCTATTTGCCTTGGAGGGACGAACAGGTAGAATTAATTGATAGAAATTGCGAGGGTGTATATAGTGAAAATGAGGATTTAGTTAGGAATAATTTTAAGAAATATAATATATTAGAAGATTTAGAAGGATAACATTGAGGATAGGACAGGTGAAGCAGGTCAGGAAGATGATGAGTTTAGAGTGTTAGGTTTACCAGAAATAAGTTCTCAACTAAATGTTTTAAATGTAAATGGCAATGGTGATCAAAATCTTGATTCAAAAGAAACTATTCGCGTAGTTAAACTTCCGCCACTAATATCGGCTCAAAATTTGTCCAGTATTATTCAGTCGCTTAATATTAAGCAGAAAACATCTTTTACCCATGTTTTGCATAATTCCAAGCAAAACAAGGTTTTTATGAGTTTGTGGGTGGCGGAGCCGGTATTGGCAATAGTCGGCTTATTTCAGCCATTTTTCAGTCCCTGTCCCAATTGTATAACCGTAGGCCTGGATGCGATCCATCAACTGCCAAAATTCTTTTGTGTGCTCCCACAGGAAAGGCAGCTTTCGGAATAGGGGGTTCTACCCTTCATTCCATGTTTTCTCTTCCAATAAACCAATCTGGGACCGCATTTAAAAACTTGGGACCTGACTTATTAAATACCCTCCGTTCAAGATTTATTGATCTTAAACTTTTGATTATTGATGAAATATCAATGGTCGGAGCAAAAATGTTTTCACATTTGGATAGCCGTCTTAAACAGATTTTAGATAACAGAGACGCACCATTCGGAGGGATCTCTGTTATTGTTTTCGGCGAAATCAGACAGCTTAGTCCTGTTGGAGATCGTTGATTTCAAATCCACTTCTTATTCGCATGATCCGTATAGCGCTATATACGGATCTTCTCTATGGGATTCTTTTAAGTACTTTGAACTTACTGAGATTATGCGGCAACGAGATGATGAGGCCTTTGCTGTAGCGTTAAATAATATGGCATCTGGACACATGTCGTCTGACGACATTTCCTTACTTCGTTCCAGAGTTTCTCCAGCCAGCGAATTGTCAAATGATGCAATTCATTTGTTTTATAGAAATGAGGATACCGACATTTTTAATACGGCAAAATTAAACTCAATATCAACTGTCGAATACATTTCAACAGCTCTTGACTCTATTAAAGCTTCCCATCTTAGCACTGAAGTGAAAAATAGACACCTGGAGGCAGTCAAAAGTTTTAAGACCTCCAAAACTCAAGGTCTATCAACTTCTTTAATTTTAAAATCCACTGCCAAATACATGGTTACGGTCAATATTGACACGGCTGATGGTTTAGTTAATGGAGCTTCAGGCATTCTTATGGATATAGGTTTTAATACATCCAACTCTCCTCAAACTCTTTGGATACAATTTTTAGATGATAGTGTAGGAATGAATGGGCGTGCCAAGTGCCCGCATCCCTCAGAGCGTTCTTGGACGCCAATTTTCAAAACGATAAAAAGTTTTCAATTCCATTCCAATCACCAGTTGTACCTGCAGAAGGTATAACAATCCACAAAAGTCAAGGATTTTTATTTCCCTTTTTAGTTTGGCATTGGCTTTTTTGTAATTTATAATGTTTGTTGTGTTGATATCGCTATTTAATTTAATCTATGCTGTTTGTTTATTGTCTTTTAATTTTTGCAGCGTAGGATCCCACCATGGGACAAGTTTGGTTTTTCGTTGTTGTTGGTATTGTGTGTTTTTTTAGCCATAACGAAAATACCTTTGGCTTTATTGTAGCCAAAGGTAAAGCAGTGCAAATTTTCTGCAATTGTCTATTTACCTTGCAAGCAGTGTAATTATAATTGTTGCACCTGTCTTATCAGTGCATACTTCGAGGCTTAATTGAAAGTGAGTAGAGCTTTGCGTTATCAGCTGGAGTTTCTATAACAGCCAACTTCACCTACTCCGAATATTCCAAGAATTTGGCTGGAATTTGGGACTATTTAAGATTTACTCGCGGCTGCAGTCGACCTTTGGTTGTAATAAAAGTCGAACTGACGTTCGTTGTACAAATTACCTGCAAAGTGAGTTGTTTCAAAACTAACCGTTAACGGGCAAGTGCGAGTCGCACACGAGTGATCAAATTGGCAAATATTCTGCTGCTGCTGCCTCAACCAAGGAAATTTTTTTTACCCTTGCTCTGGTCAAAGGTAATCTCGCAAGAAGCCAGAATTACCCCTCTTAACGGTACGTTGTAAATTTTCCCTTAGACTCTATATTAAAGTCGATTTCGTTTTTGTTTAACAGTTGTGCACTTGGTACCCCAAAGCCCAAAGACGGCATCACTGCCTAATTGGCATCGATTGCACGCCGTAAAAACAGCGATCACTGGGCTCTGTCAAGACCGTGCAGCAAATTTGTCTTGCCGGCACAGAGCTCAGTGCGCTCTTGGTTAACCTCTGCACTGAGTTACGTAACCTCTGCACTGAGGGACATAACCTATAGCAAGGCGTGGCACGGCGTTGCATAACCTTGTCACAGCTTTGCCTTATTTTTGGGCTGCTGTGAACGGCACGGGAGTAACCTGCGCAGGCTCCTTTTCTTTCGACTTGTGCTGCACTGCGCCTGTGAATACGCAGTCTTGCCTGCAGCAAGATAATTTGTTCTTCGCTACAACGAATGTCGTCTGGATAATTTTACATCAACGTGCGCAGCCGCGGCGCTGCCTTCAACATTTTCAACGGCCACCTTGCCACTTGGAGGCGCTGTATAGATCGAGGAACTAGGTTTTGTGTAAAGAAAGTGAAGAAAGAAAAACAATTTATATAAATTAAGTTAACTAAATAATTCAAACAGCCATTGAGGTATTTATAATAAATTTGTTGAGTGTGCGATAGGACAAACAAAAGAATTGTATCTATATAAAAGAAACATATAATTGTAAATACGAAGTTTGCTAAAACATGTTAAAATTTGTTTAAGAGAATTTCAAGATAACACATATACAAGCTTATGTTCCTAAAAGATCTGCATCATCATTACCACGCTGGAAGGCCTTTCAACGCTGGACATTTGAAATTGTGAGTACTTGCAAACATCGTGCTTGTCCCTAGGCTTGTAATATTTGTGCATTTTTTTCATTCTCTTAAAAACTGATCAACCGATCAAGCAAACAAATTATTATTAAAAACAATATAAAACAAAGAAAACAAAACAAAGAAAACAACAAAAAAAGAAAACAATTCAAATAATAATACAAATAATTCAATTAGAAGTGCAAGCCATTTAAAAATATTCATACACTTTAAAAACTTAAAAAAAAAACACTCAACAAAAATTATATCTTCTCTAAATGGCATAGAATATTATCTTTGAAATTTTTGAACCTTCTACGGAAGATTTTATTATAAATATATAGCTAAAGAATTGAAAGAATTGAAGAATTGAATTTAAGAAATTAAAGAACAAAGATAACAAAGTTAATAACAAAATGAAAAGCTGAATACAACAAATTTTGCAAAGTTACACAAAAACCCAAAAACAAAAATGTTTATTAACAATTAAATGTTTTGTTATACACACATTTTCATATAAAAATTAAAAATACAAATGGTTAGCAAAATTACGAAATCAATTAGAGAAAACAAAACAACAATCAAAGAATAATCAAAAATAATAAATAAATAATGTTATCAATTAAATTTAGCCAATTTCAAAACTAAATCGTAATGAAATCTTTGCAATTATTGAACACAAAATTTAAAAGAACAAGTTAGATTCTATACTAGCAACATAGCAACAAGAAACCAGTAAGAAAAGCAACAGTCGCGCAGCACGCGACAGTGTGATACCCTTCGACCTATGTATGTATATTCCTATGTATGTACCCATATACATATGCACATGCTTTGAAATGAATCCCGACAGATGGCGCTTGCGCTTCGCGCTCGCCCGCCTCCCTTGTTAGCTGACAGAAGCACTTGGTTTTATGCTCATACTTTCTTAAATAACTTCTGTGATTATTGTCCGATCGGATTGTAATTTGGAGACTACGTAGATAATTCATTCAGCTTAGTATATGTTAAAGTCAGACAGTTGTATCTTTTATACAGCGCATACAAATTGAGTTCACAAATTAAATTATTGATTTGTGGGGGCGGTGGGCGTGGCACCTAACATTTGTAATAAACTTGATCTGCGCCGAGTACATAGGAACCTTCATTCCAAATTTGGTGTCTCTAGCATTTATAATAGCTGAGATCTGTGTGTTCATCTGGTCAGACGGACATCCGGACATCCGGACATCCAGACAGACAGACATAGCTTAATCGACTCGGCTAGTGATCCTGAGCAAGAATATATATACTTTGTGGGGTCTGCCACGCCTCCTTCTGCCTGTTACATACATTTGCACAAAGTTAGTATACACTTTTTTGACCATTTTCAATGTTCGAAGGGTATAATAACAAACAAAATTAAAAGCTTAAATTATATAACCATGTATGGCAAAACAAATAAGTAAAGTAGAAGAAAAATATCTGAAATACCGATGACAATCCTCCCGAAGATGCAGAAGTGGACGCAGTGCATATTTCTTATGCAAAGTGCAAGTGCTGGAATTTCGAGGAGATAGGGCATTGCTTGGCTGCACGTCGGGTATTTTGTTATGGCTGTGGAAAGCCAAACATTTATAAGCCGCAATGCCAACATTGTATTTCGAAGAAAGCGGAAAACCGACGGGCGGGGGCTTCCAACACCAACAGGATTCCCCCAACACCACAAAATGCGAATTAACAAAAGACGATGAAATTTTCTCGACATCTACGCTGTCTTTCCATTCAGGAGAACCAGCATCGGTCGAACTTCCCTTATATGAGCGTTCATATGAAGAACGATTGAAAAATTATAATGACGTTAGACATCGTATTTTTAGTGAAAATAGTGCTAAGCCTAGTAAACATATTTTAAGACTAAAAAATTATTACGCTCAAGTTAAACGAAAACGAAGTTTACAGTTGTCTTCAATGTTTAGTTGTGAAAACGATTTCCGCAGTTATGCAGAAATGTCATTTTTGGAATTTACCGAATTAGGGTTATTAGATACCGGTGCAAACATAAGTTGTATAGGAGCAGATCTGGCCTTGCTTGATTTTTATACCCTTCGACCATTGAAAATGGTCAAAAAAGGGTATACTAACTTTGTGCAAATGTATGTAACAGGCATAAGGAGGCGTCGGAGACCCCATAAAGTATATATATTCTTGCTCAGGATCACAAGCCGAGTCGATTGAGCCATGTCTGTCTGTCTGTCTGTATGAACGCACAGATCTCAGTTATTATAAAAGCTAGAGTTACCAAATTTGGCAGGAAGACTGTGTACTTCAAGCAGATCAAGATTATTTCAAATGTTAGGTGACACGCCCACCGCCCCCACAAATCAATAATTTAATTTTTGAACTCAATTTGTAAGCGCTGTATAAAAGATACAACTTTCTGACTTTAACATATACTAAGCTGCATGAAATATCTACGTAGTCTCCAAATTACAATCCG
Organism: Zaprionus nigranus; assembly: GCA_018903425.1. Classification (NCBI taxonomy): domain Eukaryota; kingdom Metazoa; phylum Arthropoda; class Insecta; order Diptera; family Drosophilidae; genus Zaprionus; species Zaprionus nigranus. Next base: position 310,784 of record JAEIGD010000077.1, on the reverse strand, counting down.
ATCGGACAATAATTACAAAAGTTATTTAAGAAAGTATGAGCATAAAACCAAGTGCTTCTGTCAGCTAACAAGGGAGGCGGGCGAGCGCGAAGCGCGAGCGCCATCTGTCGGGATTAATTTCAAAGCATGTGCATATGCATATGTATGTGTATGAATTTAACAAATTAAACTACACGGGAACATAGGTCGAAAGGTATCCCACTGTCGCATTTTGCGCGACTGTTGCTCTCGCTCAAATTGCCCTCAATACAAATCCGTGAAATCCAGTGCGAAAACAGCGGGTGGTGAAACTCAGCCAATAATAGGTTTACTTAACATTGGAATGCGTTATAAAGATAAAACAAAAGGTATTACATTATATATAGTTCCGAGCATAAAAAAAGATTGATTTGAGGCCATGATTTCTGGAAAGCTTTTGAGCTCGCTCCCAATATAATTAACTCATTAGAGGTATGCAAGGGGACAGAAGAATCTACGATAGACCATTCAGATCCATTGACGCCTTGTCAGGTTCAACAATTGTCGGTTGTGAAGGATTTATTTCCAAAGGTAGCGGAAACCTTAGGTCGAACCTCGTTGATTCAGCATCATATTGATATAGAAAACCCGAAACCCTGTAAACAGTGGTTTTATGCAGTTAGTCCGGCAGTAGAAAAACTACTCTACGAAGAAATTGATCGTATGCTTGAGTTGGATGTCATTGAGCCTTCTTCGAGTTCATGGAGCTCTCCCATGCGAATGGTTGTAAAACCGAATAAAGTTAGGCTGTGCTTAGACGCGCGTAATCTCAATGATTCCACTAAAAGGATGCATATCCTTTACCAAGCATCGATGGAATATTTTCTCGACTCTCGAAGGCAAACATTATTTCAAAACTAGACCTCAAAGACGCTTACTGGCAAATTCAGCTGAGCGAGGATTCGAAAGCTCTAACTGCATTTACCGTCCCTGGCCGACCCTTATATCAATTCAAAGTAATGCCATTCGGGTTATGCAACGCGCCTTCTACAATGTGCCGGCTCATGGATCAGATAATACCACCTGATTTGCGCTATTGTGTTTTCGGGTACCTAGACGATCTGTGTGTTGTGTCGGATAATTTTACAACTCATCTTGCAATTCTAATTAGACTGGCAGAACAGTTTCGAAAAGCTAACTTAACTCTTAACTTGGCTAAAAGTCAATTCTGTGTAACTAGCATAACGTATTTAGGTTACGTTATTGGTAGCGGTGGCATCTGCACGGACCCCGCTAAAGTTTCTTGTATTGTGAATTGGCCGCCGCCACAGAATTTAAAACAGATTCGAGGATTTTTAGGCGTTTGTGGGTGGTACCGTCGTTTCATTCCCAGATTCGGATTTGACGTGTCCGATTACGGACTTGTTATCCAAGAAGAAGAAGTTTGAATGGACGACGGATGCTCAAGTGGCCATGGACAAACTAAAGCAAGTGTTGACCTCGGCTCCGATCCTTATCAATCCCGATTTTACTAAAAAGTTTTATCTCCATTGCGATGCAAGTGACTTTGGCATTGGGGCCGTGCTAGTGCAGCTGTCAGATGACCAATCCGAACGTCCTATTGCGTTTATGTCGAAAAAAGCTAAGTCGAGCTCAGAGAAATTACAGCGTGACTGAACGAGAGTGTCTAGCTGTTATATTAGCGATTGAAAAATTTCGTTGCTATTTAGAGTTGCAAGAATTCGAAGTTGTGACGAATCATTCCAGTCTCCTTTGGCTCATGCGTCAACAAAATGTTTCTGGTAGACTGGCACGTTGGATTTTCCGTCTACAACAATTTAAATTTTCCTTCTCGCACAGGAAAGGAAAAAGATCACATCGTTCCAGATGCTTTGTCTAGGCTCCCCGAAGCTGAAATTGCAGCTCTAGACATGAGTCCAGTGATTGATCTCCAATCACCAGCCTTCGAAGAGGATGCATATGCAAAAGTAAAAGAACACTATAGCAAAAACCAGTTAAAATTCCCCGATATAAAGCTAGTAGATCATTATTTATACTGTCGAACCGAAGGAGACGAGGCGCAAGAAAAACTTTCATGGAAACTCTGGGTTCCAGAGAGTCTGCGTGCAGAGACTCTGCAACAAGCTCATGACATTCTTACTTCTGCTCATGCGGGAATGCAAAAGACAATTGAGAAGTTACGACGTCATCTGTTTTGGCCTGGGCTATCCAAGGATGTACGAGACTATATACGTGCGTGTGATGTATGCAAGCAAAGCAAATCACCGAACTATAGTCTTTGTCCACCTATGGGAGCCCATGTACCCTCTTGTCGCCCCTTTCAACGCTTATATATCGATCTTCTAGGACCATATCCTAGAAGTAAACAAGGTCATGTGGGCATATTAATCGTGCTAGATCATTTTAGCAAATTTCATTGACTACAGCCGCTAAAAAAAATGTACCTCGTTGGCCATACAGAAATTCTTGCTAAAACACATATTTCACTGCTTTGGAGTACCCGAGACAATTATTAGCGATAATGGTAGCCAGTTCAAAGCTGCAGAATTCAACGCATTTTTGACAGAGCTAGGGATTACTCATGTTTATACAGCCCTGTACTCTCCGCAGAGTAATGCCGCAGAGCGTGTGAATCGCTCTCTATTGGCTGCTGTGCGATCATATTTAAAACATGATCAACGTGAATGGGATATGCATCTCACTAGTATTTCATGCTCTCTGAGATCGGCACAATATCAATCTCTAGGATGTCCTTATCGGGCATTGTTTGGGCTGGTATGATGATTACTCACGGATCCGACTACAAGATGCTAAAAGAATTGTCGCTGCTTGAGGAGCCAACCGTACCCATATCCAGATCAGATAATTTAGCACTATTACGAAAAGACATACAGGCAAATATCCGTCGCGCATATGACCGCAACGTAGCTTAGTATAATTTGCGAGCCAAGCCGGTCTCTTTTAAAGAAGGACAGGAAGTCTATTGTCGTAACTTTGCGCAAAGCAAATTCTCGCAAAATTTGAATGCCAAACTAGGTCCTCAATTTGTAAAGAGTCGCATTCGAACAAAGCTAGGAAATTGTTATTATAAGCTTGAGAGTTTGCAAGGGAATGAAATTGGTACGTTTCATGCTAAGGATATACGCAGCTAATTCTTGCTAATATTACATCTGAAGAAGGAATATTATCGGGTGGTGTAATGGCCCGCGCTTATTAAGACGTTCCATTATTGTTTTTTTTAGCCATAACGAAAATACCTTTGCAAATTTGTGCAAATTTTCTGAAATTGTCTATTTACCTTGCAAGCAGTGTAATTATAATTGTTGCACCTGTCTTATCAGTGCCTACTACGAGGCTTAATTGAAATTGAGTAGAGCTTTGCGTTATCAGCTGGAGTTTCTATAACAGCCAACTTCACCTACTCCGAATATTCCAAGAATTTGGCTGGAATTTGGGACTATTTAAGATTTACTCGCGGCTGCAGTCGACCTTTGGTTGTAATAAAAGTCGAACTGACGTTCGTTGTACAAATTACCTGCAAAGTGAGTTGTTTCAAAACTAACCGTTAACGGGCAAGTGCGAGTCGCACACGAGTGATCAAATTGGCAAATATTCTGCTGCTGCTGCCTCAACCAAGGAAATTTTTTTTACCCTTGCTCTGGTCAAAGGTAATCTCGCAAGAAGCCAGAATTACCCCTCTTAACGGTACGTTGTAAATTTTCCCTTAGACTCTATATTAAAGTCGATTTCGTTTTTGTTTAACAGTTGTGCACTTGGTACCCCAAAGCCCAAAGACGGCATCACTGCCTAATTGGCATCGATTGCACGCCGTAAAAACAGCGATCACTGGGCTCTGTCAAGACCGTGCAGCAAATTTGTCTTGCCGGCACAGAGCTCAGTGCGCTCTTGGTTAACCTCTGCACTGAGGGACATAACCTGTAGCAAGGCGTGGCATGGCGTTGCATAACCTTGTCACAGCTTTGCCTTATTTTTGGGCTGCTGTGAACGGCACGGGAGTAACCTGCGCAGGCTCCTTTTCTTTCGACTTGTACTGCACTGCGCCTGTGAATACGCAGTCTTGCCTGCAGCAAGATAATTTGTTCTTCGCTACAACGAATGTCGTCTGGATAATTTTACATCAACGTGCGCAGCCGCGGCGCTGCCTTCAACATTTTCAACGGCCACCTTGCCACTTGGAGGCGCTGTATAGATCGAGGAACTAGGTTTTGTGTAAAGAAAGTGAAGAAAGAAAAACAATTTATATAAATTAAGTTAACTAAATAATTCAAACAGCCATTGAGGTATTTATAATAAATTTGTTGAGTGTGCGATAGGACAAACAAAAGAATTGTATCTATATAAAAGAAACATATAATTGTAAATACGAAGTTTGCTGAAACATGTTAAAATTTGTTTAAGAGAATTTCAAGATAACACATATACAAGCTTATGTTCCTAAAAGATCTGCATCATCATTACCACGCTGGAAGGCCTTTCAACGCTGGACATTTGAAATTGTGAGTACTTGCAAACATCGTGCTTGTCCCTAGGCTTGTAATATTTGTGCATTTTTTTCATTCTCTTAAAAACTGATCAACCGATCAAGCAAACAAATTATTATTAAAAACAATATAAAACAAAGAAAACAAAACAAAGAAAACAACAAAAAGAAAAACAATTCAAATAATAATACAAATAATTCAATTACAAGTGCAAGCCATTTAAAAATATTCATACACTTTAAAAACTTAAAAAAAAACACTCAACAAAAATTATATCTTCTCTAAATGGCATAGAATATTATCTTTGAAATTTTTGAACCTTCTACGGAAGATTTTATTATAAATATATAGCTAAAGAATTGAAAGAAATTATTATTAATTATTATTATTATTATTATATTAATTATTATTTTAAGAAATTAAAGAATAAAGATAACAAAGTTAATAACAAAATGAAAAGCTGAATACAACAAATTTTGCAAAGCTACACAAAAAACACAAAAACAAAAATGTTTATTAACAATTAAATGTTTTGTTATACGCACATTTTCATATAAAAATTAAAAATACAAATGGTTAGCAAAATTACGAAATCAATTAGAGAAAACAAAACAACAATCAAAGAATAATCAAAAATAATAAATAAATAATGTTATCAATTAAATTTAGCCAATTTCAAAACTAAATCGTAATGAAATCTTTGCAATTATTGAACACAAAATTTAAAAGAACAAGTTAGATTCTATACTAGCAACATAGCAACAAGAAACCAGTAAGAAAAGCAACAGTCGCGCAGCACGCGACAGTGTGATACCCTTCGACCTATGTATGTATATTCCTATGTATGTACCCATATACATATGCACATGCTTTGAAATGAATCCCGACAGATGGCGCTTGCGCTTCGCGCTCGCCCGCCTCCCTTGTTAGTTGACAGAAGCACTTGGTTTTATGCTCATACTTTCTTAAATAACTTCTGTGATTATTGTCCGATCGGATTGTAATTTGGAGACTACGTAGATAATTCATTCAGCTTAGTATATGTTAAAGTCAGACAGTTGTATCTTTTATACAGCGCATACAAATTGAGTTCACAAATTAAATTATTGATTTGTGGGGGCGGTGGGCGTGGCACCTAACATTTGTAATAAACTTGATCTGCGCCGAGTACATAGGAACCTTCATTCCAAATTTGGTGTCTCTCCAGGATTCCATCCGCAATCCGAATGTGCTTGTAGAAGTCGCCTGTGTATTTGCCGTCTTATTGACTACAATTGCACTGAGCATCACGACACAGACTTCTGTCGGTGCACATCGAACGTTACATGTGGGATAGGCTAATGTGAATTGGATAGTGATCGCTTCCTGAGAGAGAGTTGTTTTTGCTCCATTTACAGTGTAACATTATAGAGGGTGAAGCTAGAGAGAGGTCAATGTTTGTGAATGTGTGGTGGGTGCTAAAGTGAGTTGGGGAGCCATCGTTAAGGGTTGTGAGAGAGGATTGATTAATGAATTTAAATAGTGTAATACCTCTGGAGTTATTGTTTTGTGATCCCCAAAATTTGTGCCAGCTATTGAAGTCTCCTGTTATTAAAACAGGTGGTTGAAGGTTGTTGTATGTGTCTTTTAAGTTTTTTAGGTTGAATGTCCTATTGGGAGGTATGCACGAAGATATTATAGTAAATTTGATTTTTTGAGTGAACTTGTACTGCTATGTTGTCGAAGTTTTGACAGTTTATTGGAATGTTTGAGTTGTGTATTAGGAGGGCAACACCACCGTGTCTGTTGATAGAGGAATTTGCGTTGTATAATGTGAAATTAATTGGGATTGGTATATTTGTTGTGAGAAGTAGGTGAGTTTCTTGCAAGGAGATTATTTTTGGATTATGAGATTTTATAAGGATTTGCAACTGATCATAATGGTTTAAATATCCATTAATATTCCATTGGAGTATTTTTAACATTAATTATATATAATAAAGGGAGTTTATATAGGTTTTTTAATAAAGATACTAATAAGAGATTTTTAGTTGCATTATGGGTGGGTTTTTATGTGTACTCTATCTTCTGATATAATATTATTAGATAGGAGACACTTATCTGAGTGTTTGGTGCCCCTGGTGACCGAGGTGAGCTTGGAGCGCATGTTGCACATGTTAGGTGCCACGCCCACCGCCCCCACAAATCAATAATTTAATTTTTTAACTCAATTTGTAAGCGCTGTATAAAAGATACAACTTTCTGATTTTAACATATACTAAGCTGATTGAAATATCTACGTAGTCTCCAAATTACAATCCGATCGGAAAATAATTACAAAAGTTATTTAAGAAAGTATGAGCATAAAACCAAGTGCTTCTATCAGCTAACAAGGGAAGCGGGCGAGCGCGAAGCGCGAGCGCCATCTGTCGGGATTAATTTCAAAGCATATGCATATGCATATGTGTATGAATTTCACAAATTAAACTACACGGGAACATAGGTCGAAGGGTATCCCACTGTCGCGTTTTGCGCGACTATTGCTCTTGTTTAAACTGAAATCTCAGTGGTCGGCAGTAACGTGTTGATGAGGGCCGCGGATTCTTGCTATAGATAATTTATCTGGGGGTGCTTGAAAATGAACGTGTTTACATATTCAATGCTATTTTTAGAAAGTCCCGTTAGATTTCAAGAAAAAAACCGGTTTGCCATTGAAAAGTTTGGACATTTTAGAGACAGTTTGTTTACTCTTAGCAACATTGTTTCAGCATGCATTTTTTGAATTTTGGCCTATGGAGGGAACCACTGTGCGACGGCGTCTCTTGCCCGCATATTTAGGCCACAGCATTTTAAGTGATTTTAATTAGGATCAGTAAAACATATTTGCAAGTTGCTGCAGAGCACGACACCATGATTATAAAATGAATATGCCTTCAAAATGTAGGGGACAACGAAGAGTGAATAGAAAACAGTAATAAAACAAATTTTTTGAGAGAGTCGAAACAGGCAAGCATGCGAGTACGAAAATAAAACAACAAAACTAGCGAACGAAGAATTAAGATTATTAGATTATTATTTACTCACAGGGCTACTAAGATAACGCACTAATAATTAAACTGCAGAAACAATTAATTTCACAAGAATTAGAAATTTAGTAAAAACACAGGGAGCAAAGGCTAAACACGTCCAACAACCAATATAGAACAAATGATTAGAACATAGATTAGATTCAAAAGATTGGAAAGGGGAAAGATGGCTGAAATTGACAGAATTGTCAGATGAAGGGGGAATAAACCAACAAATAATATAAATTAATAATTTATTAATTTTTTTATATTGTCACTTTATCGCATACAATAGATTATTGTCTATTGAAACTAGTTCAAAAGAAGCCTCTGACTTTACATACATATGTACATGTATATAAGAACACCACGATCACATCGGAAAGGGGTATACTTGTTAGAAAACGACAGCAACAGTCGAGCAGCTCGCGAACTGTCGACCTGTGTTCCGGTGTAGTTTAATTTATTAAATTCATTAATATCCGCATGTATTTTTAAAAAGAAAGGTATATACTAACTTTGTGCAAATTTATGTAACATACAGAAAGAGTACTGGGAGACCCCATAAAATATATTTATTCTTGCTTAGGATCACTAGTCGATTTGATTGAGCCATGTCTGTCTACCTGAGTGAACGCACAGATCTCAGCTATTATAAAAGCTATAAATACCAAATTCTGGCAGGAAGATTCCTAAATATTATGCGCTGATTAAGTTTATTTCAAATGCTAGGTGCCACGCCCACCGCCCCCGCAAATCAATAATTTAATTTTTGAACTCAATTTGTAAGCGCTGTATAAAAGCTACAACTTTCTGACATATTTAACATATTCCAAGCTGAATATATCCAAATTGCAATCTGATTGGACAATAAACACAGAAGTTATTTAAGAAGCACGAGCGCCATCTGTCGGGATTCATTTCATAGCATGTGCAAATGTAAGAAACACTTTACACAGATGTAGATAACATTAACATATACATATGTGTAAAGAGTTTCTTGACTAACTGTACGAGGTGTGTTCAAAAAGTATCGTAAATTTTGAATTTTCGCGGGGTACGTTTAATTGAATTTCAATTTTTTTGTTTTGTTATGTTGATACACTCTTCCCGAACATCTGTATCAAGTTTCAAGTGTATAGCATTTTTTGTTTGTTTTTTACACAGATGTACATAACATTAACATATACATATGTGTAAAGAATTTCTTGACTAACTGTATATTCTTGCCGAGGATCACTGACCGAGTCGATTGGGTCTGTCCGTCTATCTGTTTGAACGTCAGGATCTCAGCTAGTAGGGCGCCCACCCCCCCCCCCACAGTTAAGCCTATGTACTTTATGTGCAAAACCTTATCACGAGCCCAGCAATATCAACAAAGACTTGGAATCAGACGAACATTTGCAAGACATAGCTGAGCAGGACTCTGATGTAACTCAATAAACGTAGGGTACACCAAACAATGGAGAATAATAAAATTAAAACGAAAACAAATAACTGTTAGCAGACAAAGCAGCTACAGATTATAACAACACAGTTAATTCCAAACAGAAGAGCTGTCTAACACAGATGCAACCTACTCAAAGAGCATATTAAAAGGTGAGGACGAGAGAGCGTGGAAGTATAAACTCAAAACAACAAAATAATAAGTAAACTATGAAGACCTGCAAGTAAAAATAATTTGACAAACTATAAAATAAATACATACAAATCACTACACAGGGTTAGTTGAGGTTCTATAAATTTTTACCAAGTTAGCACCAACTTAATAGCATACATAGAGAACTTTGTAAATAAGAAAATGCTTGCAGACACGCAAGTCTTAAATTTCGAAATCTTTATTTCAATTGCCGAGACCAAGACGTTCATACGCCAGACGAAAAAAAAACGATTAAAAAAATACGATTTTTGCTTATTTATTTTATAAAATCAATCATAACAATTTCTTTTAATTTTTGGTTTGCTCCATTTTTTGAAAATATACAATTTAAGAAGCAATTAGATGCTGTATGTATATTAAATATTATTGTATTACCAATTTGTATACACTTCGGCCATGAGATGGTATACTTTAACTTTGTTATATTTCTTATTGGTAATCATAATAAGTAATCAAGTTCTCGTTTTTCATTTTAAAAAATATATATTTGTTCATATACAATATTCTATGTTTGTCTTGTGTGTGTTTTCATTTTAAATATTTTTCATTTAGTATTTTGTTTTTGGGTTTGTTTGGACGATAAACCATCATAGACATTATCAAAAAGGCAGGCCATTAATATTTGAAGTGTTGTACATAATGACATTTACAAGTTGTATGTGTATATGGATTGCTACCTATATTTTTATTTGTTTGCTTAAAGTTATACAAAGTTTTCATAAACGTTAAACTTTTATCAAGAAGACATTTTTAATGTGTAGACAAAGCGTGTATGAGTTTGTGTGTGGATGCTATGAGGTGGCAGGATAGCTCTGAGTACCGACCAAGTTTCGCTGAGGCGATTGCATTTGCTGTTGTTGTGTGGGTGTACTATTTCTTTGGGGGGTCAGAGTCACCGCAGCATTATTTCTACTATTTAAATTATTATTAGTTTTATTTTGGCTAGGTTGAGACTTATTATTATTAGTAGTCGTTATAGTGGCAACTCGTCTAAGACGATTGTCTGGTATCGGTGGTGATTGAATAGTGCCCAAGCCCTGATGTATTGGCGAGAATGATGACGATCCGTTAGCACTGCCACCAAATGCACCAGAAATGCTATTGTTGCCACCACCGCCAGCACCACCTGGACTACTTGATCCAAAAATGCTGCCACTGTTGCTTCCAATCCGACTAATCGAGTGTTCATTGGATAGTAGATGATGTGCAGCCAAATTCATCTCCTCGGGCGTCATATCCAACGCCTCGCGCATCTCTCGTGCAGCTGTGCCCACAAATTCTGAATCGCAGTATTTACCTAAGCCCTCAGCGGCGAGTACCTGGAAGCAAATGAATTAGTAAATGTTACTTTATATAATTCCAACTAACGTTTGTAATATGTCTCACCCCTCCAATCAATGATTCGGCTAAGCCATTCATATCAGATGAAGTTGGTAAACGACGCTGATCGTAAGGACTAGCTGGTGTCGATTGGATCATGCGCTCGTGGCCAGGAATAGCACCATTGGGTGCGTAGACTAAGCGATTGTATAAAGAAATATAATAATAGAATTCTAATTTATTATATGTAAATAATTTTACGAGGGCTTTGTTAGTATATATAAATATACACATAAATAAAGCGCTTGATGATCATAGTGTCTGTCCAAATCTAAATTAACGTAGGTCTGTATGACGTATTTATATACTCGTAAGTCAATTATTAACAATTATCATTATCATTGATTGAAAACAGAAATATTAAAAACAAAAAATAGATATTTATTGTAATGGGCCTGTTGTTAACTACCTCATTTTAAGTTATCTAATTTTAATTGAAAACTTTTTGTATTAACATACAGTTTATATTTTTTTAAAGAACATCAAGTTTATCTCAATGGATTCAATTTGTTCTATTTTTATTTTCTAACTATTTTTCTTTGTCATAACCCCGCTTAGATAATCTTTTTCATATCTTGTCTATAAATGATCATCAAGCATATATTATATACAATAATTATTTTTACAGTTGACTGTTAGGCATTCAATAATACAGGCTTTTAATGTAAGTTCTATGTAATGTTTAGCCTCATATATGTTAAACGATGATGTAAGCATGTTCTACACAAAATAAAAACAAGTAACAATTTTTACTGAAGCAAGCAGCGTACGGTTTGAACGTATGTGTGTCTATATATGTATATTTGTGTATGTGGGTTTTTATAATATTAACTATACTATAACGACTACTCTTGTATATATAAGACGGTCTCTATGTTACCAATAAGCAAATGAGAAAGGCGTTTCTAGGACTCATCTAAAGCGATTCTCTCAAGCAATATCTGTGTGTATTTGTTTTAAGTATTAACAGTGTGCATGTGTGTTTGTGTGTTACTGGATATTTGGTATTCTGGATTTGATACGTACATACAAATATTTTTTATAAGTCACCACGAAACAAAACATAAGAAGCGACGACAACACAACATTAAAACAACAGTTAAAGGTTATTGCTGTGGTTTTGAAGTTTAGGCATATCAAACATTTAAGGTATATTTTGGGTATTACAATCATGTTTTAATTTAAATTGAACTTTATAGATAAAAGATTGACGCAAGGCACACTTGATATGGATACGCTCGTTCGGCCAGGCCAGCTTATGAAAACATTATATGGGCACAACAACACTTTAAATTGGGTATTTATATAGACACTGATATCGTTTTGATTAAGATTTGTGGTTAAAAAATACTTTTATTTTGGTAACCTTTTTCGTTCATTCGATGCGTGTTAAACGATAGTTGTTGTTGTTCAGTTGTTGTAGTAGGTGTTATCTTTTAACTCCTCGCAGGTCTAAACAGTTATAGCATATACCTCATTGAATTTTGTATATTGTAAGTAAGTATTAACAATACTTAGAGGAATACTTTGTCGAAAACAAAATTTTAAATTAAAATTTAATCGTGACATAGGAAAATAAAAATAAATAAAAAAAAATAACGGTCAATGTTCTAGAAAGTTCTAGGCCAATGGTTTGTGGTTTCGAACTCTATGAGACTCATCCAGCAAGTATTGCAGTGTTCGAAACTCAGCACTCGGTTGTTTTTAAACTCGAATCACTTAAGCTATAATAAAGACGTTTATAAAAAAGAGTTATACGAAAAGAAATTACTTTAACAACACAATTTTGCATATAATTTTAGTCAGATCCTAAAATATTTATATGTAGTATGTATTTTATTTTCAACGTAACAACTTGCTGTATACATATAATTAAGTCAATTTTGCATTCTTGTTTCTAAACTCAATTTGTTAGTTTGTAATCAACAAAAGGAGCCTTATACCACATATGGTTAGAAGACGAAAAGTCATTGAAGCTATTTGGTTATATTACATACTCCAGAACATGTTTTAAATTCAACACATACAAAAACAAACATAAACCATAATCCATGGATTTATCAAGAAAGAAAGGGTACGTTCGGCTGGCCGAAGGTTTGATAGCCTTGAAATTTCGGCTTATATTTACCAATTATTTATTAATTAATAAAACTTAATTCATACACTATTTATTCGTCAAGACATTTAGAAGGTCCAATTGCTGGACACATTAAAATTGTTTGAAGGAAATCTTCAGCTTCGATTGATTGTTCGTATACGGGTAAACTTTCCAATAAAACTATTGGGGTACAGATTACAATGAACAGAACAATGCAGAACAATGTGTATTTTTTAAAAAATACAAAAGCTCTAATTCTGACTCTCATTTGTTCATTAGGCAGCTATTATAGTGGATTGATTGAGAATCAATTTTGATATCATAATAAAGGCAGTGTGATTAGTTTAGATGTACCATGGGAATATATATTTTGGACAAAAAAATGTTTATGAAAAAAGAAAAGACTTCAACCTCAAGGTTCAATTTAATTCTTCATACTTATAGAGTTAGTGTTTTATGTAGTCATAACATGTTATATATTGGTTGTTTTGAGTGACTACTATATAATATTATCTGTTGTCTGAGTTTTTGTGCTACAAAGACAACGTATATATGTAATATATGTAGTTTAGAATAATATACATGGGCAGAAAAGCGTTTCTAAGTTAGCTCATCTAATCTACTGAACACTAAGATAATTTGTTTAAATAACGTGTACACTATATTATAGACCGAACTAATTGTATTGTGTACTGTGTACTTTATGTTTACTAATGTTCATAGAATGAAGGCTCATTTTGAAGGTGTTTGAGTGTAGTTTCTGTAGCGCCGCGATAAACAAACAGCCAAAAAATAAAACAACACAAACGATACAATGTTTTTAGTAATGTTAGGTAAATAATATTAATCATTGCTGATGTCTTTTAGTTTTTTTTTTCGTAAAGAATGGCACATTTTAGTCATTTTAATACGTTACATTTTTGGCATGCCGCAGGCTAAATTCAGAACTCAGAATTGTTTTTAATTTTTGGTTTAATGGCTATTTTGAAAATATATATATAATTATAATCATAACGCTGCGCTACGAATTTTATTAGGAAATGTTTTTAATCAAATGTTTAATATGCTCGAAAATAATAAGTCTTAAAAGCAATTGATTGACTGGTGTTTAAAAATAATTAATAAGTTTGGAATTTTCTTCTGAAAAACATAAACATAAAACGTTACAACAAATATTTTCGTGTTTTTGGTTAAATTTGGAAAATTTTAAATAAAATAACGTTTAAAAAGAGTTTGTGCTTTTGCTTGATTGTTGTGGTTGCTGTAGTTGTTGCAATTGCAGCATTTTTGCGCTTACCATTGTTATATGGATGCAATAAAATACCACGATTGCGGTTGCTGAAATTAATGTTCGGGGATTGAGTAAATTTGATTTCGGTTTTTGGTGATTGTTGGTTATTTTTTTTTAAGTTATCTTCTTTTTATATCATCTGCGCTAATTAAAATTATTATTAAACATAGTTTATATATGTTTGTTTATAAAATATATATACTTTGTAAGGTGTTTACATTTTCTCGGTATTTGTTTTTTGTTGTCAACTAATTTGCTAAATAGCTAAAATAGCTAAACTTTTTGCCAAGAACAAGAATTCGCGGTCAGGGCTCCTTTTGTCCATTACAAACGTTAAAGGCGCACTAAGTGAAAACAAAATGCCATATATACTATGGCCACAAAAATAAATTGAAGAATAACGGAACTCACTAAACAGCAAGCCATAGTAATAGAATATAATGAAAACTCATAATTGGCAGCTTTTGGTGCGGCTAAGACAAAAACCAAAAAAAGGCTCAGACGCCTCGCATCACTTGTAACTGCCATCTACCACCCACTCAGCCATACATACATGTGTATTTAATATACACGTACACGTCGCCTAGTCTACTCCCTTGTAATACTCACTCATAAGATATCGCATTGGCCTCTGCGGGTAAAATACCGGCCACAGTCACTGCACCGCCTCCGTTCTTTGCCAGCGGGCGCATCGATATGGATTCGCCAAAAGTGCGCAATTCGCTGCCGCTACTGGCATACAGCTGCCCTTCTTGAAGCATACCGCCAGCTGACTTGCGCGCTTGCATTATGTTGCGCGTTATGTGATTGACGCCATCGGCAACACTCCGATTCAAGCTGTCATATAGGTAATCTGCACCGCCTGAATCGGCGCTGCCCAGCACTAAGCTACTACCACCCACGCCCGCAGTGGCCAGCGAAGACCCACCAATGGTCAGTGCACCATTGCTCTGTGAGGCTTTAGCGCTGCGCCGGAAGGTGCCGTTACCATGGCGTCGTATTGATGACCAGACACTGCCGAACAGCGTGTGATGGCGCTGGGAAATGACATAATGATAAATTATTTTACAATATAAAAATTATAGGTCGTGAATATTATATAATATAAGGCTCATTAAAAGTGACGGAACAAAATAATAATAATTTAAATATCTTAAATGCATTTTTGTATTTTCTGACTATCACTTTTATTTATAAGAAGCAATACTTGAAGTGTTAGAAATTAACGTTAATAAATAATAATAATATAATAATAACATCATAAATTAAAGCGGAAATAGTAGTATTATTAGCATTCAAAGTAGAAACGACCAGATACCAAAGCTAAAATCGATCGCGACAGTAAGACGCCCTTCCCCAAATTTTCAAGACATTATTAGTTCCATCAACAAAATGCGCGGAAATTCGTCTTCCACATATTGTTTTCTTGCCCTCACACTTTTAAACACGCAATAAAAAGTGACGCATCGCGACTATGACTGTTGCTTAACGAGTGCAAATTATCGATTTCCGTTAGTGGTAAACAAATCGATCAGCGGACGGTATTCAAAAATATTCTGGCATAATTTGATATTTTCAGCTCTAATAATAGGTGACAGCTCGATGTGCAAACAGAAAGACGGACAGAAATGGACATAAGGATCCTGAGTAAGAATATATATATATTATGGGGCCTCTCACGACTACTTCTGCATGTTACATACATTTGTAACCATTTGGTGTATTGCTGTAGTTTCAGAATTTTAAGTATTTATGAAAATAACAGTATACGTACACAATAGTTCCTTTTCCAGTTGACTTACGCGATGCATGGGCTCCGGCTCTTCAGCCAATTCATCCAAGTTACCCGAGATGGCTCGCTTAAGTGCAGGCGATACCTCATGAAGAGTGCGAAGACCGGCTTGCAAGGTAACCGTATTACTGTCAGCATGACCCTCTTTTCCTTCCTGTTCTTTGCGCTTCTTAAAACGCCTAAAGTAATCCTGAATAAGATACGTTGCATAGAACTTGCCCACTGTAACCTCATCATCATTGCCCGGTGGTGGAACCACCTGATCCAACAGCTTGGGATTCGTGCGTTTCCAGATCTGTTTAATCGTTGCACGCAATTCTGCATTGGCATCATCGATATTTCCCTCTGTTTTAATACTCAGCGAAGTGCGCACCACAGCAAACAAAGTAGCATTAAAGAGTACTGTTCCATCGGAGTTAAGAGGCATATTCATGGAGACTAGGCGCTTACATGCCATGCGATGTGGACAGAGCTTGCCAAAGCCCAGTGGCGGAGATATCTTACGAAGCAAAGTTACCACATCCAGATGCTTGATTCGACCTTTGGCATCGGGATCATACTCACTCCATAGTCTAATGAATTCATCTAGGTGATGAGGTCCCAAAATGGACCAATCACGTGTAAGATAATCGAAGTTATCCATAATGACCGCCACAAACAAGTTTATAATCTACAATCACAAAAGTGATTTAAATTTGTTTAAAAAATAAGAATGAAAACTTTACCAAAAATGAGCAAAGCACGTAAAATGATATGAAGTAAGGGTAGGCAATGGATGAGCCGCAAGTCTCAGAGTTGGGTGTATCGGAGTTCTTGTCACAACGCACTTCAGGCTGTGCCGAACAGGACATCATAATTTCCTGCCAAGCCTCGCCAGTAGCTGAACGAAACAGCACAAGGACCGCCTGCTGAAACGATTGGAAGTTGTTGTTGCGCGTAATCGACGTATCGCTATTCAAAGCAATTTTGCCAAAGACCTAAAACACAACTCGTTAAAATGTATTTTTGTTCTAATTATACCCAACATTCGTACCTGCATTCCAACAACAGCGTAAATGAAAAAGAGTAAAACGATCAGTAGAGCGACATACGGCAGTGCTTGAAATGATTTGATAAAGGTCCAAAGCAGCGTCCGAATACCCTCTCCCTTACTAAGCAACTTGACGAGACGCATGACACGAAACAGTCGAAAGAAATTAATAGAAATTAAGTTCGACCCGGCCTTAAATAAAAAAATAATTTAAAATATATATTATTAAATCCAATTAAATATAAGCATACCGCTTTAACTTTTGGTTTACAGCCTTGAACTATGTCGCATGTGGCTTGTGACGTATCTTTACTCTATAAAATAAAAAGAATATCAGTTAAAAGTCAGACAAAAATGTTTGTGATTTTACCTTTATTTCAGAATAAACAATATCTATAAAGCTGCCCAACACAATGATGAAATCGAATACGTTCCATGCATCTCCAAAATAATTCTAGAATCAGAAAAAGTACTACTGTTATCTCTTAGAGTTGGAGAACACATAGGAATATTATTTCATTCAAAACCTTTGTTTACTTAGTCAAGATTTTGAGCGTGATGAAATTAATTAATGAAATTATGTCTCTTTATGTTCCATGCATAATGTATTATTGTAAACTCTTTAATTAAACAAAAAAATTACATACCTTAAATCGAAACGCTGCCAATTTAAAGACAAATTCCAGAGCAAACACCGCTGTGAATATCATATTAAGTGCATCGAGTAGATCTGTGTACCATACCGGTTGTTGGTAGAATTTCATTGCCAGTGTGACCGTATTTATCATAATTAATATGAATATTGTATACTCAAATGAAGATGAAGTGACAAACCACCAAACCTTATATTGTATACCATGTTTAGGTATATAACGACGAACTGGCTTTGCTTTCAAGGCAAACTCAATGCAGTTACGCTGGTTTTTATCCAGGTCGCAATTCTTATACTCCTGTTCACCCTCATTTTGAAAAGTGACAATAACAAAACCGACAAATATGTTGACCATAAAGAAGGCAATTATAATAATGTAGATTATGTAGTAGGCAGCAACTATAGGACGGAAGTTTTGTATTGGACCCCCATTTTCTTTATTTGAATCGATAGAGACGTACAACAGGCTGTATTTGAAATGGAAATAAAATGTAAGTATATAAAGAAAGGCTACCTTCGGCAAGCCGAAGGTTTCATATTATACCATTTGCAGTTTTGGCATCAATTTCCTCCGATACTTGTATATTTAGTTCATAAATGGCTTTCTAACTGATCTCTTCTATTAAACTATAAGATATATTGTAGTTGTCCAAGTGGTGCAGAATATAAAGCCTAACTTTGATTGGCACTGAGTAGTTAAATTTTTTCTAAAACTTAAAGTGGTCTTCAAAATCTACTGAAATCTGCATTTCGGCTGGTTGTTCCAATGGCATCTATATGTTATAGTCATCCGATATTGACGAAATTTCTCGTTCTATTTATATATTATGCATAATAATGTACAAACAGTCCAATGGCACTCGACAGAAGGCGCTCACGCTTTGCGCTCTCCTGCTTTCCTTGTTAGCTGACACAAGCACTTGGTGTTATTCTCATATTGTCTTGAATAACTTCTGTGTTTATTGTCTGATCGTATAGCAATTTGGAGGATACGTAGATATTTCATTCATTAGTATATGTTAAAATCAGAAAGCTGTATCTTTTATACCGTGCTTACAAATTGATTTCAAAAAATAAATTATTGATTTGCGGGGCGGTGGGCGTGGCACCCAATATTTAAAAATTTAAACTTGATCTGCGCCAAGTACACAGAAACTTTCATGCCAAATTTGGTGTCTCTAGCTTTGATAATAACTGAAATCTGTGACTTCATCTGGTAATCCGGACATCCGGACAGACAGACAGACATGAGCCGACTCGGCTAGTGATCCTGATCAAGAATATATATACTTTATGGGGTCTGTGACGCCCCCTTATGTCGGTTACATACATTTGTACAAAGTAAGTATAACCTTCTTGACCATTTTCAATGGTAGAAGGGTATAAAAAAGTCCTATGTAGTAAATTTGGGTACAATATCTTGACAAATAACAAAAATCGGTGCAATACCTTGACAAATAACAAAAATTGGCCGGTAGTTTGTATGCCAGCTATACATTATATCAGTCCGACTTATAAACAGCGTGCAGCAATATGTGTACCAGGTTTCATCAATAAAGTTTTAAAACTGAGAGACTAGTTTGCGTTGCAACAGACAGACACACGGACAGACGGGCAGGGCTAGATCGGCTCCTCTGGTGATACTGATTCAGAATATATGTATATACACGTTGCAAGCTTCTGAACAAAATTAATATACCTCCTGCATAAGTATAAATAGCGGATAGATAATACTAACTGTGGCCATCCTTCAAAGGTAGAAACTGTAAAAAGGGTTAACATGCCCTTTGCCACATCATCAAAGTGGAAACGATTATTCGACCACTCGCGTTCCTTTAGGCGCGGCTTGTGTATGTCGCCATCCTCATAAACTAGATAAGTACCGCTAAAAATTAAGATAATAGAATATTATAAAATTTTTGAAATTTAATATTAAATTCAGTCGTTACTTACTAGCACTCCTCTTTGACCATTTTGGAACCATCGCTACATCCGAAAAATTTACCCTATATTTAATGGATATTTTAGAAGCGCCGCCAAGAAAGATTTACAGAACAGTTATTAAGTTGCAAGTATAAAATGGATGCGTCTATCTTATCAGAAGTGAAATCTTAATTTTTTTTAAGTTAAGGATATTTTGCTACAAAAACCGTATTACTACCAACTAAAACCTAACCATACATACATACGTGTATGTATGTGTGTATGCAGCAGTAGACAAATCTAGTCTATATATATGTACATACATATACAAAGTGTCTCATATGCAAATATATTAACATATTTATTAAATTTATTTTAGTTGATTTCTTGATTTTCAAACGGACATAACACGATCTTAGTTTAAATTATGTGGACAGCACAATATCTATTTACAGACAGGACCAAGAACTACAAGATACATCTAAGGAGTTTGGAGGAAAGTTGCTCTCAATGTTTTTTTCGGTTATATATGTTAGTAATACATACATATGTATATATTACAAATGGTTAGCGAGAAGCTTTCTGAAGCTATGTAGTATGTAGCTTGTTAGAAAACAAAACGCTTTGGTATACATAAGTATACATTAAAAAACACAACAATTTTTGGTTAAGTTACGTTAAAAGCTTGCAAAAGGAACTGAAGCTTGGAGATAGCTGTGTTATGTTAATTGAAAAGTGTATTTGCAGCAATATCATGATTTGTACAATATATAAATGATCAAGTACTTTATTTTTATAAAGTTTACCAATATAGTTTTGTTTATGCAAAGCTGAGAAGAAATGAATCGACAGATAAAAAAGAGTATAAATCAGTTAATAGAATATCTAGTAAAATGTTGCTCCCACAAAACAAATTAAGCTACCCCAATATTGAATGATATTCTGAATGTCCCTCATTATTGATTTCTTCTTTCTTTCAAATCAAAAGTTGGTCAAAAGGCACCAGTACACCAGTATTCAAAGCACACAAATAAAGCAGCGTTTAAGTTAAATTTATCAGAAAATGCGCACACTCAAAGCCGAATCTTGTTACCCTTTACCAATTATAGTATTTGCTTTTTCATATTTTTACTGTAAATAATTGAAAAGAAATTACCTTAAAGAGTTGTACTCCGATAACGGCAAACATGAATTGCAATAAATATGTAACCAACATGATATTACCAATTGTTTTAATTGCAACTACAACGCACTTGACGACGTACTTTTTTTTTTGAGTGTAGGGCAATTTTTATTAAAGTTGATGTGTCGAGGAAAAGAATTGACAGACGTGTATGATTTTTTTTGTTTGGATTATAGTTTTTGGTTTTTTTTTAGTTGAATGTGTAGGGGATATATGTGAGTGTGTGTATTTATGCAGCATCAATCAATGGAATTTTTGTTATTTGGCCACATATTTGGAATTTTTCAATGAAATAAAAAAATGTTTACACAAATCAATTTTTTGTGTTTGGCAACGATATAAAAGAGAGAAAAAGAGGAATATTTAATTGTAAGGGGTTTATTTGTTGAATATCGTTTATGTATGTATGCTTAGACGAAATATGCATGAGTGATTGATTGTGTTAGCTTTATAATGTCTAATTAAACAAAGGCTAAACACACAAACAGTGTAGAAAATAAAACAAAATATGATTGAAAATTAAAAAGAAACGACTATTTAAGAAAAATAAATTTGGAATATTTGGCTATGAATTATTATGAACGTTATATGTATGTTGAGGTTTTGTAACTACGACGTCATTTTTTATCGATAGTACTGGATCGGTATGTTGATCGGTTGCCTTGATGCTAGGGTGCAAGGTTTGGTCGCTGAATAATACTATATCATTTAAATTATTGAAACAAAGTACTTTCATGATTGTGTGTGCTTTTGTGTACTTGGGGTGTGTTTTTATGTTCATGGAATTTGGGGTATACATCTCAGAAAATGGGAGTGGAATATAAAAATTGACAAGATTTGACAGGGATACACGATTTAGATTGTGTGAGTAATGTTAGGACAGTATATTGTAAATATTGGGACCAGAACCTATTGCAAAAGTGCACTGAAAAACCTTTGGTCACTAAGCAGTGCTTAGTGCTATGATTTTATGTAATTGATTTAATTATGATTAATCGTAAGAGTTTCTATTACAAATTAAACTAATCAATTTCCATTCTAAAAATCTTTTTAAAGTTTTGCTGAGCATTAATAAGGAATACCATGCAGCATAACTGGTGTTATAAGTATGATTTTGTTTTACTATTATCATTTAATAACATTTAAATACTGAAAATCACAAACAAAAATAACTAGCAATGAAATATACAGTCGATCGCGCCGAACAGTTAGGCACCCTTCGTCCGATTTTGGTAAAACGAAAACAATTGTACTAAAAACCAGAAAAAAAGGCTGCCTTTGGCATGGCAACGAAGGTTCCACAGCCTTGCAGGCTCTTATATCCTCCGATCGTTCCCATACTAGTTATATTTAATTGTGCAGAATTGATAATAATACGTCGATTACTGTCTAACTTTGATTGGCAGTGATACTATAAGTTAAGTTATTTCAAAAATCAATTTACGCAGATTGTTCCAATGGCAGGTATATGTTATAGCATACTATTATAGTCCGATTTTGATGAAATTTTGTTTGCAGATTATATATGTATATAGTAAAATTGGTCGTAGTAATTGGTTGGCTGCAATATCTTGAAAACCGAGTCAAAAGTAGGAAAGGTTCCTTTGGATTGCCGAAATCTTGCAGGTTTTTCAGCCTTCATTGATTATATGCTACTTATTGTAAAAAAATGTTTCTGAAAACATTTGTATGAGTTTTTAAAAGCTTTAGGTACATTTAACATATTGATGTATTCTATAGAATATACAAAGTTAACTTTTAAAACATTTTTCTATGCAACGAAATATTGTAGTAGTCCCATATTGATAAAATTTTGACGCTTTCATACTAATGTATATGTATTGGTTGAGTGCATAAGTTAGTGCCCGATTCTGCTAGGCGACGTTCGAAAAGAATTGAAAGGATTGATCGGTGAAAGAATTGTTAACATATTATACATCGTTGGAAAGGTGTACATAGTACATAAAAAGTCTGATGTAGTTAGCTTGGTAGGGGCTTTGCAATCGGCTCGGAAAATGAATATTCAATATCAGCAGGCGTGACAAGTTGGTTACCCGAGATATTACTGTTGCAAAGCCCAAGGCATACGGGACATTACAAAGTCGGGTAAACTTTTACAGCTCTTTCTCTGTAATAAATAAATGCCCATAGTAAGTCTAAAATTGTTGACAATTTTCAGTAGTTAAAGGTTAAAATAAATGGAACAATAACTAAAAAGAGAATTAAAAAACTATTTGTTAGTTGAATGAAAATATTTAACAACAACAAAATATACATATATTTATAAAATTAATTCCGTATGCTTATTATACTAATGACATTTACAGCTATGGAAGCTATCAACCATCAGAAAATAATTACAGTTAATGGCGTTATACAATTATTTATAATGAATCCTTAATCCTCAGCCTAATCTGTTAGTTTTAAAAATAGAACTCTTCTCTTCTTGAAATTAATAAGTACTTAAATTACATAAACTCGATATGTATACAGTTTTGTTTGAGTTTCTAAGGTTCTTGGTAGAGCAAGCACTTAAAATCAAAATCATACCTTAAACAACTGGACTCCTATAACGGCAAACATGAATTGCAGTAGGCATGTGACGAGAACAATATTTCCGATAGTCTTTACAGCGACTATGACACACTGAACAACATGCTGTATATGATACGACGATATATATAAAGTTATAGTACAATATATAGATAAGGTTGGAAATACTCTATGTAGGTCTAGTTATATATAAATTGGATTTAAAAGCGTTAAGGTGTTTAGTATTAACAATAAATCGTACATAGTTTAACTTTGCCTAAGCCACGCCCATAGCATTTATTCCACGCCCATTTTCGTTAGGTGTTAAAGTTCGTTGCTTTAAATGAAACAAATTGTAGTAAGTTTCTATATGTATCATTTATAGAATATTTTACGGTGTATAATTCAGCAATAAAGCTTTTCACTGTGCACCCTACACCCAGCATTTCAAGGTTTTTGTTTTATTATTGAATTGGCTTTGATGGTGACTTTTGGATTTATATCCCAAAAACCATCTGTTTTTCTTTTTGGGCTATTGCAAAAAAAATATTTAGTTTTATTGTGAATAAGCTCGCAAAAATAACAATAAAATAAGTCTTATTATTTGGTGTATATTGCCTTTAAGGAAATAAATAGAGGCTTGAACTAAAAATTTTATTGAAACAAATAATGATTTAAAATATGTAGCTGTTTAATAGAAGCAGGTGAATAAAGTAGAAGAAAACTAAAAAAGAATAATGGAAGCTGTAATAGCATTAAGATGTAGCTTACCTTAAGTCCCTTGGCTCTATTAATGGCTCTTAATGGCCTTAAAACTCGGAGAACACGAAGAATTTTCACGACTGAAATCGCATTCGAACTGTAGTTGAAATCGACGTTATAAAATTGCTTCCAGAAGTAAATAAATCAACTACTGGGTTAGAGTAATTGTGTGAGTGTTTACCTGGATACTAGAGATATTAATGACACACAGACCACAAGTAAATCTAATAGATTAAATGCGGATCTACAAAAGGCTCCATCGTGTAACACGAAGCCGTAAGAAATCAATTTCAGAATCAGTTCTATTGTGAAAACTGCCGTGAAAAAGTAATCAAATTTATTGAGTACCTGTAAAGTGATCGAACAGTCGATGACATATAAATAAGTAAAAATGGTCAATTAAAGATATATTGCTAGTGGTATTGGTGGTGCTATCTACCATGATCCGAATACAACTTACAATAGCTTGTCAGCACAGATTGGTACTGGAGCTACTTACTTTGTTCAAATCATCATTGGCTTTCAAGGGATTCTCGGCCGCCAACATAGCCGATGAAAACATAATGCAGCAGAGGATAATGTTGCCAAAATTACTATGATTACAGAGCCAATGACAAAAGACACGAAATCTGGGGGAAAAATAAATTGTAAGTCAGTTACGATAAGACCACGGCGTTTATAAAACAGAAAAGCACAAAAGTAACACAACAAAGAAAATGAAACATGCAGTAAGATTTTGAACAAATAACATAAAAAATCATAAACAACGGTTTATACTAAATATATTCAGAGATTGCTAGAGATTTTTACTAATAAAATGTATGCACAAGCTAAGGACAAAAACTCTATGGAACTGGTGATACAAAAGATTTCTGATTCAACTATGTGAGAAAACCAAATGTAATTCTAATTATATAGACACAAATACACATACAAATATACAGTTATTAAAGAGATGTCATGTTATGCTACGCACACGCACACAGGTACAATCAAATTAGGTGTATCAAGTATAGGGTAATCAAAGAAAACGCTTGTATTGTTAAAACTAAAACATAAAAACCTGTTCGTTTGGGAGAAAAGAAAGAATGATGTGCCCGGTGGTATGGGTAGAATTTTTGTAGCCGTATTAACCTCTGACATACGGCGAGGGCGTGCTGTTATCATGCCTTCTTCATCCACTATATGCAATAAATTTTATATAATCATTTGCCAATGTGGAAAAAATAATAAACACACATAATATATATTCAAGTATTTAAAAGCTGCTTAACTTAAAAAATCTAGTATTATACATACATATGGCCCCCCCAACAAAACCACTAAAGCAGGGACCGTAAATAATTATTATGAGTTAAAAAAAAGAACCCCAAAACTGAGTGGGAAACAGTCTTACGTTCTATTTTTTATCGGCAAATACAAACACAATGTACGTGTTTTTATTCCACTTGATTCTTAAATATTATTTTTTAATTATTAAATTTAATTGTTTAAAAACAAAAATCAGTGTTTTTTAAATTTTATTTTGTTTTTTAAAAAATATAATTTTTTTGTATTATAAAATCAAAAATTAAAATCAAGTTGAAATGTTTCATGAAAGGAGAATGCGACCAGACTACTATATATGCTCGTATAGTAGACCATATTATCAACCAATATATAAAATCTACGTCAATACTTTTCAGTTGATATACGTGTATGATATGTATGTAGAAATGCGTTTACAAATGTATGTTTCTTTGAACATTTTACACTACATTTTTTTTTTTGATTTTTATAATAAATTTCATAATATATTAATAATAAAAGTCAATCTATAACTCTTACTTTTGATTTTTATATTAAAAATCGAAAATAAAAGTTGTTTATTGAATTTTATTCTTTTAAATTAAATTTAATAATTAAAAATAATTGTAAATAAAATAATTGTATATAATAATTATAACTAAAAAATAAAAAATAAAATTAAAATAAAATAAAATAATAATGTATATAAAATTTTAACCGTTACGGTCCCTGCTAAAAAGAATCATAGCTTATATTAGTAGACAAGAAATTCTTAATTTTTATTTTTAATTTCTAATGAATAAATAAAAATATATTTGCAGTTG
The DNA here is from genome assembly GCA_018903425.1 of Zaprionus nigranus. Classification (NCBI taxonomy): domain Eukaryota; kingdom Metazoa; phylum Arthropoda; class Insecta; order Diptera; family Drosophilidae; genus Zaprionus; species Zaprionus nigranus. The sequence continues at coordinate 284,845 of JAEIGD010000077.1, read as the reverse complement.
AAGTGTATGTGTGTGTGTATAATCTATAATGAGATATTAAATCAAAGTAGGGAAACAGGGGCTGTGCAAATTTCCATATACTGCTACATACAATGTTTATTTACTGTCTGATAGCTTATACATATATATTTGAAGATATAATAAAGAGTTCAAAATGATTTTCCGTTTCTGGAAAGTCTTCAAATTGAAGAAGAATTCAAATAATTTTAACATACAAAATCAACATCAAGTACATATATTGATGCAAATAATTACAGCTCAATATAAAGTTATAAACATAATCGGAAATGTTTTTATACCCTTGCAATGGGCTCATTATTTTTGGTCAGAATAAATGAATAAAGAGATGGTGGTGTTACGTTAAGGTATATGTATATGTATATTCTGGATTGGAACTTTTTAATGCATAATAAAATGAGAGTTTTTTTCTGCAAGCCTGAAAGACATAATTTTATTTTCACCATTTTTTCCTATAGCTATGAAAGAAACAATCAGTTAACAATTAATAGACAGGAAATAATATTCCTCAAGTTCCTAGCAAATAAATGTTAAATGTTATGCAAGACTGCTCTATTACAAAAAATTAGAATAGGAACAATCAGAAAAGACATACCCCAAATTATGCAAGGGTATAACACCTTTAAAAAGATGAATGTAGCCTTTCATTCTTAACACAATTAATTTTTTGTTTATATTAACTAAGTACAGATGGTTTGTTTTAATATATAATAGGTATTTTGTTTTTATATATTTGTTATTTTCATTATGCAAGCATGCGAAAAAATCGTATAATTAAAGTGCAAGAAACGTTCAACAAAATATTCATAAATTTATAAGTATGAGTTGTGTATTGTTTTTAACGTATTTTTTGTACTTGAGCTGAATGTTGTTGAATTACCTGTTTGTATAGCTGAAAATGAAAAATGCACTGCCACGCGGTATGGGCTTTTTAGTCTTCTTCATGCTGACTTCTGATAAACGTCGGGGTCGTGCAGTAACATGTGCTGATACTTCAGAATGGGAGTCTTTCGATTAACACAAAGTTATGTGCGATTTTCCAAGGCAGCAAATGGAAGCATGAGTATGTAGCATGAATATTATTCTCTTTTTTTTCTTATGCTTTGGTAAACGATTACACTGTGTTTGTGTGTGTGTGTGTATATATGTGAGTGTGTACTGTGAGATCCTTATGCTAGTTCATTATATCTAATTTCTTATTTCTTGTAAATTTATTTGAGCTTAGTGTTATTACTGACTTATTTAGGCATACGGCTAGATTTATTTTCACATACCCTCTTCTTCCTCTTCACACATTTCGCGCCCTTCCTCATCGGATAGGGTTTCGTGATCCCTAATAATAAACCCAAAAATTAGAGAGTATTCAACATTTTGGCATTGTGCACACAACTTATCGTCGTCGTCATGGTGCTCCATATCCATATCAATGCTCATGTGATCATCATCCATTCCATCGATGGTAGGTGTAGGACTGTGCGATCTCCTGACAGCTCCATCGTCAAGCTGTAAAATTGAGTTACTTTTATAAATCAGGTACTACTTTGGCTTCTACTATTGTATTTACTGGTTCTTCCTCTTTTTTCGACCTCCGACAGAGAGTCGGCATCTGCCAAATTATCTACGGCAATGGCCAAGAACACGTTCAGCAGAATATAATTGCCGCATATGAACAATATGATGAAGTATACGCAGGCTAAGGCACCGTACGAGGAGACACCACCATACGCATTAATGCCCACATACATTACAGCATTCCAATCTTCACCTGTCATGATCTGCAAAAAGAATTTAATCATTAACGAGAAGAGAAATTGCATTAACGGTATACGCACCTGAAACACTGTGAGCATACTTTGCCAGAAGCAATCGAAATTCATGCGATACTTCTCTTCATCATTGTAATTAAATTTACCACCAAAAACTTGCATGCCGAGCAATGCAAATATGACAATAAAGAGGAAAAGCAGTAACAGTAAAGAAGCGATCGATTGTATTGAATTCAAGAGGGAAGCAACTAGATTAGATAGAGAGCGCCAGTATCTGAAAAATAAGTGGTTAGTAAAAGATCGACAGTACTGCCAACTTGATGCTTTTTCAGTCAATCTTGACTGTTCACAGACTGTTTGCAATACTAAGCCCTAGTTAAATTTACTTGGTCACTTTGAAGACACGTAAAAGTCGCACACAACGCAGAACAGACACGCCCAAAGGAGGCATCATTCCCGTCTTGGTAAGCAGCGTCTCAGAGATACTGCCAATGACCACAAAGCAATCGAATCGATTGAAAAGTGACACAAAGTATCCTTGAAATCCTAAGCTGTACATTTTCAGTAACATTTCGCAGGTGAAAAGCCCAATAAAGACCATATTGGTGTATTCTGCAAAGAAAGGAAAGGATTAATAAATTGAATTATTCATTTAATTCGGGAATTATCTACTAACCCTGGAACTCATCTAACCAATCGACTTGCCCATAGTGCTCGGTAGCCAATACTCCGGTGTTAAGAAAGACCAGCACAATAATGAGCCAGTAGAAAGCCTGCGATTTGACAGCTCGGCGACATGCTCTACGCATACGACGATTGACACGATCAAAATCCTTTTTCCACTTACGCCAACGCGATTCGGTCATTTGTATTTCGGGCATCTCTTCCCCCCATATTTTCCGTCGAGTCCATTTCATTCTGTTGCTTACTTTTTCCGTCGGACATAAGCCCTCCCGTGGCATCTGGCTCAATGTCTTCGGCCTGTGTTATCCAGTCGAGATAACCGCGTAGATCCTCTTCGATTTGTTGCTTCTCTCGAAGCTTCTGGAAGTCGCCACGATTTTTGGCCTTGTTTCGTTCTTTTGAAAACTCACCGGACAGTACACCGAGAATTAGATTCATTACGAAAAATGCGCCTAATATGACCATGGAAATAAAATACACCCATTGCCAATCGCTGCCCATGGCGTCTTGTATCTAAATATAGTGAGGTTAAATTATAAATAGAGATATCTCTTATGTTAACTCCCTAAAGAAAGACTAACGTAATATAAAACGTCCGTCCAGCCTTCGAGTGTGATGCACTGAAACACTGTCAGCATTGCCAGTCCAAAGTTATCGAAGTTGGTAATTCCATAATTGGGTCCAATCCAATTGCCATAGCATTTCATGCCTGGTGGACATGCGTAACCAACTCCACATGGTCTTTCTTCATCCTCGTATTCACCTAGAGTCCGAGTTATTTGTTTGGGATTGTTTTTTTATTGCTTTTAGTTTTCATGCATTAGTGATGAGATGTACTCTGAGATGAGATGATAATTTGAATGTTCTGAAGGAGATTTTGGTGTTGTGGTATTGAAAGGTGCTTTTTTTTTTATTATTATCGTGTACGTAGCGGAATATGCCGCGGAATAGTCCCATTTTATAAACTTAAACAGCTCTATTAACTAGCAGATTAGTTGAAATGCTCGGTAAGTTAGAAGAGCGATTTTTTTTTGTATGTGTAAGTATTTTTGTGTGTTCTTTTTCATATGGCGTATCTTTGTTGTGACAGGATGTGTGGAAACTGTGTGTTAAACGTTCTTAGTGTTTTTGAATTAACTTGTTTAACTGTTCGACTGCGGTATCTGATTGTGATTTGTTTACCTAGCCGTATACCAATCTTCTACTAATAGAGCCACAGGACGTTAAATTTTAATGCGACATATCTGGTAGCATTCAAGACATTGAATGACATTCGTACAACGTATAAATATTGTACTACTACGTAGTTATAAGCGGCTTACCTGTTACCTCATCTCGACACGTCTTATGCAATTTACCAGAAAACAGCTCTAGGCCGATTATGGCATAAATTATGATTACGAATATGACCAGAAGTGCAATGTGAAACAGTGGCACCATGGCCTTTAAAATTGAATTTAGCACAACCTGTAGACCTGCGAAAAGCGTATAAATAGCCAATATATATAATTTGTGGGTGTATACACGTATATGTATTTATCAAAGTGCGGTTTAAAACTACACAACATAACAAAAGCTGAAACCACTGCACGGATATTAGATAATTAAGATTATACCATATATAGATTGAAATATAGTGGAGAAATTCAAAAAATTTTAAATATGTTACTTAATAAACTTAAAAATGCTGAATATAGTTACTTTATATCAAAAAGTTAAGAAAGTTAAAGATAAAGATTCAATCGGAAAAGCACAACAATTATTTAGTCTTTGAACTGTAAAATTTGAAGGTTGATTTTTTTGGTGTTATCTGTGCAGCGTTTGAACTACGTTCCAGGACAGTAGTTTTTGTGGTAATTTTGCTCTACAGGACACTAAGTATGCTTTTAACGTTGCTTGTCGCATTGATTTTGGTGCAGAAAGCTCTTACTTGGTACGCCTGATACAAGTCGCAGTGGACGCAATACACGAAAGGCACGCAGTGCTTTCACATCAAAGCCATCCTTCACAAAGTGTGACAGTCCTGTACTTATCGCTCTGTAAAATTATTTTGGCAGACAATTTCATACGTGTTTCGGTTATCGATTGAATTGGATATAAGGTAACATAGAAAACGGTTAAAATTGGACCTGGAGCGGCCCCGGCGCTTTGCGCTTTTAACTGGCATATTTTATATGCTTACCCTATAACTACAATTGTAAAATCTAATAAATTCCATCCATTTCTTAGATATGCACCATTATGTAACACAAAACCATATGCTATTATTTTCATAACACATTCCGCTGTGAATATAACTAGGAATATATATTCAACTTTTTCCTAATTTATATTTGGTGTTTTGTAATGGTCAGTATTCATGTTTTCGTTGTATTAGAAAATGGTTAAGTGGATGCATATGATTGGCGCAATGATAATGTGATATGAGATGAGAAGAATGCATAAAAGATAGATGAGAAAAATTCATAATATATATTAATAAACCACATTATTAGCTGGAATCACATATAAGTTTATAATTGCCGCCTTCTTGGGCAGGTGGCGTTGGACATACCAAGGTTTGATTCGTCGTGTTGGAATCGCTGCCCGGATAAGGAGTGTAAACGGCCAATGCAATACAATTGGCAAATATTGTAAACAAGATAAGGAACTCAAATGGTCTGTTTTAGGATGTTTTTGAGTTATGGAAAACCAGTTAAGCAATTAGAAGATAAAATCTCTTAACTTATAGAACAAATCAAAGGAAAAGCTTATTACATTATGCTAATAGTTTACAAAACTCATATTAGGCAAATATATACTGAAGAACACTGATTTAAAAAGGATACTTCCATTCTACAATGCGAATACAAAGGGATCGTATGGGGTTCTTTACTCCCAAACAAAAAAGGGCACGCTGCGGTCGATCGGGCTGAGGTTTGCCACGTCGCTGCTGTCGCTTTGCTCCGGCGGCAGCACCCGGCTTCTGGCCACCAACGCCACTGGGTCCAATTGTGGTACCGTTCATTGTTTCCGGAATGTTTGCAATACCCATAGTATCTATACCTGTAAAGGAAAGGGACAACGCGCGTTGACAGACAGTTTGTGTAATGTGGTGATGAATGCTTACCCATTATATTGGTGCCGCCACCCAGATCTGCCTGAGTGTTAAGGGAATGAGGCAAGTCACCTGCCCCAGCTCCGTTATTCCCATTGGGCGTAAACGTACTGCTACAAGGGGCACCACGCTCAAAGTCCATTATGTTGAAGAATTTGCCAGTACCACCGCCAAAATTATCAATAAGCTCCGCGGAGCTGGAGTAGAATGGAGTAAACGCTTGGGTATCGTCCTCCTCCTCTTCGTAATACTCATCAGCTTCGTCGTCGTCACCTCCCTCGACGTCGTTGTCGTCCTCTTGGTCCTGTTCGTTATACTCCGCGTATTGTTGGGCCAACGCCTCCTGTTCATCAATATCAATAGTTGTGCCCTCGGGCTCGTCCTCGTCGAACTCTTCACCGCCGTGTTTATTGTCTTCGTCGTCTTCGTCAGAGATTCTACAGGTCCTTCTGACCAAGAAACGTTTAGTAAGCGTATTTCTTCTTATAATGACATCCGCATTGTCATCCACATCCCGAACATCTTCGAGGGAGTCGTTGTCGCAATGTTCTGTGCTTGCAATAATTTGAGTGTCACCGTTTGTATCATTAGCGGCATCCTGACGTCCCTTACTAAAACTTTCAAGGTCGGATTGGCCAGCACCCACAACCGCCTGCTCTTTGGCTGCTGCCGCAACAGCTGCAACAATGGCCGCAGTGCGGAGTGTCTGTGAACTAAGATCGGCAGTGTCCGGATTATCGGGATCGTCCTCGCCGCCTCCCACACAATCGTCGTCACCTATAAAGCTGCTGATATCGCCGACTCCGAAACCATGCAACGTGCTGTTGTCTCCTGTAATGTCGCAGTTGCAACTGTTGCTGCTGCTGCTATCCCCACCGATGGCACTGTAGCTACTGTCGTCGTCTTTGGCGCCGCTACTGTAACTGCTGTTGGTACTGCCAGCACTAGTCACACTATTCTGTGGCTGTTGCTGCCACGCCGCAGCCGCTGCTGCCGAGTGTGCTGCTGCAGTTAATGCCTCCTCCGGCGTTAAGCGTTGACCAACATTTCCACTTCCCGCTGCACCGCCGCACGATGTGCAACTCGACTTGCGTCTCTGACGTTTACTGCCAATGTTTCCGCACCCTTCGCTGCCGTACTTATTGTTTTTGTGTCTTCGCTGCTTAAAGTCGAGCTTGTAGGTGCTGTTATTGACAATTTGACTGGTAACAGTACTCAGAGCAAGTTCTGTATTAGTCGCTGGCTTCTTGCTGGAGCAACCTGGCGTGCTGTCCTCGCTGCTCGCAATTACTTCAACTGGACTGCAACTAATAGACAAAGAAAAGAAAGCTACTTCTTGAGTTTCTTGAATAAACACATATTTTTTAATCTAATGAAAAGCAGTTTACAAAGGTTCTTCTGGTTCGTTTTGTGTGGGAATTAGCCCGAAATTTCTGAAGTTGTTGTACACCTTATATATACACGTACATACCTATGGTACATACATGCAATGATTTGCTTTCCTATTCAAAATTTTCTAAAACTAACCTTAAAAACACAACTGCAATTTTTTCTAAAATTTATTATCGATTTGTTGTGCCACGTGATTCAAACTGTTTTTTACAATGTTAAATATTCTCAATCAAAATAAATTTTACATTTGTTTGAAAATACTTTTCAGTATTCAGTACGTAATTACTAGAAATAGTTCTAGCCGAAAAATGGATTTGGATTTTTTCAAAGACAAACAGGGTGACAAACTTATAAACAGCGGGGAGTGGAACATCTATATATAATTATTATAATGATTATAATCATTATTTCAGATTTTGTTTTTGATCATTTTTAATGCATGCATATAATATGTGGATATTTTACATATTTAAAAACAAAAATTGACAATACTTTGAAACATAGAATAGCCAAATTAAAATTTTTTTTGAGTTCTTATCATTTTAGAGCTCCAAAAAACAGCTGATTGTTAAGCTATTTATAAAAGAATATTGTGTTCCTAATTATTTAAAATTTTGTACATATTTGTTTTCAAATATGCATGCATTTAAAATTATCAATATTGATATTATCGATGGACTAAACTATCAACATTAGAAACTTTGGATAATGGTGGCAATTGTCGATGGTTTTACAGGTCTATCTTTATATATTTCACCACTTATATAATTTTCGAGCTGTTAAATTGGGCGATGCATCCATTGGCGATGCACTGTGGGCCAGAAGTCCGATCTAACTTAAAACCTAAGCTTTTCCGGGCGTCCATGGTAATAGCACTTCCCGACAACAAAATATTTGTTAACGTGTTGCATTTAATTTTAAGATGTATTCTTATGTATTTTTCATGGTTTTAAAAAAAATGCATGGTCAATTGTGTTTGCCGGGTCGAGGAATTTTCCTTACCAACAGAAGGCTCTCCGACTCTATAAACTACAATATACTCGTATGCATATTTTTTGAGTCAGCATCAACTACGGAGTCGATTGAGCCATGTCTGTCTGCCTGTCCGTCCAATTCTAGTAATTCTTAGAAATGAGGTAGAGTCGCCAAATTTTGTAATAACAGTTGTAATTAGTAAAATCTTATTCAATTCTGCATTACAGCTGCAATATAAGCTATAATGCATGACACACATGAGTATTGTGAACGTTTTGTGAAAATTTTTTTTAAGATCGAACAGTAAATAACAAAGAATTCAGGATTTTAATAAATTTCCCCATAGAATCTACTGAAACACGTTCAAATGTGTCTTTTTTTATGTTCGTATTTATTTGTAATCACTATGCAACTAAGCCGAGTAAGGCAATGGAACGGTATTGGTTGTGTGAATAGCATGGCGGACTACTAGACCGGTATCACTTGTTTTTATACCCTTCGACCATTAGTTTGGTCAAAAAAGGGTGTACTTACTAAATTTGTTAAAAAGTATGTAACAGGCACAAGAAAGCATGGCCCCACAAAGTACACTCAGCGACAACAAAAAAACCGCACTTCGATAAATTTTGACATCTCTGACCTGGTGTTTTGCTAAATTTCTTTCTGTGCATGCAAATTTTTTTTTGTAAGTCCCCTTAAATGTTTTCTACAAATTGTTGGCAGTTAAACAACACAGTTCACAGAATTACACTCAGGAAAAATTTTTTTGCGCTAGTGTGCTAGAAATCATGCCAAAGGGAAAATAGTTGACCGTGCAAGAAAAAACTTAAATTTTTGCACTATTTGAGCAAGATGTGTCGAATCGTGAAATTGCAGCTCGAACACAATGCAATGAAAGCTGAGTGCGTCGATTTTAAAAATATATCGTGAGACCGGGGTGGTAGATAGAAAAGAAGGATCAGAAATGACCAGGTGCACCACTTCTCGGGAAGATCGTCATATTGCGAAAGTGAGTCTCCAGGATCGGTTTAAAACTGCTGTAAAAATAGCATCCGATGTAAACCAAGAATTGGAAAGAGAAATATCGGTCCGAACTGTACAACGTCGGCTGATTGAAGTGGGTTTACTTTCAAAAACACCTTCAAAAAAACCACTTCTGAACAGTCGAATGAAGAACGAGAGCAACAGTCGCGCAAAACGCGACAGTGGGATACCCTTCGACCTATGTTCCCGTGTAGTTTAATTTGTTAAATTCATACACATACATATGCATATGCACATGCTTTGAAATTAATCCCGACAGATGGCGCTCGCGCTTCGCGCTCGCCCGCCTCCCTTGTTAGCTGACAGAAGCACTTGGTTTTATGCTCATACTTTCTTAAATAACTTTTGTAATTATTGTCCGATCGGATTGTAATTTGGAGACTACGTAGATATTTCATGCAGCTTAGTATATGTTAAAGTCAGAAAGCTGTATCTTTTATACAGCGCTTACAAATTGAGTTAAAAAATTAAATTATTGATTTATGGGGGCTTCTAGGTGGGCGTGGCACCTAACATTTGAAATAAAATTGATCTGCTTGAAGTACACAGGAGTCTTCCTGCCAAATTTGGTAACTCTAGCTTTTATAATAACTGAGATCTGTGCGTTCATACAGACAGACAGACAGACAGACAGACATGGCTCAATCGACTCGGCTTGTGATCCTGAGCAAGAATATATATACTTTATGGGGTCTCCGACGCACGGTGGTTCCAAAAGCCAAAAACGTGGCCAAAACCCGGAAAAAAAAAAGTTTAAATTGGGGACTTAAAATACCTGAAATAGTTGGGTTGGAATGTCTACTGTTGGAAACGACCCTTTTTGAGGGTCTATTGTGCACATCTGGCCGTTAGAAGCCGTTCTGGTCTAAGCGTCCGGTGTGTCACATCGAGTAAGTATTTTAAACGCAAGGAAACGCAATCTTCAAACTTGTCTCATTTCTCGAAATTTTCGAAAATTCAAGATTTGTGACATGGAATCGTCAGCTACAAATAAGTTTATTGAAAGTATACTAAAGACATAAATTGAAATTTGTTGATAATTTGTTTACGAAACATTTGTAATATTGCTTTTAAGAGGTTAAATTTTTCAAAGACTAAAAATTAGAAAGTGAATAAGTCAAAAGTCCCACGACATCCCACTCTGAAATATTTTTTCTCGTATTCTAGATACATTTCTGTTTCCTTTCAAAAAAAGAAAAATTTGCCCCAACTTGCCCCATTTTTTTTAAAATGGATTTTTTTAAAACCGATAAAAAAACTAAAATCTTTGGAAACTGATGCGACTAAATTGCTGAAAGCGCCAGTTTATGATAATAAAAGTTTAAATACCGATTCACCATTAACTTCTGAAGATGAATCTGTACACTCCTCAGATGACGAATATTAATTTCTATTGTTAAATGATTTTATAGTTTGAATTATTTAATATTGAATAATAAATTTCATTGAAACTCAAATTTTTTTGTACTTCATCTCCAGCAATCTAAATTCACCATTTTTCTTCAAGAAATAAGATTAGATTCGTAATCAGCGACCTCGAAAACCCCCGAGCAACGATTTTTGTTAAAATTAAAGTACTTCATAGATTTTATATCCGCCATATTGGATCCGCCATTTTGTTTTAAAAAAAATAATATCAGATTCGTAATCAGCGACCTCGAAAACCCCCGAGTAACAATTTTTTCAATCATTTAATTATTTTTTCGAGTTTTGGCCACGTTTTTGGCTTTTGGAACCACCGTGCGACGCCTCCTTATGCCTGTTACATACATTTGCACAAAGTTAGTATACCCTTTTTTGACCATTTTCAATGGTCGAAGGGTATAAAAATGCTGTGTGGCCATCGGCATGCATTCACCTTATATTATGATATGGAAATGTATATACAAATATAAATGTGAGTCAATTTTAATGCTTGAGGGTATGGTCAATGCAGAAAAATACAAGAATATTATTTTGGATGAAGTCGTGCCTTCCATACAATCAATTTCCGATCACGAAAACGACCCCATTTTCAGGACGATTCCGCACCTTGCCACAGGGCACGTTCTGTAAGTAACTCAATGAGATTTTGTTGTTCTAATGCTTTATTAAAAAAATTTCGATGCTGTTTTAAATGAAGGTAACCATTTTAAAAGATAATTTGGGAATTAAGTCGTTGAATTGGCCTGACCTTAATCCAATAGAAAATGTATGGGTCCTTATGAGAAACAAAATAGCAAAGCAGAAGCCCAAAACTATGGTAAATAAAATTATTATAAAACCAGTAAGAACGAGAGCAACAGTCGCGCAATACGCGACAGTGGGATACCCTTCGACCTATGTCCCGTGTAGTTTAATTTATTAAATTCATACACATATGCATATGCTCATGCTTTGAAATTAATCCCGACAGATGGCGCTTGCGCTCCGCGCTCGCCCGACTCCCTTGTTAGCTGACAGAAACCATTGGTTTTATGCTCATACTTTCTTAAATAACTTCTGTGATTATTGTCCGATCGGATTGTAATTTGGAGACTACGTAGATATTTTATGCAGCTTAGTATATGTTAAAAGCAGAAAGTTGTATCTTTTATACAGCGCTTACAAATTGAGCTAAAAAATTAAATTATTGATTTGTGGGGGGCGGTGGGCGTGGCACCTAACATTTGAAATAAACTTGATCAGCTTATAGTAAACAGGAGTCTTCCTGCCAAATTTGGTAACTCTAGGTTTTTTAATAGCTGAGATCTGTGCGTTCACACAGACAGACAGACGGACAGACAGACAGACATAGCTCAATCGACTCGGCTTGTGATCCTGAGCAAGAATATATATACTTTATGGGGTCTCCCACGCCTCCTTCTGCCTGTTACATACATTTGCACAAAGTTGGTATACCCTTTTTTGACCATTTTCAATGGTCGAAGGGTATAAAAATAAATGTTTACAGAAGCCTTAAATCCAGATAATTACCGTTGTTTTTCTAACCCATGCAATAGTAACGTGCTGTTTTTTTGTTAATTACACTACCCTACAATTTCATGCGATTTCATTCCGGATTACACACAGATATATGTATGTATATGTGTAGTGAGAAACAGACAAACATCAATTACAACACATACATACGTACATACATAGTTACAGTATTATTGGGGTCTTTGGCTAACTTACTATGCCCTAGAGTTCCTAGAATTCGAATTTTCCAAACAATTAAACTTTTTCATTGCATTGCAAATGAATTTCTTTTCGTGCTCATGTTGGAGCTGGATATACCTTTGTTGAAACACAGTGGGACTCAACGAAGAGCCACTTGGCAATGGTGAATGACCCACAACGGTTGCCGGCACTGGCAACGTTATCGTCGGCGCGCGATGTTGATGATGATGCTCTGGTTTCACGACAACTACCTCAAGGTCGCTTTTTATCGCTTTACGATATTTTCGACTGCCGTGCGTCGGCGTCTCAGCCTTTAGATAGCGGCGTGACGAAGCTGGTGAAGTGGGCGACGGTTTGCGTTCAATAACAAGCGAATTATCGTCGTAGGCTATGCAATTGACCAGCTCCCCACCGCCCATTAGACTAGGTGATGTTGGCTTATCACTGGTATGAGGGTTATTAAGTTTTGTTTCCCTTTGGCGTTGGAATTGCAGCTGACGACGGCGCTGCGATGAGGATGCTGTGGGCCGTGTCGGGCTGCTGTTCAGGTCTCTGGGAAGTACCAGCTCTTGTGGATTTCTGGTCAGACATTTCGATGATTCATCGGCGTATGCTGATAAAACTTTGTTAGTTTCCCTATCCTTAGCTTTATCATTATCTTTGTCCTTATGGTTATTATTTTTATGGTTTAATTTGTTATTGGTACTAGAACTACCCAGGACATCGTATTTGTTAGACTGTTTATTTTGGTGTTGTTGCGGTGATTGTGGGTTTTGCTGCGTTGTTGATGCATGCTCCTTATGTTCTCCTGGTTTTAATGGTAAATGATTTACGTTAGTCGCTGGATTTAATCAGAACATATGCCATAAATAAATTATTATAATCTCGATAAATCTTTAACTACTCTCATTTTTCAATTAAGTATGTTAAGAATGTTAATTTGTGCACAGGGTAAAAGCAAAAATATTACAACTCAAAATGTATGCTTGAGGACTTATTTCTTAATCAGATAAGTAAATCGACTTCTATTTGAAGTTAATTATATACATAGTATTAATAATGAATTTTAAATATTTTATATTTTTGTATTTTGAAATTAAGTAAATAAAAGAATAAAAAAATATACTATTATGGATACCTACATACATATGTACATACATATGTATGTCGTATTTCTAGTATAAGGAAATCAAATATCAAATTAAAAAACATAGGTTTATAGATAACAAACAGATAAACAATAATTTGTATGTATTAAGATTATATTACAATATAATTTTAAATATTTATGTATATATTTCAACTATGAAAAAAATTAAATCAAAGAATCAATAATAAGAAAAATAAACAATCCATCACAAATCCCATTTTAAAAACAATTCCAATATGGTTTGAAAGGCAGCTCTGTGGTACCTGAATTCATATTTGAAGTTTCCTTCCCTCGATCGAATTAATTGTTGCTTTTCTTCACTGCGCATAAGAGCACTTATGTATTTATCTATAAACACTGGGCCTGTCAACAGGTGTGCTGTGTCCCAGTTCCGTTCACACGTCGCACACTCACTTAGCCATTCTCTATTTCACTCTCCCGAGCTTCACTAAAAGCTTTTGTTGTTAGTCGTCAATAAATTCTTATTCTTTTTATACCTTTGCAGATGGTACAGTAGTTTTATTAACTGATGTATAGGGTGATTGTTTCGACGTTGGTTGTGAATTCTGTTATAAATTATTGAAAATGTGGCATTTGTTTATATCTGCTGTATTTCACTAAACTTTTAAAATATTTTTCTATGTTCTTATTTGTTGAAGGATTCTTTAGTGCTTTTGCTTTACCGTCGCCTTATCAGCCATTTTCCCATTTATTGATTTTCGTTTATTTTCATGCGATTACACTGTATACAAAATCTCCATTAATTTGGCTGATAGCCTGCCCAATAACGCTCTATGTATGCACATATTGCATACATATACTTATACATATACATACATTGCATACATATGTATGTTACATTGTGCGTCATATGCATGACAACATACACATTCACAATCATACTTTGTTACATATGGACATACATACACAGACGATTGTGTGTACGTTTGTGTATGGGTGTGCGTGCGCATCATAACAAAAACCTACGCAATGTTTACATTTTCTTTGTTGTCGCAATATTGTTTCGGGCAGCCCAACTGTCAAATAGTCAATCAACTTTGGCGCGCGCTTTCGTGTGTTCACGCTTTTTACACTCTCTCTCTCTCTTGATTCTGCAGAAAAGCTTACTTTGCAGTGAGCGCAATAAAGCTTGGGGAAAAAAAGTTTTTTTTTTTGCTTTCAATAAATAGCAACAACTGTTCACGCAGAAACTTTTCCATTCCTGTCCCTCTCGACACTCTTCTTCATTAACTTTTTTGTAGTATTCGTCACTGATTAAAGTTGGAATAATGTTAACTACAAGCTGTTGTGGGGAAAGTCGGGGAGAGTTTCGCATGGCGCTTTGGGGTCAAGTGCGTGTAGCTAAGCACTATTCGCAATACATATTTAATTGTAAAGTTTATGAGACACTTGGGAAAAAAATATTACATATTATTACATATTCCAGCAGTAAGGTTCAAGCTCTTGAATAACGTCAAATGCTGACCGATTGACCTAACCAGGCATACATACATATGTATACAATAGTCAGACACACAAATGGATATGTATAACATACACACAGCACCACCAACACACACAAGCGTTTGGGAGAAAAATGTCTGACGAAGTACGTAGCGAAATGAGGAAGCGTTTTACACACTTCGCCTTGAGTCCTACACGCACTTCGATCACCATTTATTTTTGACGCGGAATACCTTCAGATTTGTATTAGCTTATTGCACAAACGTTTTTAAAATTTTCCTATATTATTATTTATTCTTTCGTCTTTAACAGCAATGGTCTTTGGTCAACGTGAACGAGTTTAAGGAATCAGAACCAAAAGCACACTGTTCCTGAGTTGAAAGCTTTTAGCGTGTCAAGCGTCAAAATGTTGACATGCAACGAACGAAAGCTTACGCAAGCAATGCTTATATATGTAGGCTGGACTTATCGATTATTCGCGTAATGCAGGGTTCAACAATGTGCTAAAATGGTTCTTGACACGGGGTAAGAGTCCAAATGTTGTGCCACACCGCCAACGTAAATTAATAATTTAATTTATTTATTTGATTTGTAAGTTACGTACAAAAGCTGGAATTAACTGCTTCGACATTCTTAGCTGATTATAATGTCTACCTCTCCTTTTTTTCCGATCGGACAATAAACACGGAAGGTAATCAAGTCTCCCGACAGCACAAAGCTTTGCCAGCGCAATGCTATGTGCGCATATGTGTGTGCGAGTGAGAAAGCAAAAGGCGGAAACAAACTTTGTCTTGGGAATTATTAGTGTATTTGTAACGTTTTTTTAAAACTGGCCGAAGGGTTCCTTTCTTACTGTCTGGTTTGCTAAAAGTGTTCTTCTCCTTATATTTTATTCTATTAAATCAAATGACTACGAATTTTACGACTTGCTTGCTACGAAATACAATTACAAAAAACCAAAAAGTTCATCGTGCATTTCTTCCATTTTGTGGTTTAATCGACCCACTGAAGCGCTATACGGGCTATTGTGACTTAATTTCGCACCAAATATATATTGTTGGACATTAAACCACGTAGAATGTGAACTGAAAAAAATATCGCAGCTGTATCGGACAGTGATAATGATGACCATCATTGGACCGTACTTCTTCAAAGATGATGCGAATCGTAACGTAACTGTAAATGGTAAGCGCTACCGTGAGATGATTCAAACTCTTTCTTTCCAAGCAAGAGGTTGACTTGCATGACAAGTGGTTTCAACAAGATGATGCCACATGCCACAGAGCACGCGTAAGAATGGACTTATTGAGAGCCGAGTTCGGTGAACATTTTATTTCACGTTCGGGACCGTTCAATTGGCCGCCTAGATCGTGCGATTTAACGCCTTTAGACTACTTTTTGTGAGGCTATGTTATATCTAATGTCTATACAGACAATCCTGCTTCAATTGACGCATTGGCGGACAACATTGGAGCATTTATACGCGAGATACCGGCCGAAACGTCGGAAAGAGTATGCCAAAAATTTGACTAAGCGGACGGACCATTTTAGGCGCAATCACGGTCAACATTTGCATGAAATGAAAAACAAATACAGATTTCATGCATTTCACTGGATTGTATGTGTGTGTTTCTTTTTAAACTTTTCTATAGCTCTGAAAAAATCACCCTTCAGAAAGAAAATATATGTCTTCGTAACAATGGTAATGAAAGAAACTGAAAATCTGTGCGTAAAAATTTTAAAAATGATCGATAAAGGTTAAATGGTACCCTCGTCGCCGATTTTTTTTTCAGATAGGGCTTTTTGAAAATAATAAAACTTACATGTATGTATGTATCTATTTTGTTCTTGGTTAAGACGTCACAATGATGCGGCCAGTGTCCCATAAGGTATTTTATTTCAAACGAAATATACAACATATATCGTATGTATGTATGTATGTACATATCAACTGGTGCCACTGCTGATATTCAACAGCCTAAAAGTTTTTGAACTGTCAATTGTGTTGATTGCAGCGCGCTCTTTCTTAACTCTTTTAATATTCTTTCTTGTTCAGCTCACATTTCAAATAAATCAGTTTGTGGGACAATACCGTCACAAAATGCAGGCAGACTGAAGTCTTGCACAAAACGACTATAACAAAATACATGTGATTTAACAAAATGCTTCCACCACTAACCCATAATTCCTACGACCGACGCGTCTTCTGAAAATTATTTTTTTACCTTTCGACCATTGAAAATGGTCAAATGTATGTATGTATGTATGCAAAAGGAAGCATGACAGACCCCACAATGTACTATATACATATATAGTCTTGCTCAGGATCACTAGGCGAGTTGAATGAGCACGTCTGTCTGCCTGTCTGTTGGAACACGCAGATCTAAGATTGAGATACCAAATTTAGCATGAAGGTTACTGTACCATACGCCTCTCAAGTTTATTTCAAATGTTGAGCGCCACGCCCACCGCCCCCGCAAATCAATTATTTAATTTTTTTTGTAAGCGGCGTATAAAAGATACAACATTCTAACTTTGACTTATACTAAGCTTATTGAAATATCTACGTATGTTCCGTTCAATCCGATCGGAGAAAAAAACGCAGAAGTTGTTCGAGAAAGTAAGAGCCTATACATGTAAATGTGTATGAATAAATTAACCTACACCGGAACATAGGTCCCTGATCAGTGTATAAGTAATTGAATTGAGGAGAGGGGTTTTTTTAACTCAAGGAATTTTTGTTCGAAGGTGAGTAATAGAATTTAGGTAGGTGGGGGGAGGGAGGTACATATCTATTGCTGCGGATATGTCTATCCATGGTGGATGTGTAGTTCTCAGTTAAAGGAAAGGAAATTCTTGTATCTTTTTATACTTCGCTTACAAATCGAATTTAAATAGCACCTATTTAGATAAAAAAATTCATTAGGGACACTAAGGAAGAAACATCCCACTTTTATTTCAGTGGCTTGTGTTTTGGATTGAATAAAATACATGTCATTGTTTGATGTGAATCCATGCCCAAGCCTAGAACAAACATTTGTTTTCTTGGTACACAAGAAAATATAGAACCAGTGGTGGTTGCTTTGTGGTCGAGTTGAAAAGTAAAAATCAAATTATTTATTTGCGCGGGCGTTGGACGTGGAACCTAAAGTTTTAAATAAACTTTATCAGCGGACATAAGCTGGGATCTTGACGTTTAAACAGGCAGACAGACATGGCTCGATCGCCTGGCTAGTGATCCTAAGCTAGAATATATATAGCTTATGGGGTCTTTCACGCCTCCTTATACCTGTTACATATATTTGCACAAATTTAGGTCGAAGGGTATAATAATCTTTTATTTTATAAGTTGCATGTTGATGAGAATTTTCGTGCCTACAACGAGAACTGTTGCAGGCATACTGGCACCTTACACGAAAAGGCAACAAAAAAATAGATGCAATTTTATTTTTAAATTTCAAAATTTAATTTTAAAATCAAGGGTATAAAACCAGAAGCGACCGCCAAACGATTCGTTCACCTTAATTCTTGATAAATATCCCTATCAGTAAAATAAAATTCAGAAAGCTATTTAACTTTTATCGAATTCACCCTATATCCTATTAAGTTACCACTATGAATGAACGATATAATAAAACGATCACGAAAGCTTAAGAGAAAGTAAGAGAGCAAGTGTTAATTAGCCGAGAGCGAGAGCTGTTGTAACAGTAATTGCAACAACAATGACAAAGCGCAAACGAAACCAGAAGAGAGAGAGCGAGCACAAGAGAGTTGATGCGCTCGCTACAGAATCTTAAAATAATTTTACAGAGCGTAGATGTAAACAAACAAGGAAATAGTCAACCACAAATCAATAAAAGAAAGAAAATGTTTATCTGACTTAAATGCACTGGCGAATAAAGGATTACTGCGCTAAAAGATTATAAACACTCAGTACACAGAATATTATCAAGCTTATGATCAGTTGAACTTCAGCTTCGCGGATTAAAACAAAAACACGTTCATCCGCGTGAAGAGTAAGGCTATCTAATATGCTCAAAGTATTTGAAATTTCTTGATGTACTATTATTACTATTAAATCAAACGTTTGGTATACTCATATGAAAAGACTAAAAAAATCTGCATCCAATTTGGCTTAAAAATTTGTGGGTGGAGAAGTGGGAGTGAGAAAACCCAAAATCTTCTGAAAAGTCAAGTTTTATGAAATTTATAGTTTTATATTTTTTTCAAAGTGGAAAACTCCAGAAACAAAAAAAAAGTCTTGAGAAGACTACTGACAGGTGATTGCACTTACAGGGTTTAAGAGCTCCGTGCCGCACAGTGGGGCGAACAGTTTTAAATTCGAGGCAAAAAAAAATTTTTATTTAGAGATTTAAAAACAAAAATTTTAATGCAACTTGTTATCCCTATTAAAAAGTCTGGTATAGTTGATGTTTTGAACTGGATATTACCGAATTAATACCGAACATAAAACATTTATGCTGATAAATGAATATTTTTTAAAGATAATAGGACTTTTAGTTCATAAATTTATACCTGTTTTAAAAATGTTTTTATTTAATTGATTTTTTATAGTTCTATATTATAGTTCTATATATTTTCACATATTCCTACATATATGTAGTCTTATAAATTTGCCCAACAAAATATTTCACTCAATTCATGTTCGTTCAGAAGTTACGGTTTAATATTTATTGTCACTTTAAAGTTTGGCCTTGCATAGGCGATTAATTATTTAACTTTGAATATAATTGCTCAAAAATCATGTTTTTCTTTCTTTTGTATAAATGTCTAAAATTTCAATAAATTCCAAATTTTGGATACAACTCGATCGATCGGACTATGGTCAGTCGACTGCTTAAAAGTAAAAACAATTAATAATTATATTTAAAATTTAAAATTGAAGTGGAGATAAATCCAAAGCTATAATAACAATAGACTCTATCAACGAAAAATTGTGATGCCTAACACACACATACCCACATAATTTTAAGTGAAAAATTTCGCTTTTACTCCCCTCGCACTGTGTCACTGCACTGATCATTTTGCATTTTGTTTTTGATAACTTGCAAAAACAATATTTTTTGATCAGTTTGATTATGCATCAGATGGTTATCACACATTCAATTGCGAAATGTTTGAGTTATTCGATGATTAAGCTGCCATGTAGACATTTACTAAAAACGAGGAAGAAGCTACCTTCGGCATGCCGAAAGTATATACCCATGCTTGTTTTTATCTCCTTCCATCGTTCCAATACTAGTTACATATAATGGTGCACATTTGAATGGATTGAATGTTAAACAATATTATGTTTAACTTGATTGGCACCGATGGTCACCTACATATGTCTAAAATCAGAACTGGTCGTCATACTGGTCCGATGTTTATGAAGTCTTATATGTATATTATTATTACTTTGAAAAAGTCCGATATAGTATATTTGCGTGCAATATTTAGACAAATAATAAAAATCGGCCGATAGTTTGCATGGCTATATGATACATCGGTCCTCGTTGCGACTTACTCAGAGCGTGCAGCAATAAGAAGCATGTGTATGTACGAATGAATTTAACAAATTAAACTACACCGGAACATAGGTCGAAAGGTATTCCACTGTCGCGTGCCGCTCTACGGATGTTTTAATTTTAATTTGTGTGATACTGTTGTTTAACAGTAAATCGCCAAAGCTGCCTGAAATGCAAGGTGAGGATGAAAGTACATACATACATATGTATGTATGTACATACAAACATAAATAGAAGACAAGGGATGTCGGCAGTTTTTCGGTCATTTGGTTGCTTGAGCATGATGCTTCTTTCTTTGCCCGCACTTCTATATTTAGCACAAGCACACGTTTTTGGGGCTGTAGATGAGATCGCATACTGCTGTTGTTTTTGTTTTTTCTTTTGCGGTCTTGTTGCTGTTATTCTTGTTGTTTTTAGCCCCAATTTCGCAGTAGCCAGCGGCAGACAATGAAATTAAATTTAGCCCAATTGAATTGCCTTTAGCTCCAAAAACCGATTAAGAAAAGCTATCAAAATTAATAAATGCAATGCAAGCGAATCGGCACTATAATATATAGTATAAGGAACAATCGAGCCAGAAGAAAGTCACATAACCACAGCGTTCATTGTAGATATTTTATTTATTCTAGATTCTACTTACAATAGTCTCCCACGCGGCAGCAATAAGAAGAAAACAGCTAGCAATCTTTATGTGAAGCCGTTCGAACCAAAATGTATCTGAGCAAGCACAGCGTACGTGGCGTTGATATTTTTAACTTAACCAAATTATTCACTTTTTTTCTAGATTTATGTAGAAAAACCGCATTTGAATTTTTTAACAAAACCAAAAATTGCTCAAAACTTTAATAAACTGTGTTTTATTTCTTGAAGAACAACAGCTTATTTTTAATAGACGATTATTACAGCACACTATATACTTAGTACATAATTATATCACGTATACATATATATATTTTATATTATATGCATACGCTTTTGATTTATAATCTATATTTTTACGAAACTATTATTTTTAGCCGTCGTTCGTTACAAAAACAAGTTGGTAAATTGCATTGAAAAATTTTAGTTTTAATTTGTTTTACTACATCCTCACACAGCACACAATGTGTGTGCAGTTTAAAAATAAATTTGTACACTCACGGGCCCGTTGCTTTGGCGGTTGGGAGAATGAAAATGCGCCGAACAAAAGACCAATTTACGCCGACGATCAGCCGAGAACTGTCAGTTGGCTGGCGAGATCGGCTACGCTACCAAACAATTTGGTATATTTTGAGATTTTACAATATGAAACGTTGGGATTATTTGGGTTGTTTTTTCCATAAATTGTATTATCGTAATTTTATAATTATTTAAATGTGCTTAGCAACCTCGACTACTTTGCACTTTACTTCACTATAGTTTTCTTTAAAGAAAATATATTTGATGTACATTTTTTTAAAGAAATTTAATAAAGCTGTCATAATAAACAACTCCGATTTTCATGAATGTTTGTTTGTTTGATAGAAAAATGCAAATAAAAAATACACTACTTTTTTATTTTTTAATTTTATTGAAACCAACGGAATTTTTCTCTATACGTAATATACATATAAAATTTAATCAAAATCGGACCACTATAACATATTGCTGACATGGGAACAATCGGCTGAATTTAAAGTATTTGTATGAAGTTTTGATTTTCAAAATAACAAACAAAATGAGACATAAAATTTAACTTAAACAATACCATTCAATTCTGCGTCATATATATCACTGGAATTGGAACAATCAGAGGATATAAGAGCCTGTATAAAACTTTTGGCATTCCGAGGGTAGCCTTTCTTCCTCGTTATACCTTTCGACCATTGAAAATGGTCAAAAAGGGTATACTAACTTTGTGCAAATGTATGTAACAGGCAGAAGGAGGCGTGGCAGACCCCATAAAGTATATATATTCTTGCTCAGGATCACAAGCCGAGTCGATTGAGCTATGTCTGTCTGTCTGTCCGTCTGTCTGTCTGTGTGAACGCACAGATCTCAGCTATTAAAAAACTAGAGTTACCAAATTTGGCAGGAAGACTCCTGTTTAATATAAGCTGATCAAGTTTATTTCAAATGTTAGGTGAACCACGCCCACCGCCCCCACAAATCAATAATTTAATTTTTTAGCCTCAATTTGTAAGCGCTGTATAAAAGATACAACTTTCTGCTTTTAACATATACTAAGCTGCATAAAAAATTGACGTAAAAGTCTCCAAATTACAATCCGATCGGACAATAATCACAGAAGTTATTTAAGAAAGTATGAGCATAAAACCAATGGTTTCTGTCAAGCTAACAAGGCAGTCGCGCGAGCGCGGTAAGCGCGACACGGCCATCTGTCGGGATTAATTTCAAAGCATGAGCATATGCATATCAGTATGAATTTAATAAATTAAACTACACGGGACATAGGTCGAAGGGTATCCCACTGTCGCGAATTGCGCGACTGTTGCTCTCGTTCTTACTGGTTTTATAATAATTTTATTTACCATAGTTTTGGGCTTCTGCCTTTGCTATTTTGTTTCTCATAAGGACCCATAAATTTTCATTGGATTAAGGTCAAGCCAATTCAACGACTTAATTCCCAAATTATCTTTTTAAAATGGTTACCTTCATTTAAAAACAGCATCGAAATTTTTTAATAAAGCATTAGAACAACAAAATCTCATTGAGTTACCTTACAGAACGTGCCCTGTGGCAAGGTTATGAATCGTCCTGAAAATGGGGTCGTTTTTGTCGCTCGGCGATTTTATTTTTTGGAAGGCAATTTTTCATCCAAAATAATATTCTTGTATTTTTTCTGAATTGACCATGGACCCTCAAGCATTAAAATTGACTCACATTTATATCTTGCACATAAATTTCCATATCATAATATAAGGTGAATGCATGCGATGGCCAGTAAGAAAAGCATTTTTATACCCAGCCGACCATTGAAAATGGTCAAAAACGTGTGTATGTACTTTGTGCAAATGTATGTAACATATAAGGATGTGCGCATGACTTTAAAATATATATTTTTGCTCAGGATCACAAGCCGAGTCGATTGCGTCCATTCTTCTGTCAGTAGCCTGGTTTCTGCTTATCTTTCTTTATTAACTCTGTGATCTGTCAGATATTAAATGGAACCTACGAGTTACTAAACTTGGCAGTAAGAACTTGTTCTTTTATAAGCCTGATAAATTGATTTCAAATATTAGGTTATTGATTTGCCCACCGCCCCCACAATCACCTAACATTTAAAATAAACTTGATCTAAGCCCAGTACATAAAGCATTCAAATTTCTGCCTTTAACATATACTAACTGCATGAAATATCTACGTAGTCTCCAAACTGACAATCCGATCGGACAATAATTACAAAAGTTATTTAAGAAAGTATGAGCATAAAAGGCTGCCAAGCCTGCTTCTGTCAGTTACAGACATTGGAGGCAAAGTTAGGCCCTCTGTCGGAAATTTTCAAAGGCATGTGCATATGCTATATGTGTACATACATAGGTAAAATATGTAAATATCAGTGAAAAAGTCGGTAACGCACGCATATCTCACCTTTCCTATGCTCTTGTTGCCACCCTCGTTTTCTTATTAAATCGATCACCTAAAACGTTATTGGCGCATTCGGTAGGATACAGAAAAATCGGTTAATTTAAAAATTGACTAAAATCGGTTTCCGCACAAGAACCTGTGTAATAGGAGTTAATTCAAAGACCTAAATTATGGTCCGCTTCGTGAAGTGAGGTCATTAATATGTAGCGCAATTGATTAAAAATCAAAGTGCACAGTGCAGGTCACGTAGGATATATGGTAAGTCTCGACATTCTGTAGCAGTCTGTGTTTGTGTTGAATCTATTCATGAAAGAGCTGCAAAATCAGTACATATTTAGAATTTGTTAAAAAACTACTATCCTAATTATCCGGTCGCAACCAAATTTTACAAATCATTTGGTTGTTTATAGTTATTGTGTTTACCAAAAATGTCTCGCATTAAATTCGATAGAATAGAATTCGATTCCAATTTATGGGTCGGAAGGGGCGTGGTCAAAATCTAAAATAACCTTGATCTGCAATAATAATACTTAATTTGGTAGCCCTAGGTCTCATAGTCTCTGAGATCAAGGTTTTCATACGGAAGGGCAGACAGACAGATAGACAGACGTACATGGCTGTTGATGCTGATTAAGAATATATGTATATAGTTTGTGGGGACTCCCACGCCTCCTTCTACCTGTTACATAATTTGTCGGTTGTCACAAAGTTATTTTACCCTTCTAACCTATTAATGTATTTTGTTGTTATCGCGCGCGCGATTTTATTTTTTCAACAATTTTTTGCCTTGGAATTTTCTGGCTTGCTCAGTTTTCATTTCAAATGAATCGGTTTGTGGGACACTGTACCATCACAAAATGTTGCAGGCAGATTGGCGCCTTGCACAAAAATGCAACAAAAAACGATTTAATTATTTTCAAAATTCAATTAAAAACCATAAAAAAGCAACAGTCGCGCAGCACGCGACAGTTGGATACCCTTCGACCTATGTATGTATGTACCTATGTTCCTGATGTACACATATACATATGCACATGCTTTGAAATAATTCCCGACAGATGCGCTCGCCCGCCTGCCTCCCTTCTTAGCTGACAGAAGCACTTGGTTTTATGCTTATACTTTCTTTAATACCTTCTGTGTTTATTGTCCGATCGGATTATAATTTGGAGACTACGTAGATATTTTACTCAGCTTAGTATATGTCAGAAAGTTGTATCTTTTATACAGCGCTTATAAATTGAGTTCAAAAAATTAATTTATTGATTTGCGGGGGCGGTGGGCGTGGCACCTAACATTTAAAATAAACTTGATCTGCGCCGAGTACATAGGAACCTCCATTCCAAATTTGGTGTCTCTAGCATTTATAATAGCTGAGACCTGTGTGTTCATCTGGTCAGACGGACATCCGGACATCCGAATAGACAGACAGACATAGCTCAATCGACTCGGTTTGTGATCCTGAGCAAGAATATATATTTTATGGGGTCTGCCACGCCTCCTTCTGCCTGTTACATACATTTGCACAAAGTTAGTATACCCTTTTTTTGACCATTTTCAATGGTCGAAGGGTATAAAAACTATTCGGTAAAGTCGGTAACGCATGCAACTATTTAACCTTTACCATAAAATTATCCTCTTATTGCCACCCTCATGTTTTCGGAAGTTTTAAATTTTCGCTGCAAGATAACTATTTCTGCCCACTGTGCCTCAGTATCTTGGGTCTCGACAAAGCATTTGCTTGTTGTCACAGGCAAGTTCACAAGCAACGCATACATTTATATGCGAGCTTCCGCATAGCATGAAACGATCGCACAGTGCAAAGAATTGCACCCATGCTCATCTTTGCGCTGTCGTTGTGCGACTGAGTTGATGGTGCTCTGCGCTTTTTTGAGGTTGCTAACGAAGAGAGCCGATAGCTCACTCGGAAAACGCTTCGGGCTTTGGAGTCCCTACAGCGTCAAATGACTAAAACCCGATGTTTGAGTACTATATACATGTTAACAGAATGTACTCGATATACTCATGTTAGCATAAAAGCACTAAGCATCGAACATATAGAGTACTCAAACAGCGGAATCTACTCATCTGATGCTATGCTGAGACTAGGACCCCAGAACACGAAGTGTTTCATAAGTGAGCGATCTCTTGATCTCTTCGTTAGAAACCGCGAGAAGCGCACATCGGCATCAACTCAGTCGCACAACGACAGCGAAACGATGAGCACGGGTGTATTTCTTTGCGCTCTGCGATCGTTTCAATAGTTGTGTCTTTATACAGCACAAACTGGCTCATATGAATGTATGAGTTGCTTGTGGCGTTTGACCAACAGGCAAAATGTTCTGGGTCAGCCTGATGTCAATTTTACTGTTTCAGGGTCGAGAGCCAAGAGACTGAGACACAGTGGGCAAAAATAGTTATCTTGCGGCGAAACTTTTATAGCTTCAAAAATATGTGTCTTGATTTATAGCATAATTTTTATTTAGTAAATACATATTGATGTATTCCAAATTTTTTAGTTTTGGCTGATAAATTTTATCAAATTTAGTACAAACATAAAAAAAAATTATAGTTGTTGCACAACTTTTTTTCAATATTATAAATTTGATATAAAAATTAGAATAGATATATGAATATTTAATCCATCTACTCAATAAATTATAAATGCACATGTTTTCATATGTTAAAAGTTATTGCCGCCAAATAATCATTTTTGCCCAATGTACTTCAGACTTTTTGGCTCTCGTCGCTGAAACAGAAAATTGATTTCAGGCTGCCAGCCCGCTGGTCGAAACATTTGCCTATTGCTAAACTTCACATGCAACGCATACATTTACTTTACATTTACTTGCGTGCATGTGCATACATAGCACATATTAGAGCTGGAAAGAATATCGACGATATATCGATATTTTTCAAATTTTGGAAATATCGAAGTTTTTAAACATCGATGTTCGATATTTTCTCAACAAAACATTACTAAGAGAAACCACGCGGATCAGCTAGGTAATGCCTAACATACATTTTTCTTTAATTTTATTACACATTGGTGTTGACAGCGAAGTTCTTTCAAACCAAAAAATATTAATATGCTTTTGTTTTTAAACAAAAACGAATGGCTTTCAAATTAGCAGAATGAACTGCAATTTTTTATTTAATTTAAACATTCAGACTTATTTTGTTAATTTGACCGAGTTGAACTCGAAATATTCTTTTGAAGTTCTTTAGAATTAAGAGAATGGATCTCAAATTAAATGTTTTTTTTTAAATAAGTATAATTTTGATTCATTAATTTAATATGTTAAGCTGTTAAGCTTGCCCTCTAAGAAACTTCGATATATCAATGAAAAATATCGATATATCAATTTACGGAAATATCGAACTTTTTCCAGCTCTAGCACATATACATTGAAACGATGGCTAGAGCAAAGAAACATGCCCATGCTCATCGTTCCGCTGTCGTTGTGCGACTGACTTGATGCTGATGTGCGCTTCTCGCGGTTTCTAACGAAGAGAGCCGATCGCTCACTCATGAAACACTTCGTGTTCTGGGGTCCCAGTCTCAGCATAGCATCAGATGAGTAGATTCCGCTGTTTGAGTACTCTATATGTTCGATGCTTAGTGATAAAAGCTTTCTTTGTTGTTATAGCTTTTTTTCTCTTGGTGGTTAAGCTTTTAAATATTATCAACATTCAAAGACTAAATATACGAATTAAAAGTTGTGTTTCAACATGTACAATCAACTAATGTTTTATTAAAAAAGTTAACTTCAGGAACTAAGTTATTATCAAAGTGTGCTAAGAAAATGTAAACATATTTTGGGTTTATTATGCTGTTTTGGTTCTCCTCACACCTGCCCTTAAAACCTGCCTGGGGATAATCTGTTCATTTCTGTGTAATATGCACAAAAAACTTTCATAATTACCAATTAAAACAAGACAAGGCTGCGAACTCTAAATGGCATTTCCGCGTGTATACCCACACATACAAACAAATTTGAACACACACAGACGTGGCCCATGCAAAACATACAATAACAATATTTATATTTGTGTATGTATCGTACTTATGTGTACATATATATATACATATATGTATGTAGAACTTTGTTGGTAGAATGCCGACTTTGGCTTTGAAGCCAGACGAACTTTTGCATCTGCCACTTGCTTTCGCTCTGTTGACTGGTGTAACCGTAGTTTATTTACAGGAGGTGAACTTGTAAACGCCACCAATAACAACAGCAAGAACTACAATAACAAATGAGGGCAGCAGGAAGCACCGCACAGATTGTCTTTGTGCCGCCGACAAACCATTTAGTATCTGCTTGCATATTATTATGCACATGCTAATGATATACTCGTATGTACATGCATGTGCTGCATAAACAAGCAAAAAAGAACTTACGAAAGCTAGAGTCGATACGCACCCGACACACTAATAATTACAAATTCTGCTTAAATTTTTCTGTCCTATGGCTATGGCTTATTCAATCACACACATAGGCAAGCGTGTAAATTAAACACTGTACATTTTAAATCAACGTCAACAATTTGCAGCTGGTGGAACTTTAGAAAACGTAAACTTTTTTAACTGTCTTACATACACAAAGTTGAAAATTAAATACTTTCCTTTTTTTCGCAAATTATCAAAATTGAAAATAAACTTGATATGCGCATACAGGAACCTTCTACCAAATTTAATATCGAGCGTCACCCGCAGTGGGATACCCATTGAAATACAGTGTGTCAACTAATTCATTGCAAAAGGAAAAATACAATGCGAATTCAGTTTTAAAGTCACCTTGTAATTAAGTAATTAATGAATTGTTTGTTTTTTTTTTACTTTTTTATTATTTTAGGAATTATGAATTAATGTGCATCAACAAAAATATAAAATTCTTATTTAAACATAATTTCGTTATTTCAAACAAAAAAATGAAAACACCAGCTGTCAAGTAATTCTTTCAAAATACAAACATTTTTTAAACTTTCAATGCGCTTATTGTCCTGGTACAGGATGTACGTTAATTCGTTTGGTATTTGAGGATCAATGAAATTCCAAATGATGAAGTCCAAATTCCTTCACACTCGTTGATAATTCATCTTATCTAATTATTATATTCATCCTACAAGTAGAATAGCTTCGTCATTATATTATTGAAAATACACAGCCTTTCAACGCCTTTGGAAGAAATACAATTCCACACCATATTTATGTATATTTTTGGGCTGAAGGGCTGTATTTCACTGCCTCCAAACTTGGTTGGTCCATCATGATCACTGTTGCCAACTGCTTGGAAAAAGGCAAGATGGCAAAAAAAGGAAAAAAAAAAAAAATAAAACAAAAAAAAAAGAGGACAGACTAATTTTATATTTTTCGGTAAAAAAATTATAGAAATAACTTAAACATAAAAAGGGCAAAAATAAAACAATACAAACTTTCAATTTTAAGCAAATTGTATATATTATTATTTGCCAGTTCTTTGAGAACTTCGTCAACTACCATATATCATCTTCACAAATATTTGAATCCAGACTTCCATAAGAGACATGCATATTATATTGTAAAATTTTGCAGGGAGTTTCAATTCGTGGCCTGCTAGAACGTTTGTCATTATTTTGATGCACTTCGTTCTGTGCAACAAACATTGCCAGTGCAGCTTCCTGACTACAGAATGCTTTTGCTAATCCTTGTTTTAAGTTTAGTTTATTTTTTTGATCAAAAGGCACCGTATTCTGCACATGTTTCTTAGTAGCTATTTGCGCACGGATGTGATTATGCTTTCAATTATTCTCGACAGATGGAGCTCGCGCTCGCCCGTCTTAACTGACGCAAAAACTTGGTGTTATGCTCATATTTATTTGAATAACTTTTGTGTGCGTATACACAGACAGACAGTCGGACAGACAGACAGACATGGCTCAATCGACTGGGCTTGTGATCCTGAGCAAGAATATATGGTACATACATATTATACTTTATGGAGTCTCCCACGCCTCCTTCTGCCTGTTACATACATTTTCACAAAGTTAGTATACCCCTTTTGGACCATTTTCAATGGTCAAAGGGTATAAAAATGTCAAAAAATTTGAATTCGAAAAGTTAAAAGCTACCTACGTCACCGATTTTGTTCTATATATTTCAAGAATTTATATATTTAACAAGAATTTAGGTGAAAGAATTATTTGGCGATCGCTTCTAGTTTTTTCTGTGAAGAAACTGGAACTGTGCCTATACGTTTTCAATGGTTTGCGCAGACAAAAAAATGTATTTCTAAAGTAAGTTATAACCTCCCAGTCCTAGCAAACACTACCCAGTTCGTTAAGGTAATAACAGAGAACAATTGCAATTATGGGACTCCTTTATTTTGTGTTATTATTGAAAACAATTTGGTAGTCTACAAAATGACTAAAAAATAGTTCTCATTAATTTATTCCTATACTCACACAGCTACATACATCCATACATATGTATTTATAATACCAAGTCTGCGTTTTACTTCGATATCTAGTTCAGTTGCTTGTTAAACAAAACAATCAGAACACGCATATCGAAGGCATAGATTTGTATCCGAATGGACCTTTCTACTTGGGCTGGCATGTGGTCAGTCAATAAAACTGTTGCCTAAAAGGGAATTAACACGCACTCGCCCCTCGATGCCCTGCGACTTCTCCCCCTAGAGCTTACAACTCTTTCCACCCTCACCCTCCAGGCCACTGTTAGGGGAGATTGGCCGATAGGAGACAGGCTGCTGCTATTGCTGCATTGTCACAAAACACTT
This sequence comes from Zaprionus nigranus, assembly GCA_018903425.1. Classification (NCBI taxonomy): domain Eukaryota; kingdom Metazoa; phylum Arthropoda; class Insecta; order Diptera; family Drosophilidae; genus Zaprionus; species Zaprionus nigranus. The sequence goes on along the minus strand of JAEIGD010000077.1, from coordinate 254,240 downwards.
TGTCTCACTTAATTTTTCTCTGGCCAACTGGAATTTTTTCTCTCCAATTTTTTTCTCTTCGAATTTGCAATGTATGTAAGTGTGCTAGTGCGTGTATGTATGCTGCTGTTGCGTTGCGGCAAACAATTTCAATTTAAATTGCCAGCTTTGCTTACCTTTTTCCTCGCTTTGGGTACACTTATCAGTGTTTATAAAAGTCCAATGGGGACTTTCAAGCTCGGAACATAGCACAAAAAAATCTGGCCCGAGATACTTGTGAGTTGTAGTTGAAGCTGACAGAACGAAGAAAAAAAACTAACAAGAAAATAAACAAGCAGAAAAGCTACAGTCGAGGATGCTGGACTGTGATATACCCGCTTCCCACCTGACTAAAGTGATTTCTTAAATATACTATATATGTTGCTTCTACTTTTAGCGTATTTCGTGTTGCTTACTTTAGGGAGCGTTTTAGAAATCAGTAGCTCTTAATATTATCGCAACGAAATTTTTAGAAATGAATCTCTGAGAGCTATATAGGTTTTTATACGGACGGACATGTCTCTATCAACTCGGCTGTTAATTGTGATTAGAAATATACATATGTACATATGTATGTATGTATGTAGTTTCTGGGGTCTGTCACGTCTCCTTATGCCTGTTACATATATTTTTGGGTAAAGGCTGCCCACGTCACCGATTTTGATTAAATTTTTTTACTGATAGTGCTATATTTATCAAAATTTTAGGATTAGGAATTATTTGGCGGTCGCTCTAGTTCTTTTGAAATTTTTTTTTAAAATAATAAAATTTACATGTAAATTGTTGTTGGCTAATTCTAAGTAAAACGTGACAATAATGCGCACAGTGTCCTACAAACGATTTATTTCGAACGAAATGTCATTCAGACACAATGTTTTATTTTATGAATTGCATATTGGGTGAGCATTTTGGCGCCTGCAACGAGAACTCGTTGGTCGACAGCAGTGATGCCAATATTTTTCTGAAAAAACAGGACAGATTGAAAAAAAAAAGAATAAAAAAAGGCTGAAAATTTGGAAAAAAGGATGAAAAAACAGGACAGATTTCTTTTTTGCTAATTATTTATTTATATTACTTTTAATTCAATAGTTTTAAAGTTTCATCAATCAGGCATTCGTCCTCAACGTTTGTTTCATACGTTGCCATGGTGCCAATCCGTTTCAAGTACGTTTCGGGCACTTTGTAGGTGTGGCAACACAAATTATGACGACGCAGTCCAAATCTAAATAATTTTTGTTTTGAAGCTATTAGTGCTCAAAATCAAATCCCCCAGTGGTTGGGTCGACGTCTTTGCTCTGAAAATTTTTGTTTATTCTTTGCATCTCCTCTAGCACCGGTTTTAAAAAGACCAAATACAAATAATTTTCTTCGTCGTATAGTCCGCTCAATATGTTCGCTTTGTGACACTTTTCCTCCATCGCTGCAGTTTGAAAATGTAGCTTTAGCTCTATCCATTGCGCTGTGATACGTTTGACTGTGTTTGTGGTGGCGGTAATAGGATCTTTCTTCTTGGGGGGATCGTGAAGTAGGGGGGTGAAAATGCTGCTGGCAAAGTGTAACCGACGCGAAAACAAGTCGAATATAAAAAACAATACGGGGCGCGTGGTGTTCACTTCACTGTGTATTTTTTCAAACTATTTGTACATAATTTATGTAGTTTTACTTAAACCTAACTTAACATAAATATGTAGGATAAAAGAGCGCGAGAGCCCTTGGTGACTCTCGCACTGTTTACGCCGCTGCCTATGCTGCCTACTTTTCGGCGGCGAGTTTCGGCGTAAGCAGACTGCATTTTCGATAGATAGCCACCTGGTGTCAGCGACTCTGGTTATTTTAAGCGGAGCCTTTGGATAATATATACAAATTTTAGGGGATATTAATATTTACAGATATATATATATATTGTTTTATCACACATTTATTACAAACGACTAGGACAAGTATGACAAGTTAATTTTACTAAAATTATTTTAGTATAGTCAGTACTACAACAAACAACACAATTCCATTAAATATATTAGAACATATAGTATATAAAAATGGATAAAAATGTACACTACCTCATCATTATTTATACATTTATATAAATTTTTATAGGCAATTTGCCTACTTGAACTTTTAAAAAACCAAGCATACGTTTCGCCTATAATATACTCGAGTGCTTCTGGCAAAACCTGCTTGCAAGCAGCATTTACCGCCAGTTGCACTGAGTGGCACACACATTTAACAAGCACCAAAGACGGAACGGACTTCTTAAGCTCAGTAAAAACAGTTTTTTTTTTTACCCACCATAACAATTATAATTCTTTTGGCATTTTGGAAAAACACGAAATTGTTGCCTACGAAATTGTTTCCTTACGTACTTTGTATGTATTCTTTAGGCATTTGGGCAAAGTGGCAAAAATTGGACAGGGTTGTTTCCCGGGGGGGGGGGGGGTTTTCCCGGGGGGGGGGGAAAAAAACAGGGCGGGCCTGTCCCGGGGGGGGGGGGCTTGGCCCCCCCGGGCCGCCGGCCGGGCCCAAAAAGTGGCAAAAAGGGCAGAAAAAACGCATTCAACACGTAATTAATGCTGAGGGGGTCATACTTAATATTAAAATTGGTCATAAGCTGTTATAATGAGTCATTATTTATTGTACAATTAAAAATAGGAGTGGTATATTATGTCAAGAGTTTCCTGACAGTGTCGAAAATGTGTAAACATACATTTTTTTGTTGAATATTGATAATTTTGCCTTTTTTGTTGATATAGTAAACATACATATTGATAAGTATTTTTGCATTAAAAAAACCCTTAAAACTAAACAGAAGTCTTTCTTAAAGTCAAAATTTTAAGTTTTTCTTGACTTATGTACCTTTAAATTCTCCTAGCGAAAACCTACGCAACAATTACTGACTAAAAAAACTCAAAAAAACTTCAACGAAACATTATAAAACTCTGGATCTGTAAATTTCATACATATGTACATATTATGTACTCGAAGACCGTATTAGTTTCTTGCTTAACTTTTGTAGCAATGAAATAAAGACCTTAATTTTCGTCTGACTAATAAATGCAAAGACAATTGTAACTGTGCGAAGTGTATGTATGTACCTATGTTCAGTCATGTATGAGTGTGGCTAAGTATGTGTACGTGTGTGCAGTCATCGTCTTTGCCATCTGCGCCACATGGCGTCGCTTAATTAAGCAATGACCGAGGCTCTAGACTGTTTCCTGGCCAGAAACTCCAGGAAATCGAGTGCTGCAATTATAACTATGATTTATGTGTAAGAGGGTATGGAGAAGGAGAAAGTGACTGCATAACCATGTGTTGTATTAGAGTTGCCAAAAGAGAATCGGCCATCTTAATATGAATTGCAGTTGGTTGGTCAGCTGATTACGAGTACAAAAATTCATGGTGTGCGCAGGATATTAAATGTTCTTCTTGTGGACGCATGTAAGAAGGAATATTTTATATTGAATAATTTAGTATTGATTATTGTATTTATACATGAAAAGCGTATACTTTATAAAAAGGAAAACTGTATTAATATTTACTTTTAATCCTGCAACTTATTTTTACAATTGTACAACAAATATTATATTGGCTGCTCCAGATTGGAACAAGCGCTGAGCCTGCTTAAAGGGGCACATCCTGTTGGGAATTTATGTATTTTCTTCCGCAAACTTTAACAATACACAACAACTACAACAACAACTAAAGGAGTGAGCATGTGGACATAAAAGACGGACAGAGCTGGCACTCGATGCTAAAGTTCGAAGTACACAAAATAATATCGTACACATCGCATTTTAAGCTCAAGTTTTCGGGAAAAAACAAAATGGCGTGCGAAGCGGAAGTGCACATTAGTTGTATGCAAAAGTTTGCACAGAAATGGAAAAGAAGTAGTAGAAGAAGGAAAAGGGGGAACCGTGAGAGAGGGCTAGATGTTTGTAAGTGTGGGTATCGTGGCCCACCAAATAGAAATTTGTTGAGTACCGTACGCTGTCAGCTAGCCCCTGAATTGAGAGTTTCTACAAAGAGGTGCAAAAAATTGTTGCACACCTGTGCGAAAAAATGCTTTCAGAAACTTCGATGCATTTCTTTTCTTACTTTTTTTTAGGGGTTTTGCTCTGCCTGGGTCTGTCTCTTTTCTTGTTGTTGTTAATAATTTTCAACATTGCAAGTTCTTGGGTTCAGCTTGTTGTGCCGCAAAGTGGCGCCTTCTTCTTCTTTCTTGTCGTGCCGTCTCCGCTTGCATTTCAATTTCCATATTTGTCGGTCGGAAAATATATTTTGCAATATTAAATTTCTGGCAGCTAAGCAAAGTTTAAAATATGCGTGTAAATTGTAAAAGCCATTGTAGCCAAGTCACGATACCTATGTACATACATAAGTAGAACAACATCTAAAATGCAGCCTGTCTGGCATTTGTTACTTGTCTGCCTGACTCTCTCAAAAAGGAGGAGATAGATTGAGATTTAAAGATGTTTTACGGGCACGGAGTAAGGAGCGACAGAGCGCAGTTGAGATTTATTATAGTGCAACATGTCATATGATGCTTCTTTTGGCAACGAATTAGGCAACTGAATTATTCGCCAATATGCGATAAAAATTGAGGACGTTGAAAGTGAATCACAACTAGAGGTGGGCGCGGGCCTACTTTTTGAGGCCCGGCCCGGCACGAGCACGAAACCTAGTCTCAAAAAAAAAGCACGAGGCCCGCACGATTTTTTTGAAAAAGCACGGCCCGGCCCAAGCCAAACACGAAAATTTCAACAAAAAAAAACCCATGCAATTTTTTTTTAATTTATAGTATGTAATATACAAAGAAATTTAGTTAAGTCCAATACTTATTAATAATAACAGTGTTATAATATACAGGTTTTTAAACATAACTTATGGCAAGTTCTTATTTAAAAATAAAATTTTTTCTAAGTTTGAACTTTTTAAACGTGTACGACGCTCATTTAATATTATTCCAGAGGTAGAAAATAATCTTTCGCTCGTAGCTGAGCTTGCCGGAATGGCTAAAATGTAACGGGCAAGTCTTTTCATTAATTTGAGGTCACTACATTTCCAAAATTCTAACACATTTTGGTCTGAAATGGCTGCACAGCCATTTAAATATTTTTCGATTTCAATATCAAAAGAATTTAATTGTAACTTTGGTTTTTTGGAAAATTTTTTATCTTGAGTCCTACCGATTATGCGGTTCGATTTTGCGGGCCTCCGGACTTTTGCGGGCCTTCGGGCTTTTGCGGGCCTCCGGGCTTTTTTCTTAGGCCCGGGGCCCGCACGAACACGAACGAAACTCGATTTTTAGGCACGAGCACGTTTTTTTGCAAAAGCAGGGCCACGAAAAAAAGCACGGCCCGCGCCCACCTCTAATCACAACCGATATCGATAGGAATTTAATTTTGGCATACATAATTGCGATTAATTACTTTTGATTTTGATTTGTTTTGGAAGTTTATTATTGTTAGAACATTTAGCAAAGGTTTTCGTTTCAAATGAATCGGTTCCGGGACACTATACCGTCACAAAATATTGCAGGCAGACAGGTACAAAAAGGCAAAAACAAAATACATGTACATTTATATTTATATTTTTATATTTATTTATATTTAACCTTTACCGAAATTTTCAATTGCTCTCAACTTCGATTTTTGCTGCTCACTAACGCAGCGAATCGTTTACTTGTATTATTCGTGTCTGATTCTTACCATATATAAGTGGTATGCTCGAGACTCAAATAAGACTTAAAAATGGTAAAATTGAGTTGTACCAACTTTGTGCAAATGAATGTAACAGGCAGAAGGTGGAGTGGGAGAACTCATAAAGTATATATATTCTTTCTCAGGATCACTAGCCGAGTCGATTAAGCCATGTCTGTATGTCTGTGTGAACACACAGATCTCAGCTAATATAAAATAATAATTTAAAATAACGTATGTTGAATATTACGCACTGAAAAAAAAACATGCTGTTCGAATTAATAGTGGTTGGGGCTCGTAGACTTAGTAGTCTTGCAGACCTCGTACGGCCCTATGTAAGCGTTAACGTCATTAATCAAATTCAGGTAATTATAATACCGCCTGATTCGCTCTAGAGGCCCCATGCGAGGCTGGAGAGGCATCATGACCGTTAAATAGCACCTCCAGAATGAGCTCTTTGGCTACCCACGGCTTCCAGACTTATATGCAATGTGTTCAGCCCGCTTTAACAGTACACCATTTACAGTTTTTAAGTAGGGTAACTTGTTTTTGTTAGCTACTACGTTGTCTACCAGTGTGTAAAGTGTCAATCAGCATATCATCCTCATTCACTCTGGATAGAGTATCGGGTACGACATTAAAACGGACGTATTGCAATTTAAATTTAATTTAAGGTTAATTTCTAAAATAAGAACTGATATGCATTCGGCATCCTTTATTTCGGCCGATTAATCCTATGGCAGCTATATGTTATAGTGGTCCGATTTTGATGAAATTTTATATGCATATTAAATATATAGAAAACGTCTGTGTTAAATTTGCAATATCTTTACGAATAACATCGGCCGATAGTTTGTATGGCAGCTATATGATATATCGGTCCGGTCCGGCTCGTTCCGACTTAAATACAGCGTGTATCAATATTTGAAGCATGTGTACCAAGTTTCATCAAGCTTTCAAACTGAGAGATTATATTGCGTTGCAACAGAACGACATACGGCTACTCGGACAGGGCTAGTTAGATTTTCTAATGTGCGCTGAAAGCATCTGGCCAAAATTAATATACATACATACCTCTGCAAGGAAAAAGGAGAACGGCAATTGCGTTTAATCTCTCATTAAATAATGATCTCGGTTTTTCGTTTGTAAACAATAAAGCCAAATATAATAAAATCTATTCAATATTCAATATGCGTACAATAATGTGTTTGACTGGGACGTCCATTCAATGGCATTTGCATTTGCATGTATGTATGTATATATTGGCGTCCCACTCCAACATTACTATTTTATTATTTTACAAGGGCTTTGGATCGCAGCTATTTGGTAACATTCTAACTGTAAAATTTAGAGAGCAAAATCAAAACTTTTAGAAGAATCACAGACAGAATGCCGAAAGAGTGATGGCATGCAAAAAGGCATTGTTTACTGTTGGGACGCGTCTTTTTTGGAGAATATATCGAGAATATACAAATAATTATAATTTGTCTTCTATCTTACGAAAAATGAATAGGGTAGCAGGTATGCCACAGTCGGACGCGCTCGATTCTAGCTCTCTGACTATTTTGTCACGTAATTCGGTTCTTCTTTACATTCTACCCGTTTAAATCGTTTAATCTATGTATGTACTAGTATCTAAGTTAGCAAATTTCGCTTACAACTCTATTATTGGCTGTCTGGCCACGCCCACGCAACAGTTGTTGCTGACAATGCGGCCGCACATTTGCAGATGTAATAAAATTTATAGCCAGTCGCCTGCAACGCATAAAACAGTTCACAGTTTTCGAGCCGACTCAGTTGGCAACAGCTGTCCGTGTTGTTTTATGCTTCGGAATCTATTCAATAAATTTCGAGTTCTTGCAAAGTGGGCAGAGAGAGTTTGTCATTAAATTAACGCTAATTTGTTTAGTAGCGTCTTGGGAGACATTGCGAGCGACAAAAGTGTCAACAAGACCGGCACCGAGGTCTGTCGAAAACGCAATGTGGTGCCCTTAATTTGGCACAGCGTACGGCGTGATTTACGCACTTCGCTAGAGCGTCGCATACTGGATTTAAATCGAAATTAGGTAAAATTATTAGATTGAAATTCAAAGACCACTGAAGTACTTAAAATCCTTTCCGCAATCGGCCTCGTTATCTCAAGAACTCATAATTACGATCGTCTGGTAATTAAATATTCTAGATGAAGGTGGCCAGACGCAAACAAACACATTCACAGATAAGCACGCCGATGAAAGAAATGTAGTTGCTGATCGGCCCGGGAATGATACAATGCACAACGTGCCAGCATGCGTTCCATATACTATGTAAATATTTATAAATATATTTTACATGCCTCTTACAGTGTCATTGCTAAAGTGCTAATACATTTGGGCTATGTAAAAATGCTATGTACAGTGCTCACAGCTCACAGCTGACACAAGTAACTTCTGTGTTTATTGTCAGATCGGTTTGCAACTTGGGGAATACGTAGATGTATTCAGCTTAGTATTGTACGTGTTAAAGTCAAAAAGTTGTATCTTTTATACAGCGTTAACAAATTGAGTACAAAAATTAAATTACTGATTTTTTGGGGCGTTAGGCGTGGCACCCAACATTTGAAATAAACTTGATTTGCGCCTGGTACACATAAACCTTCATGCCAAATTTTGTGTCTCTAGCTCTTATAATAGCTGAGATCTATGTTCATCTGGTCATCCGGACAGACAGACAGACATGGCTCAATCGACTCGGCTAGTGATCCTGAGTAAGAATATACTTTGTGGGGTACTTCTACCTGTTACCCTTGTATACCCTTTTTTGACCATTTTCAATGGTCGAAGGGTATACAACTGTGTCATGATCTGGGTGTGTGGCATATTATATAAAGCAAAAGCAATAGTCGAGCGGATTAAATAACTGTTGTGTTTATTGTCCGATCGGATTGAAATAACAATCAGCTATAACAATCAGATTAGTATATATTTGAGTCAGCAAGCTATATATTTTATAAAACGCTTACAAATCGAGCTGAAAAACTAAATTATTGATTTTCGGGGGCGGTGGGCGTGGCATCCAACATTTGAAATAAATCTTGATCTGCGCAGATTATATAGGAACTTTCATTCCAAATGTGGTGTATCTAGCCTTTACAATAGCTGAGATCTGTGTGTTTATGAGACGGTTATCCAGACATACGGACATGGCTCAATCGACTCGGCTAGTGATACTGAGTAAGAATATACCATATACTGAGTAAGAATATATACCTAGAGTCATCAAATTTTGTGACAGCATACGTGTATTGCAGTGTCAAATTTTTTTTTAAATTTGGACACGCACCTTCCCGCTTCAGTATATCAGTAAAAACAATTTAAAAGCAACAATATAAACTCAACAACAAAAGTTGTATGTCTTACAACAAATATCTTGCCACCGGCGTTTTGTGATTTCATTTAAATCGGACTATAATTAAGTGAGATATGAAACTTATGCAGACCTAATTTACGCAAGCTTACTGAAGTTCAAAGCCGGGAAAGGGAAAGCCGTATTCAGCACACCTTTGTAAGCAATGGCATTCATACGGCTGGTAAGAAACTGCACTTCTATAGTGAAAAGATCTGAAAAGACTACATGCTCCCACTCCTTAGTCCAGGTCATATTTGATCGACAAAAATTGAGTCGTTGCATCATTCTAAGTTAGTTTAGAGGTGGTTTTTTTTTTAATTTTAGATGCTTTATATGTTCAGCATTCGAAATAACTCTTTGCACAGTCCGAACGCACGCTTTAACACCAGTTTTCTCCTTTATTTTGTCGGCTGAGTCGTGGAAATTAGATGCGTGTCGTAGTATGATTCGCTTGTCAGCTGCTGTTATTACTGATGATGGCCGACCTTTCATGTTTTTCCCATATGTATCCTGATTACTTAAATATGGGGTAATAACTTTACGGCTGCGCTGTAAGCCTTTATTTTGCCTTTTTCAGACTCGTCCAACGGTTTTCCTTTGCCCATTATTATGTATGTATGTAGAATTAATAAAGTAAAAACATTTTGTATTTAAATTAGGTTAGGTTAGGTTATATCGGCAGGCCCTCAAGTGGGGGTCTCACATAGATCAGTATGATCCTTAGTGTTGCCGGATAAGTGATGGAGGCTGTTAATTTCTCGATTTAATTATCCCAGTCTAGTGCGCTGGTTAGTTTGGCAAAAGCCAGGAGTTTTTGGGGTGCCAGGCCCGCCGCTTCCTTTAGTGATGCAAGCAGGGGGCTTCCAAGGCATTTCGCTCTCGAGGTCATGAGACGCTTAAATGAGCGGATCTGCACAGTAGACCGCGGCGCCTACGCCGGTTTCCATTTTGGATCCGTCCGTAAACATCTTTGTTGCGTTTTCGTCCATGCCGATTTTCCAATCTTCATGTCCCATTAGAGTGGGAATTCTGGAGAAGTTGTTTATTGGGGTCACATAGTCAAAACAAACAAACCATACTAGGACACCGTAGAGTAGTATTGGACGAACAATTGAAATGAAGATCCAGTGCATCAGTTTGGGAGACAAGCCCCATTTGCTATTTAGCATCTTTTGCGATGCATATAGTGCACTTGTGGCCTTATTTACCCTTTCCTCAACATTGGTCTTCCAGCTTCCTAAATATTTCACGCTCTTTTTTTGGCTCGAGAATGGCCCCGTTTATAGACGGCGGAGTCCATTGCGGTATCTTATATCTCTTGGTAAAGAGAATTAGATCCGTCTTGTCCGCATTAATACTAAGTCCGACATCCATCGCCCACTTCAGTACTTCTTTCAGTGTACTGTCCATGACTGAGCTGATCGTCGTTGGATATTTGCCCACGATAATTATGGCTATGTCATCTGCATAGGCGGTTATCTTTGGGGCTTTCCGTTTAAATTTCATTAGGATATCATTTACCACTAAGTCCCACAGTAGCGGCGACAGCACTCCGACTTGTGGTTCACCATTCGACTTTTACTCTTCTGCAGCTCAATAGATTTCCTATCCAAGAGTTTACAGCCTCATGGGTTTCTGCAGCTCTCAGGCTCCGCATGATCGCTTCCGTAGATACATTGTTGAATGCACCTGAGATGTCCAGGAACGCTATTAAGGCAAATTGGTGTAGGTGTTTGTTTCGATGGTGGCTACTAGGAGTGTAGCGCTGTTTCCACCGATTTTCCTTTTGTGTAGGCGTGTTGGTTGGATTCTACGAGTCGGTTCATGCCTCCTATTATATGTAGATCCAGAATTTTTTCCAGGGTTTTAAGCAGGAAAGAGGTAAGACTTATCGGTCTGTAGTCTTTCGGTTGCATGTGTCTGCAGTTTCCTGCTTTTGGAAGGAATACAGCACGTGCTGTCCTCCAGGGTACAGGTACATATGCCAGTCTTAGACATGCTTTGAATATTGTTTCCAGCCATGGAGTGATTTTTTCTTTGGTCTTCTGCAGCATGGCTGGTATTATGCCATCTAGGCCAGGGGATTTGCAGCTCTCGAAGGATTCTATGGCCCACTGGATTTTGTTTTGTGTGATTATATTCCCAGGTATGTCAGCCACTGGGTTCATGTGCACTGATTGTTGTGCATCTAGTATGTCTGTGCATCCGGGGAAGTGCTCGCTTAGAAGGGCATTAGTCGCTTTCCCGCTGCTATTCGTCCATTGGCCATCGCTAGTTCTTAGTTGGCTCTGAATTGCCGGTTGGCTTGACAGAAGCTTCCTAAGTCTGGCGGTTTCCGTGATCTTCTCGATACCAGAGCAGAAGGATCTCCATGAGTTCCTCTTGGCTGTCTGGACTTTTTTCTTGAAGTCACGGAGCCTTGTCCTGTATTCGTCCCATATAATATCTTCGTTTGCTTGTTTGGCTAGTTTGAAGATTTCTTGTAGGTCAGTGCGTTGTGCCTTCAATTCTGGGTTCCACCAAGGTGGTCTTTGTTTCCTTCTTGTTATTGAGGTCTTGCACGTAGCGTTAAACGCTGAGGTTAGGTGGTGACAGAGAGTCTTCACGGACTTCTCAATACCCACCGTTGTTAAGATTGGTATTGGGGATGGGAGTGTCCTTGTCACTTTCGTCTTAAACATATCCCAGTTGGTATTCCTGGGATTTTTGTAAAGACTTTTTGCACTGTGCACTCAAGTTGAACTTCGAACTGGTTATACCTATGGTCAAAGAAGGAAGGTTTGCTGAGAACCCTCCATTCCGTGATTTCGGTATTTGCTCCAGACGCGAGTGTTAAATCTATGACGCTAGATGAGGTGGGACCTACGTAGGTGGGTTCTTCTCCTCTATTAGCGATCTTAATATTAGGTTACTTTAGAATAAAGTCTAAAAGTGACTCACCTCTATTGTTGACGTCCTTGCATCCCCATAGGGTGTGATTTTATTACTTTTGCATTATGGCGTTTAAAAATAATAATAATCAAAAAGATTATTCGCGTGGAACACCCGCACCCCAAACACAAAATCCCCGCCCAAGACAACCGAGGCAAAGGGATTACGATAGGATGTACCAGTACAACCAGGATCGTGCTGGACCATCCTGGGCACAGCAATCCGAGCCGGCTTACGAATACAATCGTGCAATGGAACGTTTGCAGCCGCAGCATCAGCCCCGTCCCGTCCATAACAATAAACCGGGCAAAAGAAGAATACCCACGACCGTGGTGCCGAACCCAAGCCCACAACAGTAGATCAAGGCCGTATAGATGAGCCACTATACGAAGGTCCGTGTGCAGCAACGACTGCTAGCACAACACTGTATGGTCACAATCTTGACTACAGTGGTTACATGACTGTAGTGAGAGAGTTCTACATAAATGCGACGGCATTAAATCCGCGCCTACCGCTCGAGTTACCATTTTGCATGTTCCAACATGCAATGGTTGGCGCTTTACACGCCAGATTGGTGAGCATCCAATACTATGAGAATTCGGATCCATTGGTACAAGCATTCCCGAATTCGTTGGAACTATTTGGAGGTATCGAAAGGTAATTGCTGAATACCAAGACTCACTCACAACTGGACTAACACCCACCGGCGAAAAAATAAAAATGAATTTCCCTGAGCTGGCATTACCCCAGGGCCCAATTGAAGAAGATGCGCAACATGCGTCTGCGGCATCTGGTACGTTTCGAACTCCAACTGCCGAAAATCATAACTTGTGTTTAAATTAGTAGTTTGTTATTTATGTGTATTATTTTGTACTGTCCAAAAATAGATGTAACCAAACAAAATTGCTTGTGTTCTGTGGAGTAGAAATAACTTTGCGCGCGGGTGCGCGTCATAATTGTCAAAATAAATTAGAGAATGTATATTAAAAGTATTTTATAATTTTGCTTGCGAATTTTTGCGACTTTGACCAAACATTGAAAATGTAGAATTCTGCCATGCAACTCTGCTGGATGCTTGGATCGACAACGGTCGCAACTATTCCGCCCTTGCTAACTGGATATTTGGCCAAATTAGTGAAAGTATGCTGAGCGAAGAAAAAACAGGAGAAATTTTGTCAAAAACAAGAAGATTTGAGTTTCATGTTAAAAGATATCTCGAAAAGTGCAGTCGAAATATGATGAAATTTCAATGAGTTTAAAAATTGCTTTAGATAATGAAGAAGAGATGAACAGCGTAAAAATGGGTAGACAAAAAACTAAATTATGATGAAGCAGGTCCACGCCTCAAAAGAAAACTAGCTTCCGATACAGCATGTAATTATAAAAACGATACCAAAATTTTAATCCATGCAGCAACACTGTCAGCAAGAAAATCAAATGAAAATAATACTGCATTTGTACTAAAAAATGTTATACACGTACGTCTGAACATGAGGCAACCGAAGCCAAAATGAAGCTTGGAATAGTAGAGCCAATACCTTTGACAACAAATGAAGCTTTGGAATTCTTGATGGAAAATTCCTTAAGCAAAGCATTATATAATGAAATTCGGTATATGAGCAAACAACATAATTGTGATATACTAGGTGGGGTGAAAAGTAACCTCCTTGGGAAAGAAAAAAACATTTTTTTTTTAAAAGTTTTTTATTTTATTAAATTTAACTCCTTTTTAGGCCGATACACTTAATCCAGAGATTTCCGGCAGGCCTACAAAATATTCCTCCGCGGTGTCGATAATTTCGAAAAATTCCTCGCGTGATCTAAATTTTTTATTAATAAGCCGTCTTTTAGAGGTTTGAGAAGAGATTGTAGTCTGAGGAAACCAAATCGTATGAAAAAGGGGGATATGCAAGTAATTGAAGCCCCAAATAATTTATTTTTGTCAAACTTTCATTTCTCGCGTTTTTGGTCTGGAGCCAGTTTGACGGCACTTATCAGCAGGATAAATATTTCATATGAAAAAGGTTGTTTAGGATATATTCTGTGCGCTCAATACAGTTCCATGTGACTTCTGCTAGCCCACGATATTGTTCTTTCCTTCTTGCCAACATCATCCCATAGTTTTATTGGCATTTTCCTCTGTGACCTCATCCGAGGGCCTGCCGATGCGGCCTTGAGCGTTAGTGGGTTTGCGGCCACCATGAAACTCTCGAAACCAATATTTGACGGTGTAGTCTGACGGAGTATTAGTCCCATAATATTTATCCAAATTTTCATTCGTTTCCTTCGCCGTTTTGCCTCTCAAAAAATGTTTTATGAGAAAACGAAATTCGTTTTTGTCCATACTGCACATGATGCCAAACACGTCAACGAAAATCAGCTGTCAAAAAAAACTACTGAAAGTGTCGCACGGAAATTTGGCATGGTTTCCTAAATATGTACGAATTACAAGCCCCTATAAATTTTTTTTCAGTAGAGTTGTGTTTTGACGGTCAAGGAGGTAACTTTTCACCCCACCAAGTATACCCGAGCTATTGCAAGATTCAAGAAGCTAAATTGCAATTGTGACCTATGTATATGAATAACAGCAACGGAAACAGTGGCAAAAGTTGCCTTTCAGGACTTGCTTAACCATACAGCTGTTCGCTAATTTAGAATATGTTTCAACAGTTAAATTAATAGCGAGTTACGGATTCGATGGATCAACTGGACAAAGCTTGTATTAAAAAAGGTTTGAAATAAACGAGCCCGAAACGTTTGATCAGTCTTTGTTTGTTACAACTGTTATACCTCTGAGGCTAGTAGATGAAGAAAGAACCATTTTTTGGAACAACAAAACTCCGCAGTCTGTGAGATTTAGTCGACCCCTCAAAATGGAATTTGCCAAAGAATCCAAGGGTGATCCTTGGATTCTTTGGCAAATTCCATTTTGAATTCCATTCTTAAAGAAAAAGAAGATTTGGATACACAAGTAAAAAACTTGGCTCCTTACTTGGCGACAATTTTAAATGAAAGAAAGATCTCCGTCTCATTTGAACTTTACATGACCCTTTTAGATGGGAAAGTTTTGAATGTTTTAACGGGCACGAAATCATGCGAATTATGTTACATCTGTGGTGCAGGTCCAAAACAGTTTATGGAAAACACCGACATAAATTCATTTAAGCCGAAATCTGGACATCTATGTTATGGATTAAGTCCACTTCATGCTTGGATACGCGTTTTTGAATTGCTTCTTAAAATTTCGTATAGAAAGGGGTTTCAAAATGGCAAGCAAGAAGTGAAAGTGAAAAACAAGAGATAAAAATTAAAAAAAATACATACAAAATAGAATGTGGCAAAAAATGGGATTGCATGTAGATAAGCCAATTCCAAATGGGAGCGGTAACTCAAACGATGGCAATACTGTACGCTTTTCGCGGTTTCTAACGAAGAAAACTCACTCGTGAAATACTTCGTGTTCTGGGGTCCCTATCTCTGCATAGCATCAAATGAGTACATTCCGCTGTTTGAGTACTCTATTTGTTCGATGATTAGTGTTTTTAGTTTAATAACATAAAATCACTAAGAAATGAACACATAGAGACCTCAAACAGCGGTTAACGTTGCTGCCGCTGGTTTTTCGATCCAGCTGCCCCAGAGAAGAAACGCACCAACGCTCGACCGGGGCAGCTCGCTGTTCGGCTGGGAAAGCTGGCTATTCGGCTCTCAGTACAAACAGTGCATAGCATCAAAACTGCTTCAGTCGCACAACGACAGCGGAACGATAAGCACGCGCGTACTTCTTGTCCGTGTATGTATGCACATGCTGACGTGTGAATAGTGAAGTCTGGGAACTCATTATTGCATGGCCTGCGAGACGTCAATTTTTTTCAGCATCGAGACCAAGCAGCCTAGAGGCTTGAAACTTAGCACAAAATTTTCTAATAATAGCTCTAATATCATATATAAAAATTAGATCAGATCGGACTACTCTATCATATAGCTGTCATAGAGCGATCGGTCTGCAATAAAGTGTTTGTATGGAAGATTTCTAATATTTCGGTTACTTATATGGGAAACTCAGACTAAATAAATTATTTGCGCATTAAGAATTGTTTTTTTGCTTCCTCAGAACGTATCTGCCAAATTTTAAGATCCAATCGGTACGACACGTGAATGAAGTACTAAAAAAACGTATATTGTATATGCATGTAACGGTGAGAGCCCAAATTCAAATCGTTTTTCATATACTTTTCTAAAAAGGCATTCCTCCAAATTATTCATCTGAGTTGGGCTTGCTTCACAAATGTCACACTATGCTGATGATGTTTCGGTTAGAGCATTGCATATTTTGCCATCGACCATGGTGAGCTGCAAGGAATGTTCTACTTAAATTTTCCTATTTTCTGTGTTTTCTAGCTGGTCAATTTTAGTTTGGAAATATTCCTCTTCCTTAATGGTCAGTTCAGTAGTTTCCTTCTTGAATTGAAACCTTATTGGACTGCAGTAGCGGGTGGATGATGGTCGAGAATTTTTCCAAATAATCTGAGGATTTTTTGACTTTGTAATAAGTCTGAGCGGAACGTACGATGTAACAAACAAGCTATTATCTTCGAGATTTGTATTTGAAACCTTTGCTTGTTGAGCCATTCAGAGTGTACTCCGACAGTCCTCACCTTACTTCTTCCACATTTCGTCCAAAATACGGCAAATTTTTTGCAAATTTAATTAGTGCAGTTGGTGATTCTGCAAACTTCTGTCACTTCCTACATATCTTCAATCAATTTTTGTACGTGATTTGCCACATTTTTCGCTTTTTGTGATCCTTTGCCGTTCACCAAATCCCAAATATGTCCATTCGTGAAAAAACGCAAAATGTGCCTAACAGTAAAGTAAATAACAGAGTAATAAAAACAAAATAACAAAACAACATATTTGAACACAAACAAAATACAAACCCAATAACGGACTCACAACAACATACCAAACGTAGCACTGTAACTAGAAATTAGACCTTGGAATAAAGGGAGACAGCGTTAGTGTATTTAATTTTTAAGTACTTTGCAGCGGCTGGCTGCAAAAGTCTTAAGTTTTTCTTTTATCAAAAAACATTGACAAATAAATACACTAGTTAAGGTTTCATTAAGGGAATCGGGAGAACACAACTAAAACTTTAACAACACATAAAAAAGACGCTCACAAAATGCACAAAAAGGGTTAAATTAATTTAAATGTCACATAAATGTATTATCAATAGAAAAAATATTACAAAAATAATTTATTAAAGTAAATACCGTCAACTTTAAAAACCAATTTAAATTATACAATTTTAAGAATAATAACCGCAGATTTACTGCTTTAAATTTTGCATTTGTCTGCTATGAAATGCTCTTCGTACAATTGCGCACAGCAAAAAAACAGAAGCTCGCAACTTTAGTTCTATTTTTAGAAAGTACCGTTAGCTTTGCAGGAAAAAACGGATTGATCTTGATATGTTTGCACATTTTAGATATGGTTTGGCTACTTTATGAGCAAATCGGCCGTACTACGTTTTTTGATTTTTGGCCTATGGGCGCAACCACTGTGCAGCGGAACGATAGGCATGCGCGTACTTCTTCTTGGGCGATCGTTTCAATGTGTGCGTGTATGTATGCACATGCTGGCGTGTGAATGTATGTGTGAATAGTGAAGTTTGGCAACTCATTATTGCATGGCCTGCGAGAAATCAATTTTGTCTTTCAGCATCGAGACCAAGCAGCGTATTTCTTAATTTGTTGCTGGTTACCTTATTTCATAAATTTTATCACTAGCAGAAAATTTACAATATACTAATTTTAATATCTATTATTTTTATTATTATTCCCCCTGAACATATAGAGAAACACAAATAGATCATTTAAATCAAATGAAATGCATTTTTATTTATTTCCAGTAATTTTGTATTTGTATTATGATACATAAGCTATCTTTGAAACCTGTTAGCAGGTTGCAATTTACAACTATTCTTATCAAATTATTAGTTTTGATTTGGGTTAGGTTTCGCTACTGATATGCGTGTGTGCATGCACAAATGAGTTTGCGTGTATATGCGTATGCAGAGAACATTGTTGTTGCCAACGCAAGTGATTTTGTTTTTTGTTGTTGTTTTTCTAACTAAAGAAAGGGGTTATGCCGACTCTGGGTTTGGTAGAAGAGCCAATTTTAAATTTTTTATATGATAGTAAACTCCAACATTAACATGTACGAGTTTACTGATGAAATACACGTGTATGTGAACAAAATCCTGTTTACAAAAGTGCACCTAGGCCCGATGTTCAAACATGCGTGGAATATATGGATATTGAAAATCAATCAGAAAACGACGGCAATGAGCAAGAAGCACCCAATGAAATATTCTACAGAAATAAATATTGGGTAGCTTTAAAGAAAATAAATAATGAAAAAAAAGGTAAGAGATTATAGAAAGAAGATAAAGATTTTACAAATGTCTGTACGAAGAGAAAGATGGAAGAAGGTCAAGTATTCGAAACAAATAAAGAATAACAATATATATAAAATTCTTGACAATAAAGGATTTTCTGAAAGTTCAACCACGTTTTGCAAAATGTTGATAAGAAAAAACCAAACGTGGAAAGAAGAAGTCAAAGGAGAGGAGATACTCTTCATTTTAATCTTCCTTCAAAGTCTTCATTGGTGAGATGGGCACCTATAAAAAATTTGACACCCGGAGTCAATGAAAGTGCACTTAATAATTTAAAAGCAATATTTTCAAAAATGGACAATAAAGGTAAACAACCCTGGTATTTGATGAAATATCAATAAGAAAAAGCCTCCAATATAGTTGCCACCATGACGAAGTGGAGGGGTTTGCAGACGACGGCTGTAAAAAACAATGGACTTATGCAAACAGATTCGCGTCAAAATGGTTCGCGGGGTCTACGATAATTGGAAATTCGTATTGAGCTATGTTGCATCATCAACTGCACTCTCGTTCTCTAAACTTAAAGAGACGATTATTAGAAATATTACAGTCCCTCAAAACTGTGGCCTTAATATAAAATCCATTGTTTGCGATCAGGGCCCAAATAACAGAGGAGCGTTTGCCAAAAATGATGTTAATTTGGAAACGCCATATTATCTTGTAAATAATAAAAAAAATATTTACAATTTATGATGTCCCACACTTAATAAAATCAATATAAAATACCCTAATGAATTGTATGATTGATACGCCAGATGGTAAAGTTTCATGGAAAATAATTGTTAATCCTAATTTGAAATTGATACAAACAACACTTCGGCAAGATAGTGCCCAAAGCTCACAAGAAACCACATCCACGTCAATTCATTTGAAAAAAAGAAGGTTAAATATGCAACTCAAATATTTACCCACACCGTATCATCTGCAATAAGCCTTTCTAAATGGGACATGCAAAGATTGCGAAGATGTTGCAATCTCTACGGCCAAGTTCGTAGAAAAAATTAATAAGTTGTTCGATTGCTTAAACAGCAACAACTTATAAGATCGAAACCCATTCAAGTCAGCACTAAAACAAAATAGCGAAATAGAAGTCTGTGATCAATGTACGTGTAGTCTACTGCTGAAGGACGATCTTGCAATTTGCAAAGAGTGGGAGTTATTTTTCTTTAATAAGAACTTTAAAACCATAAGCAACAATTTTAAACTAAAAGCTGCACAAGATGATTTCTTTAATTTAATGAAAATGCACTACTGGATATTCCACAAATGCTTTCGGAATTATCCATACGTGAGGAAAATAAAGAAAACCATTCTAAATGAGTGCATTGTGCAAGCTGAAAGCGTTGAAAAGTACTCAGATTGGTACTGTGAACGGCATAATGGCCATGATCAAACAAATACCTCCAACGGGTTAGTCAGATGGTGTCTGTCAGTCCCGTGTTTAAGCAGCAAATACATACATATGTGCAATATTCAAAAAATAATGAGGCAGCCCTAACAAAAACGAAGTGGACATAGCCCTTGTTCATTCGGCTTGCCGAAGGTTTCTAGTTATTGTTTTCAGTCCTTCTGTGAGTTGCAATGTATGTACAGCTGTGTTCATATAAATAGCAGTGCTCATGAGCTGCAACTTTAAACTTAATTTCATATATCAAAAAGTAAATGAATGTTCACAAATTTAATTTTGTTTTAACTTTTTGATTATTTTAAACAAAAACAAAATATTTGGCCACTTTGTAATGGGGCAATTAAGATGACTTTTGGCGAACTCCAAACGTGCTTTAAAATTGTGATTTTAGAGTTTTGCATTATGGCGTTTAATAATAATCAAAAAAGATTATCAGCGTGGAACACCCGCTAACCAACAACAAAGACCTCAAAGGAGGCAATTGTGACAGAGGGATTACGCTAGAATGCACCAGTTCAATCAAGACTGAGCTGGCCCCTCTTGGGCTCAAAAATCTGAGCAAATCATATCAAACAAGTGGGAATACGACCAACTTGTCTTGCCATTTAAAGAGGACGCATCCTAATTTAACAATTAGTGAACTGCCACAAAGGCAACAGCCGTCAATGCTGTCATTTATTGACAATAAATATGAAGCATCGTCGAACCGAAAACAAATACTGGACAGTGCCTTATGCTACTACATTAGCTCAGACTTGCGCCCTTTTTTAGTGGTGGAAAATAAAGGCTTCCGCAATTTTGTAAGCCTCCTTGATCCAAGGTATGAATTGCCTTCACGGACCACCTTGAGAAATGTTACCATGGCAAATGCATACGAGGAAAAGAAGACCAAGTTGCTTGAATTTTGAAAAAACGTAAAGCACTGTGCACTAACTTCCGATTGCTGGACGTCAAAAGCCAACATGTGCTATATTATTGTGACGTGCCATTTTATAACAGCGGATTTTGAATTGCGCACTGTTGTTTTGGCCACTGAAAAGCTCATCGACGAAACGACCCATTCTTCTGAAAATATTGCAAACTCTATTCGCACAGTACTTGAGGAATGGAGAATTTTAGGAAAGGTCACGGCTAAGGTTACATATAACGCTAAAAATATGATAAAAGCATGTGAGATTCTGGAAATAAGACATATTCCTTGCTTTGCGCATTCTATCAATTTGACAGTCCAGGACTGTTTGTCATCAGAAAACATCAAACCTATTCTTGATAAATGTAAGCGTATTGTTTCATTTTTTAAAAAATACAACAATTGCGTATGCCAAATTTAGAGAGGCTCAAGATTGCGATCGCCCATATAGTTTGAAACAAGAGTGTTCAACCAGGTGGAACAGCGCCTATTACATGGTGGAACGAATTTTTATCACAAAGGTTGCAATCGCAAACGTTCTATTAAACACGCCGAAACCGCTAACATCCGATGAAATATCAATTCTGGAGGATTTGAAGGCAATACTTTCGCCTTTTGAGCATGCAACGGTACACACGTCTTCGAGTACTTCAGTGACAGTGTCATCGGTGATTCCGGTTGTTTGTGGTATTTTACATAACCTGACAGCCTTGAAAACTAACCTCCAGACCAGCATGTGTCGAGATGTCTGTGATGACATACTTCAAGGGATCAATAAAAATTCTTAGAAGATGAACTATCGCACAACAATGCTCAAAAAAAGCCTCCTACATCTTCAAACCCGCCAACACCAAAATCTACAGCAGAGTCCAACTTGTTCGGTTTCTTACAAGCCAACAAAAATCAAAAAATTCAAAACACGTACATACGAATCTTTTTATAAAGAATTTTTGCACATTTTGATTTAGTTATGGTATTGATTTATAATATGAAAAGGCGTTGTACTCTGTCACACTTTCGTTGAGTATGTCACTCTATCACTGTCGCACAAGAGGGTCGTGGAGGACGGTAGAAGAAGGAGACACCTTATCGGGGGAGGGCGGTGTTTCCTTTCGCACTAGAATATGACACGTATGAAACAGCGGAGAAACAGACCTGCAGACGACGGTCCGGATTATCGGTTTACAGTGATGCACATCAGGGGCCGTGGGATACTCTCGGTTCTTTGGGGAAACAACACCCTCCTCCTCCACCGCCACCTCCAATCATTATTTCAAAAAAATACACCCGAAAAAGTTCGATGTATCGATACATCGATGTTCTTTTCTGAAAAACATCGAAACATCGATGTAGGCAAACATCGATGTAATTCCAGCTCTACAATGGAGCGATTACAAGCGCATCAACAACAACCCCGCCCAGTCAACAAAAATATTAAGGGCAAAAAGAAAAATAATGACCGTGGCGCTGAACCGACGCCCACGACAGTAGAGCAGGGCCGTAGAGACGAACTAATGTATGAAGGCCCATGCGCAGCAACAACAGCCAGTATGACCCTGTATGGTCACAACCTCGACTATAGTGGATATATGATCTTAGTTCGAGAGTTTTACGTCAATGCGACGGCATTGAATCCGCGACTTCCGCGAGAATTGCCATTCTGTATGTTTCAACATGCAATGGTAGGCGCGTTGCACGCGAGGATATTGAATATCCAGTACTATGATAATTCGGATCCATTGGTTCAAAACTTCCCGAATTCTCTGGAAATATTCGGCGGTATCGAATACAAGATACCAAAAAGTTATTGCCGACTATCTTGAATCAATTACGACTGGAATGACACCCACCGGCGAAAAGATAAAGATAAACTACCCTGAAGTGGCATTACCCCAGGGACCAATTGAGGAGGACCATCATTGCGCTTGCGCACCCTCAGGCACGTTTGGAATTCCAACTGCCCTAAACCACAACGTCTATGTTATCCGTCTCCATTCATAACTCGACGCTTGGTCGAGAAGACGTTAGACCGCCAAACGAGAGATTTTGGCGATTGGGACCTACTCCCAACTGGCTGGTTACCACGGAACGCCGTTATAAATGGTAATCTACTCGGATATTACAAGCCAGAACAGCTACAGCCTGATGCACTTTCCAGGTTAGCCGAGTGTACGTTCTGTGACGACGAAACCTTTTTAGGCAGGATAGCCTCTTCTCCAACATGTGTAGAAAACTCCATGTTATATCTTTCAACCATAAAAGGAATTGAGCTCTTTGACATAAAATTCCAGGGTAAGACGTCGCATGCGCTCTACGCTTTTAAGGAAAACCTCCGGCCTATTGACAATGACGTAGCACTATCCACGATTACAGCCCCAATACGGAGTCCGTATCATGTCTGGTAGCTAATAGTGGAACTTTGAGATTTTGTTCATTAGGACGTCGCCGAATAGTAACGCCACTAACATTCAAGCTTAAGTCATTTTTTATCTTACTGGACGATGATAAAGGCTGCGCCCTGCTATATCGCACAATAGATCGGTCCCCATGAGGCGTGGTTTTACGTCGGATACCACGATTTTCGGGTATTTCTTTAAAATTTAAGGCATTATGAATCATTTTAGCAGAGCATCCACATATTTCTTGGATGTGTTTATATGTTTTTCCCAGGTTTCTTACTTTCACTATAATATTTCTTTTTTCAGGAGTACAATGTTTGCCCCTGTTCACCAAGTTACAAAATATAAATTTATGTTAGTGTTTTCTAATGTTAATAATAGTCACTAACAAAAAATTAATTATTTTAATTAACAGCCAAAGACTGGTGCTCCTAGCAAAAGGAGTTGTTCATTTGCTTATATATATATGGCATAAACACCCCTAACGGGGTACAGCCTGATGCACGATTTTCCTCCACGCTCCTGTTCGCGACACCACCAGTTGGTGATCCCAAGCGTCGCAAGAATTGCGTCCATCTGGTCTCTCCAACGTGCGCGTGGTCTTCCTCTCCTACGTTGTCCGCGACGAACTACCGCATCGAAAACGGATCGAGCTGGAAGTCAGCCGATAGCCGATTCTCTTTCAATAGCTCCAAAATCCGCCGTCACATCACGCTTGGTACAACCAATTATGTCAATATCATCAGCGTAACCAAGGAGCTGGACACATTTCTGTCCCAATATTGTGCCCCCTCGATGCACTCCAGCTTTCCTTATGACACTCTCCATTAGCAGGTTGAAGAGCACACAAGATAGCGAGTCACCTTGTCTGAGACCCCGCCTGGTACTGAAGGTTTCGGACTGGTCATTTCCTACCTTGACAGAGCTGATGGTGTTGCTCAATGTCATACTACAAAGCCGTACTAGCTTTACAGGAATACCAAGCTCAGACATGGTGGCGTACAGGCGTCCTCGCCGTGGGCTATCAAAAGCAGCTTTAAAATCGACAAACAGGTGGTAGGTGTCGATTTGGTTCTCATACGCTTTCTCCAGGATCTGGCGCAGTGTGAAGATCTGGTCGACTGTGGACCGACCAGGGCGAAAGCCGCATTGATACGGCCCGATCAATGCTTCAGCATATGGCTTAAGTCGCTCACACATTACGCTCGTGAGAACTTTGTATGCGACGGGAAGAAGACTGATGCCACGATAATTGGTGCGTTGTGTTGCATCACCCTTCTTCAGAATGGGGCAGATCATACTCAGGTTCCAATCATTGGGCATGCTTTCCGCTAGCCATACGTTGCAAATGAGCTGGTGCATGCTCCTTACCAACTCATCGCCTCCAGCCTTAAACAGTTCAGCCGGTAGCCCGTCCGCTCCCGCGGCTTTATTGTTTTTAAGTCGTTTTATGGCGACTTCGACTTCCGTATAGCAAGGGATGGGAACTTCAACACCATCCTCTCTGATTCGGGTTAGTGGATCTTCTTCATCAGGCTCTTGGTTGTCTCCAGCCAAAAGGCTTTCAAAGTGATCCCTCCATAACCTGAGTACTGTCTCTGCATCTGTGACAAGATTTCCACAACCCTCCTGCAGGCAAGCGATCCAGACTTATACCCTTGACAAGGATCACACTGGCGTCCACCAAGTTGAATGCAGTCAGTAGCTTTACCTTGTGTACCTTCCCCCAATTTTCCCATTATGTTCATTTGCTTAAATCTCGGAAATCTAACGGGATTTTTTCGTTTCTTCCTTATACACATTCCCTTCTACAAAAACAATGCGTAGATGTTGCAATAATCGTAACGGAAATTAAAAAAAATAACATTACTTGATTGCATTTCTTGCACTGCTATTTTTTGTGAACACAGCTGTACATACACAAATTTTTATATGTCAGAATGCTGACTATATTTTGAAACAGATCGGTGTAGGTTAGATGGGAAACATGGAGATATTTAAATGAAACACATTTAAATATCTCAAGTCAACTCAAAGGTCATCAGTTGATGACCCCATTGTTATTACAATGGCTTCCCCGTGGTGTTCCCTAGATACCGATTGAGTTTTATAATCGGAAGCTAATTCAAGCGGCGAAAACAAAAACAAAATCACTTGCTTTGGCAACAACAACGTTCTCTGCATACACGCAAATGCATTTGTGTATGCATACACGCATATAAAAGCATATCAGTAGCGAAACCTAACCCAAATCAAAACTAATAATTTGATAAGAATAGTTGTAAATTGCAACCTGCTAAGAGGTTTCCAAGATATCATAATACAAATACAAAATTACTGGAAATAAAAAAAAAATGCATTTCATTTGATTTAAATGATCTGTTGCTGTTTCTCTATATTTTCAGGGGGAATAATAATAAAAATAATAGATATTAAAATTAGTATATTGTAAATTTTCTGCTAGTGATAAGATAATATAAAAAAATTTGTAATATGAAATAAGGTAACCAGCAGCAAATTAATAAATACGCCACAAGATGGCTGGCATAAATCAAAACAAATGAGAAACACGTAATCAAAACAAAACAATGAATGGGCGCGTGCCTACCACTGCTTCGCCAACAACAAAGCACTCCCTTGCCAACAAGCACACACAGACACACACTTTCGAAGGCTCGTTCCCTAGGCTGCTTGGTCTCGATGCTGAAAGACAAAATTGATTTCTCGCAGGCCATGCAATAATGAGTTGCCAAACTTCACTATTCACACATACATTCACACGCCAGCATGTGCATACATACACGCACAAACTGAAACGATCGCCCAAGAAGAAGTACGCGCATGCTTATCGTTCCGCTGCACAGTGGTTGCGCCCATAGGCCAAAATTCAAAAAACGTAGTACGGCCGATTTGCTCATAAAGTAGCCAAACCATCTCTGAAATGTGCAAACATATCAAGATCAAACCGTTTTTTCCTGCAAAGCTAACGGTACTTTCTAAAAAATAGAACTAAATGTTGCGAGCTTCTGTTTTTTTGCTGCGTGCAATTGTACGAAGAACATTTCACAGCTGACAAATGCAAAATTTAAAGCAGTAAATCTCCGGTTATTATTCTTCAAATTGTATAATTTAAAATGGTTTTAAAAGTTGACGGTATTTACTTTAATAAATTATTTTTGTAATATTTTTTCTATTGATAATACATTTATGTGACATTTAAATTAATTTAACCCTTTTTGTGCATTTTGTGAGCGTCTTTTTTATGTGTTGTTAAAGTTTTAGTTGTGTTCCCCCGCTTCCCTTTATTGAAATACTAAAAGTAATATGTTAATTTAGCAACAATCATATTCTGTAACTTGGTCACACTGATCTGAATCAGTTCTTTTCTGTTTTCTTGTACTTTCCTTCTTCTTACGTTTACTTCCGAACGACACACAACGCCGTTGCGCTTATGTGAAATAAAACAATTATTAAACTGACACTGTATCGCCTCGCGTTTTACTCCATCATTTTCCAATAGGGTATGGGCCCAGGAGTAGTGAAGAATTTAATAATTGTGTGTGATCAAGAGGAAAATAATTATTGTGTTAATTAGCTTGAACATTTTTTATAAACATGAGTGGACAAGGGCTGTGTGCGATCGACAAATTGGACGGCAAAAAGTACGCTGTATGGTCGGTGCAAATAAAGAGTGTATTGGTGCACTCAAGTATGTGGTCGTTAGTGTGTGGAAGACGCGTGAAGCAAGAAAGCGATACAGTGGAGCAAAGTGCTCAATTTGACGAACTAGATGAAAAAGCAAACCATATTGCTGTGCGTGAAGGCTTCACAAATAAATTTCATTAAAAACTGCGCTAGTTCCAAAGAACCTTGGGACAAGCTTGCAGCTGTGTACAAACCACGTGGACCCGCCAGAAAAATAACCTTATTCAGGAAATTACTTCGGTTGAGTTTGTCGGAAAATTCGTGCGTACAAAATTACATAAATGATTTTGTGGATATCGTTGAAAAGCTGAAAGAAATTGATATGGACATTTCTGAAGACATTCTCACAATTTTACTGTTGTCGGGGCTCGGTAAAAAATTCGAAAATTTCGTGGTAGCGATCGAAACGCGCGAACAGTTACCGACTCTCTCTGATTTAAAAGTGAAAATCATAGAAGAGGGAGAGAGACAAAGAATGAGTTCGGACGAAACAGAACTTTGTGTTCAACAAGCATTTGTGTCGCGTCCCAGTAGAAAGGGAGACAAGAGAGACAAGAAAAAATAGATCGACGCAAAAGAACAGTGATGCAAAAAAGAACAAGAAATGCTTTAGATGCGGTCGCGAAGGTCACTTCATTGCTTAGTGCAAAGAGAAAGACAATAATGGTGAAATTGAAACATCTGCAAAAAAGAAGTCGTTTACTATGCTTGCAAATGTTAACAAAGATGACGTTTTAACGAAATCGATGTGGTGCTTGGACAGTGGAGCAACTGCTCACATGTGTTGTGAAAGGTCGTGGTTCGTGGACATTAAAGAGCATAAAGAGAAAATATTACTCGCAGGAGAAAAAAATACATATTTTCGGCTGGCGTCGGTACGGGGGTCGTTAAAACAAAAAATGGTTCCGTTAATTTGAAAAATGTGCTTGCAAAGTAATTTCATATCGGTAGTGAAAGCTGTTGAAAAAGGGTATAAAGTTATTTTTCAAAAGCAAAGTGCCTATGTAAAGAACAGTCAAAATGAAGATGTGCTACGGGCAAGAAAGGCTGGAAATCTTTTTGTTATTGATACTTCGAACAATCGGTGCATGTACTTGTGTGCAAATGATGAATTGTGGAAGTGGCATTATCGTTATGGTCATTTGAATATGGCAAGCCTAAAAACGATGGCTAGTGACAATATGGTCAATGGCTTAAAGTCAATCAAAAATGTTGTGGACATAGACAGAATCGCATGTGAAACCTGTGCTAAAGGTAAAATTTGTGTGAAACCATTCCCAAAAATGGCCGAAAATCGTGCGGACAAAGTGCTAGGGCTAGTCATTCGGACATTTGCGGGCCAATGAACAAAGTATCTGCCGGTGGAGCAAGATATTTCGTAACATTTATTGATGACTATTCGCGTTATATGTTCGTATATTTCTTGAAGACTCGTGATGAATTGCTTCCCGTGTTTAAAGACTTTATCGCATTCGCCGAAAAACAGACCGGTGAAAAACTTAAATCAATTCGCAGCGATAACGGTCGCGAATATATAAGCCACGAGTTTCAGAAGTTTTTATCCGAAAACGGTATTAAGCGGCAATTGACAGTACCGTACACTCCGCAGCAAAACGGGGTTGATGAGCGCGCTAATCGGACACTCGTGGAAATGGCAAAGAGCATGCTTATACATTCAGGAGTGAATGAGTTTCTATGGGGAGAGGCAGTAAGGACTGCAGCATACCTACGCAACAGATCGGAGACAAGGTCATTGAAGAGTCAAACACCATTCGAACTGTGGACAGGTAAAAAGCCCTCTTAAATAAGAAACATGCAGGAAAGTTCAAGGCAAAAGGCATTGCATGCATGATGATAGGGTATTCAACGACAGCGAAGGCGTACAGATTGATGTGTTCTGGATCTAGCAAGGTAATCGAGAGTAGAGACGTCGTTTTTCTAGAGGAAACTATAGGGTACCCAAAGAACGGAAACAGCGAGAACGAAACGGCACTTATTGACGAAATTGGAGTTGATGGTTCGCATATTTTGGCAGTGGACAACAACAAAGATAGTGCTGAGGTGCTCGAGGAAGAGCAAATTGACAGTGAGGTCAATGATGCTGATAGTTCTGATGTTTACGAGAGTGCTAAGAGCGATGATACCGAAGAACGGAAAATTCGTGGTCCTGGCCGTCCTAAGAAGATAAAAACGGGCAAGCCCGGGCGTCCACGAAAAAATATAACGTGTTGAACATGATGAAAGTTCAAGAGGTCAAGGTTCCTGTTATGTTTGCTGAAGCGATACAGACTGAAATGAGTCAAGAGTGGGTAGCATCAATTCAGAAGGAGATTGACGCTCTCGAGGCTAATCAGACATGGGAGCTACAGGACTTACCAGAAGGTAAGAAAGCCATTGGTAGTAAATGAGTTTTTGGCATCAAAGGAAATAAGGATAGCAACGTGACGCGATTTAAATCAAGGTTGGTGGCTAAATGATGTGCACAACAATACGGTATCGATTTTTATGAAACGTTTTCACCAGTTGACAGATATTCGTCGGTGAGACTTATTATATCTCTGGCTGTTGCGCATAACTTATTTCTACATCAGATGGATGTATCGACAGCTTATTTGAATAGCGAGTTGAGCGAAGAAGTTTATATGAAGCAACCCGATGGATTTGCTAATAAACATCATGGAAAAGTTTTGAGAGTAAAGAAGTCACTTTACGGGCTAAAACAGAGCGGTAGAGAGTGGAACGCCTAGCTCGATGCAGTCTGGCGAAAACTGCAGTTTGTTCCCTGTGTCAGCGTGCCGTGTGTTTACACACGCAATGAGGAAGACAATATTAACATAATCGCAGTATATGTCGACGATCTTCTTATTGCAAGCTCACGTAAAAAGGATTTGATTGATATAAAAAAATCAATTGCTTTAGAGTTTAAAGTAGTAGATAGCGGGCAGCTTAATCATTTCTTGGGCATCGAAGTTGAGTGAGAAGGTGAAACTGGAACCATATCCATAGGTCACAAGAAATATATCGAGAGTATGCTACACACCTGGGGCATGTCAGATTGCAAATCTGTAGCAACGCCTTTGGAGGCAAGTTACCAAGTTAAGTGTACTGATCCTAACTGCAAGCCTGTTTACGACAAGGACTATCAATCACTTATCGGATCACTCATGTATTTGGCAATTACAACTAGGCCAGATATAATGCATTCAGTTGCAAAATTGGCTCAAAGAAATGTGAACCCACATAAGGAGCATGAAGTCGCTGCCAAGCGTATACTAAGGTATATAAGGGGCACCTCGGACTTCAAGCTTCATTATCACGCAACAGGTAAACCGATTCATGGCTACGTCGACGCAGATTGGGCAAATGACACATCGGATCGTAAATCCTATAGTGGATATGTCTTCATAAACGCAGGATCCTGGCATGGCATTGTCCATTGCGGCAAGAGAAGCAGTATTTTTGAAAAAGTTTCTGAAGAAAATGGCTTTTTTGATAGATCACTCAATTTTAATTTTTTGCGATAATCAGAGTGCTTTATGTTTAGCTAAGAATCCAATACTACATAATAGAAGTAAACATATCGACATAAAGTACCACTATGTAAGAGAACTATATTCAAAAAAGGAAATTGATGTAAAATATATATATACAACTGACATGTTATCAGATATTTTAACAAAAAACCTACAGAAAAACAAGCATTTAAAATGTATATGAGAAATGAATTGTTTTTGAATATGTTTGTTGAGAAGGAGTATTGAAATACTAAAAGTAATATGTTAATTTAGCAACAATCATATTCTGTAACTTGGTCACACTGATCTGAATCAGTTCTTTTCTGTTTTCTTGTACTTTCCTTCTTCTTACGTTTACTTCCGAACGACACACAACGCCGTTGCGCTTATGTGAAATAAAATAATTATTAAACTGACACTAAATCGCCTCGCGTTTTACTCCATCATTTCCCAATACCCTTAATGAAACCTTAACTAGTGTATTTATTTGCCAATGTTTTTTGAGAAAAGAAAAACTTAAGACTTTTGCAGCCAGCCGCTGCAAAGTACTTAAAAATTAAATACACTAACGCTGTCTCCCTTTATTCCTAGGTCTAATTTCTAGTTACAGTGCTACGTTTGGTATGTTGTTGTGAGTCCGTTATTGGGTTTGTATTTTGTTTGTGTTCAAATATGTTGTTTTGTTATTTTGTTTTTATTACTCTGTTATTTACTTTACTGTTAGGCACATTTTGCGTTTTTTCACGAATGGACATATTTGGGATTTGGTGCACGGCAAAGGATCACAAAAAGCGAAAAATGTGGCAAATCACGTACAAAAATTGATTGAAGAAGTGACAGAAGTTTGCAGAATAACCAACTGCACTAATTATATTGGCAAAAAATTTGCCGTATTTTGGACGAAATGTGGGGGAAGTAAGGTGAGGACTGTCGGAGTACACTCTGAATGGCTCAAAAAGCAAAGGTTTCAAATACAAATCTCGAAGATAATAGCTTGTTTGTTACATCGTACGTTCCGCTCAGACTTATTACAAAGTCAAAAAATCCTCAGATTATTTGGAAAAATTCTCGACCATCATCCACCCGCTACTGCAGTCCAATAAGGTTTCAATTCAAGAAGGAAACTACTGAACTGACCATTAAGGAAGAGGAATATTTCCAAACTAAAATTGACCAGCTAGAAAACACAGAAAGTAGGAAAATTTAAGTAGAACATTCCTTGCAGCTCACCATGGTCGATGGCAAAATATGCAATGCTCTAACCGAAACATCATCGGCAAAGTGTGACATTTGTGAAGCAAGCCCAACTCAGATGAATAATTAGGAGGAATGCCTTTTTAGAAAAGTATATGAAGAACGATTTGAATTTGGGCTCTCACCGTTACATGCATATACATATGTAACGTGCAACGGGTTTTAGTTTTGTCGGACGATCTGAGCTTGCGGGGCACGTTTTAGTTTCCGGCTCTAGCTCGTCGGCTTTGGGGGTGGTGGTCTTGCTTGTCCAGATCGTATTACCGCTACACTTACTTATTATTACCAAGAATCGAAATAACGTGTTGCGACATTAAGAAAGCTAGTAAAGAGAACAGGTAGAGTTTCATAATTGATTCAAAAGATAGAAGAGAAAGGGTTAGAAATCGGAAAACGGACAAGATATAATGGCAAAAGCGAAGCCACAGGTGTTCTTGTGGTCGCATGTGCTCACCCTACCTATGGTCACCCACCTGAGAGCATAGCTCTGGTGACCCCTTTGTCCCCTACAACTGCGGAATCATCAGCATGAGTTCAATTGCTAGTAATTTAGCTAAGCGACATTATCGGTGCAGTGTAGGAGCACAAGAATCAGAGTAGGGCTACGGAATAGCGGACACCTAAAAGAGTTCTAAAATTGGGAGCAAGAAGTAAGGCGAGTAAAAAAAATATACTATAGGCGTTTGTAATGTTGAAGATGTTTTCATTAATGTGGCATTAAAATTCATAAATGGGGCATGCGTATGACAAAAATTAATTAATTCTATATGCATAGAGCATGTAAAAAGACTAAAGTGTATCGCTTATATGGCATGCAAGAGTAAGCGTGATAACTAATATAATAAAAAAAACTTAATCCATATAATATGTTAGTCCGTCTGTCCACATGCTGCTGAGCCTCGAACAGAGCAAGATAGAGCTTCATAAAAATATCATGCATTGATTGTATCTATTCATTTTTTCTTCGCTTTAAGATAAATTCATATAAATTTTAATTTGGTAGCTCATGCGGTGTTATAAAGAAATAAAAAAATGTATAAGTGAACTACTATGCATGCATCAAAACAAAAAAATAAAAAAAAATGCAAAAAGGGTGTATAATGGAACGAACTCACCGCTTTGTTATTTCCATCGACGAAAGATCGATCTTCCGGATCCTGGAGAAATGTGGCATGCTGGTGTTTTGTTATAATTTATGTTTTGTGTTTTAGTGACTGCAAATGCATACTATTTCCTCAAAAAAATTCATTTTCTTTTAGAATATGAGCTGCGCGAAAATTTTGTTTCCCTATAATTAATTACAAACTAATGTTTATTTATTCATAAACCAGCTCTGGCTTGGTTCTAAAAGCTCTCAGTAACGCGATCTATCTTCATCTGCACTGCTTGCATTTGAGTGCAACATATAAATTAAATTTTTGCTAGTTGGTTGGTTTGTGTCTCGGCTGATCATCTAGTACCACATGTTCAATTTGCAGGAGTTGGTTTTAGTAATAACTGTTTAAATTAATGTTGTTGTATTAATCCTATCAGCTCCTAGATGCTGATCTCCATTCGCATTGAGACCGATTTGGGCCCTATGTTATGTTGGCCGGCATGTATGAGTTGGGGCACGTGGTGCAAAGAGCCTGGTTCGGAAACTAGGTGCGGAGGAGTGCCCCTATGGCTCTATGAGTAGAGGGGTGTTTCTTCGCCACTAGGTGTTTCTTCGCCACTAGGTGTAGAGAGGTGCAGTGGCGCACTCCTATGGGAGCGCGTTGATCAAGTTCTATGGCACGAGAAAGTGCTCTCAGAGACACTTGTTTTTTTATACTCTTCGACCATTGAAAATGGTCAAAAAGTGGATACTAACTTTGTGCAAATGTATGTAACCCCACAAAGTATATATATTCTTGCTCAGGATCACAAGCCGAGTCGATTGAGCCATGTCTGTCTGTCTGTCCGTCTGTCCGTCTGACCATCAGTCCGTCTGTCCGTCTGTGTGAACGCACAGATCTCAGCTATTATAAAAGCTAGAGTTACCAAATTTGGCAGGAAGACTCCTGTGTACTAAGCTGATCAAGTTTATTACAAATATTAGGTGCCACGCCCACCGCCCCCACAAATCAATAATTTAATTTTTGAACTCAATTTGTAAGCGCTGTATAAAAGATACAACTTTCTGACATTAACATATACTAAGCTGAATGAAATATCTACGTAGTCTCCAAATTACAATCCGATCGGACAATAATCACAGAAGTTATTTAATAAAGTATGAGCATGAAACCAAGTGCTTCTGTCAGCTAACAAGGGAGGCGGGCGAGCGCGAAGCGCGAGCGCCATCTGTCGGGGTTAATTTCAAATGCATACGCATATGTGTATGAATTTAACAAATTAAACTACACGGGAACATAGGTGGAAGGGTATCCCACTGTAGCGTTTTGCGGGACTGTTGCTCTCGTATTTTTATACCCTTCGACCATTGAAAATGGTCAAAAAAGGGTATACTAACTTTGTGCAAATATTTGTAACAGGCAGAAGGAGGCGTGGGAGACCCCATAAAGTATATATATTCTTGCTCAGGATCACAAGCCGAGTCGATTGAGCCATGTCTGTCTGTCTGTCCGTCTGTGTGAACGCACAGATCTCAGCTATTATAAAAGCTAGAGTTACCAAATTTGGCAGGAAGACTCCTGTGTAGATCAAGCAGATCAAGTTTATTTCAAATGTTAGGTGCCACGCCCACCGCCCCCACAAATCAATAATTTAATTTTTAAACTCAATTTGTAAGCGCTGTATAAAAGATACAGCTTTCGGACTTTAAAACCAAGTGCTTCAGTCAGCTAACAAGGGAGGCGGGCGAGCGCGAAGCGCGAGCGCCATCTGTCGGGATTAATTTCAAAGCATGTGCATATGCATATGTTTAAGAATTTAACAAATTAAACTACAGGGGAACATAGGTTTTCTTACTGGTTATTAACTGAATTTGCACTTCACTTTTTTTTTCCTTTCTTTTCCTTTTTATATATATATTTATTTTTGGTTAGGAATTTTTCCCTTCACGTGGTTGCAAGAAGTTTTGTATTGCGAGACGTCTCTTCTCTTTGACACAATGAAGTGAAAAGAACGTACCAAAAAATTTTGAGGCTAGAACACGGGAAGACTGTGGTCACTGTTCCGTCAGATGATATCGAAGAGCAACTCAAGATCAGCTGATTCATTTTAGTTTTATCCTACGGAGGGGAAACCAGGCTTTTTATCTGATCTCACAACCTCTTATCCGATGCAATAACTTGTGATCCAAAACTATTCCCCTACTTTCGGATACTTGAATAATAAAAAAAAATGTGCTGCCTACTTTAAGTTGCTTTCCAAAAAAAATGTATCTTCAGGCGCCGCTACACACATATACGTTTTTTTAGTACTTCATTCACGTGTCGTACCGATTGGATCTTAAAATTTGGCAGATACGTTCTGAGGAAGCAAAAAACAATTCTTAATGCGCAAATAATTTATTTAGTCTGAGTTTCCCATATAAGTAACCGAAATATTAGAAATCTTCCATACAAACACTTTATTGCAGACCGATCGCTCTATGGCAGCTATATGATAGAGTAGTCCGATCTGATCTAATTTTTATATATGATATAAGAGCTATTATTAGAAAATTTTGTGCAAAGTTTCAAACCTCTAGGCTGCTTGGTCTCGATGCTGAAAAAAATTGACATCTCGCAGGCCATGCAATAATGAGTTGCCAGACTTCACTATTCACACATACATTCACACGCCAGCATGTGCATACATACACGTGCACAACGAACGAAACGATCGCCCAGCGCTAAGAAGTACGCTCGTGCTTATCGTTCCGCTGTCGTTGTACGACTGAAGCAGTTTTGATGCTATGCACTGTTTGTACTGAGAGCCGAACAGCCAGCTGTCCCAGCCGAACAGCGAGCTGCGCCGGTCGAGCGTTCAGCCGAAGTCTTTATTCTCAATGCTTCTGTTCCGTTTCTTCTCTGGGGCAGCTGGTTCGAAAAACCAGCGGCAGCAGCGTTAACCGCTGTTTGAGGTCTCTATGTGTTCATTGCTTAGTGATTTTATGTTATTAAACTAAAAGCACTAATCATCGAACATATAGAGTTCTCAAACAGCGGAATGTACTCATTTTGATGCTATGTAGAGATAGGGACCCCAGAACACGAAGTATTTCACGAGTGAGTTTTCTTCGTTAGAAACCGCGAAAAGCGCACAGCGGCATCAACTCAGTCCACTATGGGAAATTTGACCCGGTTTTCTGGCTAAAATTAATAACTCAAGAACGGAGTGACATATTTAGTTCCAGTTTTTTGCATTAGGTCAACCTGATCACTATCTATTATAATTAGAAAAGTTGTAGGGGCGGCGCCGCCCCATATGGGAAAAAAAATCAACTTCATGTTTGACCATTTTCAGAGTACTATTTTAACATGAAAACAAATTATAGGATTATATTTAAGCGTTTTTATTTCACAAATGTGGGCATGGCAAGCCCAAAGGAGAATATTGAAGATGTTAAAAAATCCTGTAATGAAAACGAGTTTATAATACATTGAATGGAAAATGTTCTCTACAAAATACACTCCACTTATAAAGCATCCTGGTCTTCGTTTTCCAATTCGATATTGAATGAAAATTCTATAAAACTTATTTCAGGATAACTACTTTCATCCTCCATCTCGTCATCTGATTTTATCGAGCATTCTAAAAGTTGAAAGATGTCTGATGGAAGATACATTTTCTTTTGACGCTGAATACTCCGATCCAAATCCACAGGCGAATTGATTGGATCAGAAGAATTCATTGCCCGGTGTAACACGTCTGTAAAGTTTTGTGTCCTATTACATTTTCGGTCGTAATGCAAGCGATCAGACTTATACAATTTATTCTTCGATCAGGCTCCTCCCTCTCCAAAGTACCCTATAGGAAGGATTGTATTTTTGGATGATATCAGTTGTGTGAATGAGAATTTTATGTACAGTT
Source organism: Zaprionus nigranus (assembly GCA_018903425.1). Classification (NCBI taxonomy): domain Eukaryota; kingdom Metazoa; phylum Arthropoda; class Insecta; order Diptera; family Drosophilidae; genus Zaprionus; species Zaprionus nigranus. The sequence continues at coordinate 217,553 of JAEIGD010000077.1, read as the reverse complement.
GCGGTCATTGGCAGCCAAGGGTATTTGTCGATAATAAGCTCCGCAGTTTTTAAACAAAACTTACATGATACGCAAATCAAAATTGTCCTCAAATTTGCAATAAGCTGCTCATCGATGCCATTGATTTTAGAAACAATGTGAGGATCACGGAATGCACGCCGAGCTGTATTGCCATTGTTAGTACTGCCAAATCCTCCAACTCTTGTTTTATCAACTTTTAGGGAAAGCTTTTCCCAAAAACATTATTGGATTTCTCTTTTTCGTTGAAGAATCTCTATCTTAATTCCTCAATAATACTCCATTTTTTTATATGGCATTTATATTCTGCATGCAAGATAAATTCAAATAAGCGAATCCAGCTGTGTAGTGGGCTTAAACCATATTTTAAGTGACTCATTATTGGCAAAAACTTTGCGCCCTTAAAATTTTTGTTGCCAAGAAACTCGGATGGTGGGGCGCCACAAATTGGACAGGCTTGACTTGACGTTGTGCCCGTCAATGCATTATGCACCTTGCCATCAATCACTGTTAAATGCAGTTAAGAGCTAACGTACATAATGTTTTTATTTTCCAAAATAATTTTGCAGGGTGTCAGGTTGGATATTTGTTTTTTTAGATATTCATTTTCATTTAAAATACACTCTTTGCTCTCTTTGACAAATTTCAACTTTAACGGCCTACGAAACCGAATGGACTGAGGTGTTCGATTATTCCATAATACGTTTCGCGAAGCATCTAATAGTCTCAAGGGTGTGACTGTTGTGGCAAATAAATTTAAGTCAAGAGCTTGTCCTACCATGCACTTTTGGTTTAACTGGATTGTCCAGAACTTCCATTAAACCCATAGTTTAAAATGAGTTCCGCCGCTAAAAAATCTGTGGGTTGGTCTTTCATTATGCGCTGCACCACATCAACGTGCAAATGCACAAGACGACTGGCTGTATGTGCTACAAGACTCTGTAGTGATACTTCAGCTTTTATTTCACTAACAGTGAAATTATCAGGGTGGCATAATTTGTCTCTCCGTAGCAACCGTTTGATACAATGGGTATACATATATCGCATTGTTTTTTTTTTGATTACTCTCCTATAGCGAAATATTGCTCTTTTGTTAATCCCTGATCTAAAAGAAGAGCCAATGCCTCACATGGAGAAACAGCTTCAGGCTTTTTGGCCGGGTCTCTAACGGCTTTGCGCATACATTTTGGGTTTTTGGGGCATATTGCAAGAAGATTCAAAATTCTGGCAAGGTCTAATTACTTAGTTCTTCGCGCAACTAAGCTTGCCGCAAGAATAAGCAGTCTTACGTTGTTTTTTCAGCTTTTGCAAGAGCTGCTGCGTTCCTTCTACGGGACCTGCTGCTCTTCGTGTTGAATGGCAATTTTTGCAGACACACTGAATTCATATTCTGAGCTAATTTGATAACAGTTTGTAAACCCAACCACAATACTTCCTTACGCTGAAAACGCTCCAAATTGGATTTGCTCTTGCTCCAAATTCCAGCCAAACGGTAACAAAATGTTTTGCTGGTATGCTTTGCAATACTGATATGCTTCTTTCATATCCTAGTATGGCGGTTTTCATAAAATTGAAAACAGCATCCTGCTTAATGTTTTTCCCCTTGCTTCGAACCACTTGGCAAAAATTCTGCATTGGCATAAATGAGGTTACGGTCTAAAAATTAAAATTTTAAGGGACATTAAATAGCTACAATTTAAAACACAGTTCATGGATCGACTCCGCTCTACTCACTTTAAAACTCTATTTAAAAATGAGACATTGCCAAAGGGGACAACACGAATACGTAATACAAACCACACTGATTGAAACTCATTTCAAATTTTGTTTTTAAATTGCTTAATATTGAAGATATCGAGATTTTAAAATGTCTCTGAAGGTTTCGTAAATAACAAGCACGTGCTTTGTAATTGCAACAGCTGCGTTCACCCGCTGATTTCTTCAAAGTGGCGCCACCTATTGAGATTTCTGGTACGCCACATTAAAGAATGATCTTTTCTGAATGCGTTGCCTCTAATTATTTAAATTCTGGACTTTCAGAAAATGGGTTTTGGCCAGAAAATCGGTTCAAATTTCCCATAGTGCAGTCGCACAGCGACAGCGAAACGATGGGCACGGGTGCACTTCTTTGCGCTGTGCGATCGTTTCAATGTGTGCGTATATGTATGCACAAGCTCGCATATGAATGTATGCGTTGCTTGTAAAGTTTGACAACAGGCAAATAGTGCTGCAAAATAATCGATATTTGGCAGAATCGATTTTTCCGATCTTTTAGGGGAAAAGATCGATATAATCGATTAATCGAAAATCAATAATACTATTTTTAAATAATATAATGTGCTTAACTGCCTCGACTACTTGTTACACTTTTTCGATGCAGATGGCTTAAAATGCAGCTCACTTTAGTGAAATGTACTAAGAAGCGAAGGGAAAAACGAGAGCAACAGTCACGCAAAACGCGACAGTGGAATAACCTTCGACCTATGTTCCCGTGTAGTTTAATTTGTTAAATTCATACACATGAATATGCCTATGCTTTGAAATTAATCCCGACAGATTCAAAAATTAAATTATTGATTTGTGGGGGGCGGTGGGCGTGGCACCTAACATTTGAAATAAACTTGATCTGCTTATAGTACACAGGAGTCTTCCTGCCAAATTTGGTAACTGTAGCTTTTATAATAGCTGAGATCTGTGCGTTCACACAGACAGACAGACGGACAGACAGACATGGCTCAATCGACTTGGCTTGTGATCCTGAGCAAGAATATATATACTTTATGGGGTCTCCCACGCCTCCTTCTGCCTGTTACATACATTTAACATAACATTTGCCTATTGCCAAACTTCACATGCAACGCATACATTTAATTGCGTGCATGTGCATACATAGCACATATACATTGCAACGATGGCTAGAGCAAAGAAATATGCCCATGCTCATCGTTCCGCTGTCGTTGTGCGACTGACTTGATGCCGATGTTCGCTTCTCGCGGTTGCTAACGAAGAGAGCCGATCGCTCACTCATGAAACACTTCGTGTTCTGGGGTCCCAGTCTCAGCATAGCATCAAATGAGTAGATTCCGCTGTTTGAGTACTCTATATGTTCGATGCTTAGTGCTAATAGGTGGCGAACAGCGTTGCCACAGGCGCGAAGCGGGAGCGCCATCTGTCAAGAATAATTTCAAAGCATGTGCATATGTATTTGTCTACATACATATGAACTAGACGTCTGCACGAGTGCACTCAAAATTTTCGGTTAATTGAGTACTCACAAGCTTAAGTCACAATTCGGCGCGCCGAAACGGTTTCAGCAGAGATAATTGCGCATTGGCTAGCGTTGTTTTTGTTGTATGTGGAATGAGTGAAATTCAAACCAAAGCGGAATGGATAGAATGAGTGGATGCAGTGTAAATGTGTAGAGTACTCGGATAAAATTTTGGCAATAATTCGACCAAAAAGACATCAGCCGATATCGTGGCCTATTGGAAGCAGCGAAGCCGACGTCGACCCTCTGCCACCAAGGGCAGCGCAGCTCACAGCCAAGACTCACAGCTTGTTAGGGACAGCTTAGGGTGATCAGTTGTAAATTGGATTTTAAGTAATAAAGTCATTGTTGGCTTAATTGAACATTAAAATCTTATAATTTTTACTTTGCAAACTTGCAAGTAATTAACTGGCGCCCGAGCAGGGACCGGTACGCGTACGAAACAGCAAAACGTCTTGTAAGTTCGCGGGTGGCAATTACATTTGCCGCAACCGGTTCTAAAACGCAAGTGAAGTGAACGTGCAACTCCGGAAAAAGAAATTTTTTCGTTCGTTCAAATCGACTCTGGCAAATCGAACTTAACTTGTTCATTTGCCCATCGGTGGACTCCAAGGACTGAATGCAGGGCCACAGACCACCCCTCAACCCTGTACGCATCTCAGGATCCCCAGTAGTCGTGGGACAAACAGGATGAAATCCGGATCGTCGGAGGGAGGAGCCACATCAATTAAATTACCCATAGTACTGTAAGATTACACAAAACCATTATCAAGAAAACTAACACTAAACTTAAAACATAAATAGACTCTTATCAAATGACGATGCTTATACAGGGTGCTAACCAATCAGTGGAAGAATTCCATCAAACGGTTTATAAACACCTATCACTAATCCTAAACAAGATCGGTTGTATGGGTTTAGGAAGAGAAGCAGGGAGGATTACAAGGCGACTTGCCTCGCCTACTGGGAATCAAAGAACCAGTAGACTTACCATCACCTTTGCCTCAATTTAGAAAACCAGAACTTCAGGGCAAGACATGCTACAAATATGGGACAGACAAGACAGTTTAGGAATCAGACTGCAAAACCTTCACCTGCTCCTCGCAGTACTTCATTCATAAATAGACAACCACCAATTTCACCTCTGAGAACTCAATAAAACCAAATCGGACAACAACCACCGACTACTTTACCACGACAAAATTCAAACAATTTCGGCTACCAGCTTGCACAGCCAGCAGCTGCACCTCGACCTTTTCAGAATAGGCAATTCCCGCCATAACTGTCAGCGCCACCTAGGCCACAGGCCCCAAAACCACTGCCTCGTCCAGAACCTATGGATGTGGATCCCAGTGTTCAGACCAGAATGGTAAATTACATGAACAGACCTCGCTTCGAACCAGGCAAAAGACCACCTGGTCCAATACCAGATGGAATGAAGCGACAAAGAAACTTTAATATACAGACCACAACGGAAGAAAATCAAACGCGACCCACTGAAACTCCATTGACAATGACGGACTATGAACAAGCTATGGCAGAGTACAAGGACTACAACAACCTTGACGACAACCTGGACGATTACGTAGACCAGATAGACGAAGCCGACGCTGACAATAACTCGTACGATTACTACGATGACGCAGCATTGAATTCTTTAGAATAAAGAATTCCTCTCTTCCATAATTCGTATGCAAGATGAGGAATGGCAAATCTATTAGAATACTTATAGACACCGGTTCAAACAGAAACTATATCCAACCTAAATTCGTTAATAACCCTATTAAAAACAAAGCACCTTTCAATGCTGTCTCAGTAGGCGGCAGCACTGTAGTTACGCACCATAAAGAAGTGAACCTTTTTAATATTCCAGACATTAAAGTAAAATTTTTCCTGTTGTTCACATTGAAATCTTTCGATGCCATTTTAGGCAACGATAGTTTGAAAGAATTAGGGGCAGAGATAAAAATCCGCAAAAATATATCAAGATCCCCATCAAAGAAAAAACATTCGAAGCAGTCAACACAATTATTTCGAGAACATCCCACTTGTCCGACACAGAAAAAGCCAATCTAAGCGAACTACTCAAGTCATTTCCAGACTTGTTCGCAGACCCAAACCAGAAACTGACCTACACAACAAATGTGAAGGCAACGATCCGAACCTCGTCCGATACTCCAGTTTACTCGAAATTCTATCAGTATCCAATGACACTGAAAGATGAAGTAAACAAACAGATAAAAGAACTTTTAGAGGATGGTATAATTCGACCTTCTAGGTCCCCGTATAGTTCACCAGTGTGGATTGTACTCAAAAAGGCAGATGCTTCAGGCGAAAAAAAATATCGCATGGTTATTGACTATCTTAAACTTAATAAAATAACCATTGAAGATAAATACCCTATTCCCGAGATAAATGAGGTACTTACACAATTAGGAGACGATAAAGTATTCTCTGTTTTAGATCTGAAAAGTGGTTTCCATCAAATTTTTTTGAAAAATAATGACATAGAAAAGACCGCCTTCTCGTAAACAACGGAAAGTATGAGTTTACACGACTCCCATTTGGTCTAAAGAATGCGCCCTCAATTTTCCAACGTGCATTAGATGACATACTTCGAGAACATATTGGAAAAATATCTTTTATTTACATAGACGATATCATCATATTTAGCAAAGACGATGATACACATATTAAGAACTTGGCAAAAATTGTTCAAACTTTACAGAACGCTAACATGAAATGTCAGTTGGACAAATGTGAGTTCATGAAAAATAAAGTCGAATTCCTTGGATTTGTTGTTTCCGATAGGGGAATAGAAACTAATCCGAATAAGGTGGCAGCGATAGCAAATTATCCCTGCCCTAAAACTTTGAGGGATCTAAGATCCTTCCTAGGGCTTTCCGGCTACTATAGAAGATTTATACAAAATTATGCCAAATTGGCAAAGCCCCTAACTTCACTTTTAAGAGGGGAAGATGGACATGTGTCCAAAAGAATGTCATCAAAAAAATTAATTTCATTAGATAATGAAGCTCTAGACTCTTTTAAGAAGCTTTAAAGTAATCTAGTTTCAAAAGAAATAATTCTCCGTTACCCAGATTTCAAGAAGGAGTTCCATTTAACTACTGATGCTTCAAATTTCGCGATCGGAGCAGTTCTATCGCAAGACAACCACCCTATATCATTTCTCTCTAGAACACTTTCCAAAGCCGAAGAGAATTATGCGGCTAACGAGAAAGAGATGCTAGCCATAATTTGGGCACTCAAGGCCCTTAAAAATTACCTGTACGGTAAAGCAAAGGTTAAGATCTTTACAGATCATCAACCTCTAACACATTCTCTGAGTAGCTGAAATGGAAATGCCAGAATCAAGAAGGCATATCTAGAGGAGTAGGATTACGAAATATTCTATAAACCGGGAAAAGAAAATGTTGTTGCAGACGCGCTCTCAAGAATACCTTTAGAGCAAGTTAACTCCGTTGCCTCTACACAACATAGCGCCGAAAGTTCTAGCCATGACTTAATCGTCAGCGTCGACGCCCCAATAAATGTTTTCAAAAATCAAATATTCTTTTACAAATCAGATAAATACGACTACAAGTTCAGCATCCCATTTCCTACCTTCCATAGACATGAAATATACCGATTCGACTACACTACGGACGACATAATAACAGACTTAAAAAAATATCTTAACCCTTCCTTAATTAACGGTATTCACACAACTGAAAATATAATGGGAAAAATACAGACAATTTACTGAAGTTACTTCAAAGGAATCAAAACTCGATTCACCCAGTCCAGGGTAGAAGACTTGACAGACGAAACTGAACAGGATGAAAGAATTCTTGAAATCCATAGGAGAGCACATCGAAACGCTCTGGAAAATCAGAAGCAACTAGCAGAAACACATTATTTCCCAAAAATGAAGCAAATTATACATTTAGTTAAGCAATGTAAAGTTTGCAAAGAGGCGAAATATGACAGACACCCCCCTAATCCGGAACTTCAAGAAACTCCTACTTCAGAATACCCCGGTCACATATTGCACATTGACATCTACTGTACCGAACGACAGTTAGTACTCACTGCAATAGACAAGTTTTCTAAATTAGCGCAGGCACGAATTATAAATTCAAAAGCGATAGAGGACATCAGAACCCCTTTACGCGATATTATATTCTATTTCGGAGTCCCTAAACATATTGTTATGGACAATGAAAAAGCTTTCAATTCCCAATCAATTAAGTTCATGCTGGAACAGCTACAGATAGAAGTTTATACTGCCCCACCATACAAAAGTACCGTTAACGGTCAGATATAACGCTTCCACTCAACACTTTCAGAAATAATGAGATGCCTCAAGAAAGAAGGCACAGAGAGGAATTTCAAGGAACTTTTAAAAAGGGCAGTTTACGAGTACAATTATAGTTTTCATTCCGTTACAAAGAAACGACCACTAGAAGTATTCTTCGGCGGGAGAGTGACAACAGACCCGGACCAATACGAAACGGCCAGACAAGATAACATTGAACGACTTAAAAATAAACAGAAAACGGACCGGACAAACCATAATAAAAACAAAAACGAAATACGTAATTATCAGCCTGGAGAAGAAATATTCGTAAGAATAAACACTAGATTAGGATCCAAGCTTTCCCCAAGATATAGGAAAGAAAACAAGCACACAACAGTAATAACAGAATCGGGAAAAATAGTACATAAAACCCATATCAAAATCTAAAATTTTTCAGGATATTACTATGGATTACGAACGATGTTGGTGGAACGATGAACCTTACGAACTACACGAACGCACAAATACTGACAATAAACAAAGGGATCGGAAAATTACAAACTTCAACGACCAAACTAATACACCTCATTAACCTCGACCAAATCCAAACCGCTTTAGAAATTTTACATGAACATACGGAAAAAAGCATTAAACGCAGTCCATTATACGCTACCTTTCACCATGAGATAAATACAACTATTCACACTTTCCAAACACTTACAGCCTTTCCCAAAACTCGGAAAACTAGGTCTTTAAATTGTCTAGGGTCAGGTTGGAAGTACATAGCGGGTAGTCCAGATAACGATGATCTGGTTATGATAGAGCAGAACTTGAATAAACTTATTGACAACAATAACCAACAGGTCATTATTAACAAACAGTTAGGAGAAAGAATAAATAAACTCACTTCAGTATCCAACGCCCTCACAAATTCTATTCATAAAAGCAGTTCAGTTAGTATCGAGATAGCTATCAGCTTGCACAATCAGATTAGACTTCTAAAAGAAGAAATTATTAACATTAGATACGCCATTCAGTGGGCACGACTAAACGTAGTTAACACACATTTTTAAAAGAAATAACATGCCACCCCTGTCAATGGAAGAAATAATGGAGTTTTCCGGATGTCTCAATTTTACACAATAAAACAAAACTTTTGTATATTCTTAAGATTCCAAATTTAGAAGAAATACAATACCAACACGTTATCATAAAGCCCATAGTAAAAAACAATTCAATTATACACTTAAATTTTCAAGAAATCTTTGTCTTTAAAAATCTCACCTATGGCATTCCACAAACTTGTAAAACATTAGAATATATTAAAATATGCGATAAGAAAAAAATTGTTAACATAAGTAATTCAAATTGTATTCCAAAGTTACTTCAGGGAAAGAAAGCGCTGTGTAGTTTTAGCAATGCCGACCACGTATCTAAAATAGAAGAAGTTGACGATGGAATCATCCTACTAAACAACTACGATGGAAACGTAACCTGGAACAACACACGGCTTCACCTAGAGGGAACTTACCTTGTTCAACTATCAAACGACTCGATGATTATCGACAACAAGCGGTTCAGCAACTTGGAATCTACAGTCTTGACCACTGTAGCCCCTCTTGTGCAGTTTACGGCTGAGAAAAAAGAAAGAATTAAGGTCCTATCATTTGAAGCACTGGAAGCATTGCACATAAATAACACTGGACAGCTGATGCGTATAAAAACCCATTCAACGGTCAACAGCATAACTCTGCTGACACTCTTTGGCATTGCTCTGATTCTCATCCTGGGCTTGCACACCTATAGTCAAAGGCAGAAGAGCATAACATTGCAATTAGGACCCACGCCTCGAATGGACACAAAAGTTACAGCGATCCTCGCACCATCAACTTGCGATCAATCTTCGACCGAGGGACAATATCAGCTACCTCAGTTCAACAACATTCCCTACTTCTAGAGACCGCTTGAGGACAAGCATAAATTAGAAGGGGTAGAGTTAACAACTAAAATGCTGCAATCTAGAATAATGAACTCCAGTACGCAAGTTCCAATCTGCAAGCTCAGCGTCTGCATAATTTCCTGCACGCGCCGAGCTGCCAAGCTGAATTCTAAGAATCTGTTTGGCAACTGCTTCCGCTCCCACCAATGCATGTGATTCCAAGAAGACTGTAATAATTCGACCAAAAAGACATCAGCCGATATCGTGGCCTATTGGAAGCAGAGAAGCCGACGTCGACCAGCGCAGCTCACAGCCAAGACTCACAGCTTGTTAGGGACAGCTTAGGGTGATCAGTTGTAAATTGAATTTAAAGTAATAAAGTCATTGTTCTTAATTGAACATTAAAATCTTATAATTTTAGGCCATGGATTTTAAAAAAATTCATGGTCTATTGTGTTTGTCGGAACGGAAATGTGCGTAACAGGCAGAAGGAGGCATCTCCGACCCCATAAACTATATATATTCTGAATCAGTATCAGTAGCCGAGTCGATTGAGCCATGTCTGTCTGTCCGTCTGTCCGTCTGTCTGTCTGTCTGTCTGTCTGTCTGTCTGTCTGTATGAACACCTGGATCTCAGAAACTATAAGAGCTAGAGTCATCAAATTTTGTGACAACATACGTATATATTGCAGTGTCTCAAAGTTTTTTTAAAATTTGGACACGCCCCTTCCCGCCTTAGTAAATCAGAAATAACTACTTAAAACCTACAATATTAACGCAACAACCAAAGTTGTATATCTTACATGACAAATACCTTGCCACGGGCGTTATGTGAAAATTTCAAATCAAATCTTTCAATTTAAAATCGGACTATAAATAAGTGAGATATGATACGAATTAATCTCACTTTGAACATATATGTATAATTAATTTACGCAAGCATACGCAAGCATACCGAAGTTCAAATCTAGCGTCAGACACACAGCATTTTATTAAACTTTTTATTTGCATTGTATGGGAACAGAATTGGTTCACAATGCAGCTTTGCCGATGGGCGAAAGAGTGAGGCAATGGCCGAGTGGTTAGAGTGGCGGACGGCTGCGAGAGAGTGCGTGTGTGTTCGACTCCCGGTTGAGGCGGGTGCGAATTTTCATTTATTAATTATTTCTTATTTTTTTATTTTTTTTTTATTCTAATAAACTAAAAGAAAAGTTACAGTCAAACAAATTAAAATCAAGAAGAAGCACATGTAATGAAATTTGGTACGCGCTAGAAATGCATACCTATACGTATTGCCTACGGTATACTATGATAATCATCCATGGCCTTATACAGTCAGCTCCTGACTGTAGCGTTTGTATTTTTACTTTGCAAACTTGCATGTAATTAACTTATAGAGCGACTGTTGCTTTTCTTACTGGTTATTCATTTAATTTCATATTTATTAAAAAAAATAATAATAATTAATAATTAAATAAATATTTATAAATAAACTTTACTATTGTATTTTAATGAAGCATGCTTCAATATGATGCCATCTCTTTTTCTGTATTTTGTCTGTTCTAACTTTGCAAGTATAATATGATTCCAATTGGATGTTTCCTATTTTGTTTTGCTCTCAATATTTTGCAATTAGAATGCTGGAACATAACAGCGATCTTAAGCCCTTGTAAAGTTATGAATGTGCGAGTGAGACGCCAATGCATACATGTCTGCATATTCACATGTATGTATGGTCATTCCACTCCAACACACATAATTGCACGCATGTACTCGTAAATGGCAGCGGATATAAGGATGTTTAAAATTAAAGCATGTCACATTCGCAGCACCACTGCCACATTTCTGCAACATTCAGCAAACTTTGAGAAAGCGTTCTAATTACACTGCGTACCAAAAACTTAAAAAACCGCCCCTCATTAGTTTTTATTTAATTAAATTATTTAATGAACAACAACAAAAAATATACTATAGTCCACTTACCCACTATAAAAATTCTATTCCCCGGGTGGGCGGTTTACATATTATTTTAACATATTTATTAATTATTATTTAATTATTTTATTAATTTAATTTTATATATTTCGGAATTTTCCCCATATTTTATTACATATGGTCAAAAGTTATATATTTGTATATATGTATATGTATTGTTATTTATATAGTAGATTTGAATTTAGGTATTCTTGTGTAAATTAGGTCTGCTTAGGTATATACGTTCAAAATTAGTTTAATTCCTATCATATCTTAGTTATATATAGTCTGATTTAAATGAAATGTGTACTTATCATGTGACAAATTTTAAAGAAACTTTGAGACTGCAATATACACGTATGTTATGTTGTCACAAAATTTGATGTCTCCAGCTCTTATAGTATCTGAGATCATACAGACAGACATGGCTCAATCGACTCGGCTGTGGATAATTTAGAATATACATACATACATATATACAATCGTTAATGGTGTAGGAGGAAGGAGGCATCCTTCTTCTGCCTGTTACGCACATTTTCGTTCTGAAAATTACAATGGAACATGCATTTTTGTATATTTAATTCCATAGCCTAAAAATGAACGAGATTTTAACGATTAGAATGTTTAACCGCAAATTACATGAAATATTTCTCATTGTTGTGTAATGAGAAACTGAGCTCCTTATTTGGACATAAACAAAGCGACATATAGACATAGATATTATGTACATATACATATGCACATACATGTACGTTTATATACACAAATACACATACGTTCATATGTACATACACACATATGGAATTCCAATTTATACATTGCAGGGCGCAGTACAAAACAATTTTCACCCAAAAAGACAGAAAATGAAAATTTATGTTGAATGCATGACCGTATATATTGCGTGCGTGATAAATCAATTTTCATTGGATTTTGTAATTGTGTGCAATTTGCCGTTGAGAGGGGAGTGCATAGTGTGGCACACCCCCACAACAACTACAACTACAGTACGTGCATAAATTGTAAGTATTTGTTCAGCAAGCAGCCGAGTTATTTATGCGTGTTATGTTGTTGTTGTAGTCGTTTTTGTTGTCCACCTTTTTGGCTCGTCTCTCGCTCTGGCGTCTCGTTAACGGAAATCGCGCAGATTTTGAATTGCATTGCGGTAATTGTCAATTGGCTTGAGAGATTGAAATCGAACCCACACATACTCGCAATGTCAAATGTGCTTTTGTGTGTTCGTTTGCGCCTGTGTGCCTTGTCTGATTATCACCGTCATTTTGTGATTTATGTGTAGCATTTTGAACCGCACACACATTTGTCAGACAAAATGCGCATTGCAATCGCATTCATCGCCAGGTTAATTTCAATTAAAAGCCGCATTGGATTTTAATTAACACAAACATACACATACCCACACTCCTATGGGAAAAAGCATTGAGAGATTTTCAAGTTGTGCACTAAAGATTTAAAATAATTAAATTTCATAAAGTGTATTCGATTCAGTTTACTTAAAATTATTAAATATTTATACCCGCCTAGACATAGAGTTGAATGGTAGTTTAACCTTATCTCAATCGAAAATGTAATTAGCCGGCAGAAGAAGACAACACCATAGACTTTACATATGTATGTACAAATATTCTAAATAAGAATCAATAGCCGAGTTGATTTAGTCATGTCATTCCGTAATTCTGGCTGGATGAGCGCCTATGTATGTGTATCTCAGATACTAAAAGAGCTAGAGGCACCAAACTGTAAAAATATTCTTGTGTATTATACAATAAGCAGTTAAATTCGTTCTTAATATTTTGCCATGCCCCATTCTGTAAACAGTAAAAACTACTTCAAAGCTGCATTCCAGGTACAATAACTTATCAAGCACAATTGTCTTACTCAAATGACAAGTACTCTATCGCGAACGTTTGTAAAAATAAAAAAGGAAAGATATTTAAGCAAATATTTTCTACTACTACTTTAACATGTTCGATGTTTAATTGCATAGTACGTTATGTTATCACAATAAAATTCAGCCAAGCAAGATATTTGCACCATGTAAAACATTTTCTAATCGCAATGTCAAAATTTTGACCCCAGATATCAAATTCAGCGCATACCCATTAATTGATATTGAGGGCTGTGTTATTTAGCTATGTTACTTGTAGTTGACTTTTTCAACAAAAGTAACAGCCGAGTGTGTTCGTGAGAGTACTTTGCGCGTTGTAAATAACCTTCAAATTATTTTTTCAATTTCTTTAATTTTAACTATCCGTTCGAACTCTTTACAGAAATGTTAATGTACATGTAAATGTAATATTTAATATGTGTCAAGAGTTACTTGACTGGCTGTATGTACTTTGTGGGGTGTAGTGGCCAAATCTGAATTGAATTCATATACTGAGTGACGATGGGGCTTAAGCCTGGATTAACAATTTTGCACTTTGGTTACGATATTAAGCAAAAATGTAATAATGTAATAAAGTAAAAATGTAATAATGAAAAGAACCACCTTCATCCATGTCCTTATTACAGTGGTGAACTTGTGTTGAAGAAAGTGATTTTGGAGAAAAGGCATAACAACTCCCCGGACGTAACCCAAAAATTGTTTTGCAACATCAAATTTTATATTTTATATATCTATATTTTATGTATCAAAATATACAATTTTTGGAAAGCCTTGTGAAAATTTTAAGTCGATTGGATTCAAACACGCTGAGATACCGATTATTTCGTAGTCGTGCTCAAGACAGTTATGCGGCTGCGTTTTTCTCAAAACTGCGATTTTCAAGTCGGTGCGTAACGTAAATGAAATTTTGCACACATCCTTAATACAATAAATATTTGCGGATGAGCGATAACTTTTATATAAAAATATATGTATACCCTTCGACCATTGAAAATGGTCCAAAAGTATACTAACTTTGTAAACAAAGTATATGTACGTATATATTCTTGCTAAGGATTCCTAGCCGAGTCGATTGAACCATGTCTGTCTATCTGTCTGTCTAGACGGATGTCCGTCTGCTCAGATAAGCACACCATTCTCAGCTAGTATTTAGTGTCGCTCGACTTTTGCTATCGTTTGAATCATATATAATAACAAATGCAGTAGAGTGCGAGTGATTCAGTTAAATCGGCAGTCTCAACTCGCAGATATGTTATATTTTAACGAAAATAAACTTGATTCCGATTATTTGTTTTGAGTGCCAGATAGTTCACAGCGAGTTGTTTTTTTGCTCTTCAACAAAATGACACAAAACGAAAGCGATGAACGATAAATATTCTATGCTGAAAGGGTATACAAATAATAATCACATTTCGAGCATGACAGTATTTCTAGTTCCTTCACTATAATTCTGCTAAACTTGCTCTCATTTTCCGGGCAAAGCTTTAAACTTTCGACTGCGATAATTGTGCGCTGTGGGTCTCGACCCTTAAAAGCTAAATCCCCGACAAGCCAAAAACAGCATGCAACAACATGACCAAACTACATGAGCAGCAATCACTACAACAACAAGAACGATACAAGCTTAAAATGTGCAGCATGTGAGCACATTAAGCTTAATTAGAAGCAAACAGACAAAACCGAGCGAATGAAATGACCAAAACTCGCCGAGACTACGCCACGCTCTCCAATGTCAACGGAGTGGCCCATGGCGTAAACCAACACATACAGAAAAAACATGAAGTTTGTCCTGCTGTTGTTGTTACTTTGCGGCGGGCAAATACTTCAGTTGCATAACTCATCCTACCATGACGCAGCCGATGTGTAATTTTGCGCTTTAATTCATAGTTCGCACCCACACTTACCCCTGCCCCCCCACTCTTTCCGCCAAAAAAGCTTCGCTTCAGGTTTCGAGCTGTGTTAGGCTGACAGCAAACACAGTTACAGGGTATTCACGGTGGATGCACATGTGCTTTTGGTACTTGTTCTTGTCTCAGTTGTTTCTCAGCTTGGTTTCGGCATGTGCAAAGTCCTTTGCACAATGTGTACGGGTTTGTGAGAGTGGTTTTCCACGCAGCTTGCATTTCCCTGCGGGCATTCCCCTCTTTCACCAATTGCGAACACCCTACATGTGTTTGTGTGCGCCTCATTTAAAGCATTAATCATAAGCTAGACCACATTCCGGACGTCTACAATGGGATGGGAAAACAGTTGGCAGGTCACGCTTACACACATTAATGGCATCACGTCTCAATCTGCGCACTGTGCTCTGCACAATGGGAACTTTGACTACTTTTGTTGGCCTATATTTAACATTTAAAATTAATCAAGATTCACTACCATTCATATAAAAATTGAAATAAAAAGTATTTAAAAGTATATACTTTATGGGGTCACCTACGCCTCCTTCTTTTTTGTTACATGCACTTCTTTGAACAAAATTAATACACCCTTTTTGACCGAAAACCTAAGGTTATAAAAATGTACTTCGTTTGTGAAAATATATAAAACAGGCAGAGGAGGGGTGACAGACCCCTTTAAGATATATGTACATATATTGTTATCAATATAACTAGTCGAATCGATTGAGCTATGTCTGTCTGTAAATTGGGAATGATGAACAAAACGAATAACTTTTCAGAAATAAATAACATTTCAAATAATGGGCGGCAGATTTGGGCACATGCCCACGGTTACCAATTAATTTTCAGGGTTGTACAACATACTAAATTTATAACACCAAAATCTTGGTTTGATAGGTATTAATTAATGCCACAAAAACAGATAGATATCCCCATAGTGCACTGGTCCACACACACATGCAAGCAGTCAGTTGTTTTTTGTAGCATACTCTTGTGCTGCGACAGCTAATTGTTTTACTCCTTTCTTTCCCCTCTCCAACAACTCCAACTTCTCAGCTGCTCCTGTTGCTTGTTGGCAATAACTCTTAAATGCTTTATTACTCTTAAACACATAAACTCTCTTCTCTGAGTCTGTCTCCCAGCACACACATCCGCTGCTTTTTCCTCGCCTGCAATAAAAATTAAATAAAACGCATTCGCTCCTACAAATTTCTTAATGTCTATGTCCATGTGTGTGAGAGACTTGACTTGGTATTATTGTTCTTGTTTGCGTTCATTTGTTTTCTTTTAGCGCTTTATGCGCTGCTGTGGTTCCCACTCTGTTGACATTTATAGCTCGAGCATTAAGAGTCTCACAAGTGGGCGTGCCACGGACATGCCTGGAGTATGACGGCGAGTGTGTGTGTCTGGGCATGACTGTGTTATAAAGTCACTTTAGCTGGTCCCCTGCAAATCGTTAAAGACAGACGCCACAAACACCCTCTAGGATCACCAACATGTTGAAACTAATCACTCTGTGACAGAGACTGATTAATTTAAGGAATGAATGTTGATTTAGGTATAAACATATGTGTCTGTTTTTAGTAGTATATCATTAGATTTAAGACATGCAAATGGGGAGATGCGGCAAATCACAAACTCTTCGTAGTATGTCCGCAACAGTACGCTGCACCTCGACCTAAACATGCACCCAATTGAAGAGCAGATCGGACGGCACACTAGCCGATAAAGTGACAGACTGCAGAGGCGTCGCACCTTTATTTCAAAAACTACTATATTCATTGTGCGATCGGTAATTTAAAAGAGAGGTGGATACTTAATTAAAATTACTGTCGTTTTTTAATAGAATATCAAAGCAAAAAGTATCTTTTCTATGCTGTACAGGCATCAGGCCACGATTAATATAATTTTCAACACAAAATTTTCCATCAAAATTGTTTTGAAATCGATTACTAATATATTAAATAACTTTGAAACGTTGTTGGACGTTCTGGAAAAACTTACGTTATTACATAACACAATGTACAATATAATTTTTATACCCTTCGACCATTGAAAATGGTCAAAAAAAGGGTATACTAACTTTGTGCAAATGTATGTAACAGGCAGAAGGAGGCGTGGGAGACCCCATAAAGTATATATATTCTTGCCTCAGAAGTCGATTAAGCCATGTCTGTCTGTCTGTCTGTCTGTCTGCCTGTCCGTCTGTCTGTGTGAACGCACAGATCTCAGCTATTATAAAAGCTAGAGTTACCAAATTTGGCAGGAAAACTCCCATGTACTATAAGCTGATCAAGTTTATTTCAAATGTTAGGTGCCACGCCCACCGCCCCCGTAAATCAAAAAGTTTATTTTTGAACTCAATTTGTAATTTGTAATTTGTAAAAGCCACAACTTTCTGACTTTAACGTATACTAAGCTGAATGAATTATCTACGTATTCTCCAAATTGCAATCCGATCGGACAATAAACACAGAAGTTATTAAAGAAAGCATGAGCATAAAACCAAATGCTTCTGTCAGAAGCTCGATATCACACCTGCCGTGTTTGTGGATTTCACCTCCTTATATGGGTCAAGATATTTTCCTTTAACTTCAACACCACCGTTCGAAACCGGTTCAAATGTCTCGTGGGAACAGTTATTGTGATAGAGCCGTTATCTTTTTTTTATTTGCTTTCTATGACAAGTGCGAAAAATATTTAGTATAGATCAAGTCAGTGAACGGACAAGATCATATTTTTTCTTCGTGTTAAACATGTCGACCTTTGTACCAGAAAGTGATGATTTGCGGAAAGCTTTAATTTTTTGTTTTCATTTGAAAAAAAGTGCTGCAGAGTCTCATCGAATGCTTGTCCAGGCATATGGTGATCATGCTTTATCAGAAGCAACTTGCAAAAGATGGTTTCAACGGTTCAGAAATAATGATTTTGATGTAAAAAATGAAGAACGTGGAAGACCACCAAAAAGTTTGAAGACGCCGAATTGCAATCGATATTGGATGAAGATGACACTTTGAGCCAACAGCAAATGGCAGAAATATTAAATGTTGCACAGCAAACGATTTCTGACCTTTTAAAAGCTATGGGAAAGATCCAAAAGTGTGGAAAATGGGTGCCACATGAATTGAATGAAAGACAGATGGAAAACAGAAAAAACACTTGTGAAATTTTGCTTCAAAGACACGAAAGAAAATCGGTTTTGCATCGAATCGTTACTGGCGATGAAAAATGGATTTATTTTAAGAATCCTAAACGGAAAAAATCATGGGTTAATCCAGGACAACCATCAACATCGACCGCAAAACCAGATCGCTTCGGCAAGAAGACAATGTTGTGTGTTTGGCGGGACCAGAAAGGTGCGGTGTACCACGAGCTCCTTAAACCTGGTGAAACAGTTAATACTGTTCGCTACCGACAACAAATGATCGATTTGAACCATGCATGAAAAAAGAAGCCCGGGTTTTATAGATTTATATAAATAACCCTCTCGCCCACACCGCGGAGTGACAGGGGAAAAGCGAAGTGGGGAGGCCCCTTCGCCCCCGCAAACAAAAAAAAAAAAAAAAGAAAAAAAAAAAAACGGAGTGGGGGGGGGGGGGTTTGCCGTGTCGTTCCCCCCCCCCCTCCTTTTTTTTTTATAAAATTTAAAACATTTTATTTCAACATTTTATTTCACAATTAACAAAAAAATATTATTTTAAAAAACCAAGCTAAATTCTCCGTTTTTCAAATAAAAAAAACAAGACGAACGCCGGCATATCCCACATGCTGATCGAGAAACGACCAGAATGGGCCAGAAGACACGGCAAGGTAATTTTGCTCCATGACAATGCTCCTGCACACAAGGCAAAACCGGTTCAGGATACTATCAAAGCACTTGGCTGGGAGCTGCTACCCCACCCGCCGTATTCACCAGACTTGGCTCCTTCCGACTACCATTTGTTTTCATCGATGGGACACGCATTGGCTGAGCAGCACTTTGATTCCTACGAGGAGGTCGAAAATTGGGTGTCTGATTGGTTTTCTTCAAAGGACGAACAATTTTACTGGCGTGGTATCCACAAATTGCCAGAAAGGTGGTCAAAATGTATAGAAAGCTATGGCCAGTACTTTGAATAAAATGTTTTTACTTTCCCGTTACTAATTATTGTTTTCTTTAAAAAAAAAAAACGTTCATTTCATACCGGTACACCTTCTCAATTTTTCACTTTATCGATTTTCTCTACCTTATGTTTTTAATTACATGCATTTTGATTTTCTTTTTGTTACTCAATGATGTTATCTCTAGCCAGTTTTCGTAACTCCTGACGATCTTTATTTAAATCTGCAAAGAATGACTGTTGCACTGTTTCATCTCTGGATTCTCAACGATAATTTCTGTCATTAGCTTGAATGAACTGATTTTCGTACTGCATGGCTCAGTATTATTAACCAACTGCTCAGCACGACCTAAATACTTATACTATGAACCGGGACTCTCCATACTCAATTTGGATAACATGGGTACAACAATCCTGTTGATTCGCTCTACCAGTCCGATACCGCGTGACACCAGTGTTACCAACAAATGTTGCATGTTTTGTGACTCATAATATGCTTTAAAAGCATTTGTTCCCCTGTCCGACTACAAGGGTTTCCAAAATTTATGGCCTGGTCTGCCTTTCGAAATAATTGATAACGTCGTCTACTTACGTGCTTAGAGTGGGATATAACCACACATACTTAAAAAACCAAAATGTGATTATATCGCTTCTGAGTGATCTCTATCGATTCGACATGATCGATGTGATAGGTTACTAACGGCTAACCGCCCTTATCGATTGTATTAAGAAACGACCTGCCTTTGCGTTTACCAGAGTACACACAACGCAACTAGTACCGACTCTAGCTACTTTCCCTTTAATCATAGGAACATGAACATGACTGGGTAAAAAAAAATTATTTTGCTGGTTACTGCTCCATATCCAAGCTTTGATGCGTCTGTGTGCATTTCTGTAGCCTGTAGCTTACTAACTAACGCTTATTTAAAAGAAAAGTTACAGTCAAGCGGGCTGTGATAAGCCGCTACATACAAATTAAATTATTTAATAAAATTTCAAAAAAAAAAAAAACAGTTATTTATTATTTTGTTTTCATATTTATTATGCAATATGAAAGACAATAAATCATAATAGTTATTAATAATATTAATTATTTATAAATAAAGTTTACTATTTTTATTTTATTTAGCACGCAAAAAAAAGACGGGAGCCAAAAGTAAACAATTCGTCAACGTTCAATGCCGTCACTCTTTCCGTATTTTGTCTGTTATGACTTTGCAAATTAAATATGATTCTCATTGGATGTTGTTATTTTGTTTTGCTCTTAATATTTTGCAATTAAAATGCTAGAACATATCAGCGATCATAAGCCCTTGCAAAATGATGAATATGCGAGTGGGACGCCCGTACATACATGTCTGCATATCCACATGTATGTATTGGCGTCCCACTTCAACACACATTATTGCACGCATGTATGTACATACGCATATGTACATTGTACAATTAGATTTGGAGTTGCTGTTCTGTACCAACGAAAGAAAACTAAGTTCTAATTACATACATATGTATGTATATTGCGTAACAAAAACTTAAAGATCGCCTACTGCCGCCTCTCTTTAATGTTACTGAGCTTTTCATTTATTTAATGAAAGATAATTACAATCCAAAAGAATTTCACATGTCAATCGCGGCAGCATTCGAACCTCGAACACCATTGATCTTGCAGTTCGGGATAAAGTCCACTCAGCCAGGGAACAACTCTCGCGGTCGTCGGAAATGGTGAGACAGACCGACAAGACGCAATATGCAAGTTATATTTTTAGTATTCTGCGTGGTCCCTCGTTGGCTGCGGCAGGGTGGCTGCGGGCAGCTTGATGAGAAGTGGCGTGCAGCCGGCAGGTGTGCGCCAGCTCACAGTTCTGCGACGATGGTGTCGTCAGAAGCCAATATTCCCACGGAGGTACCTCTACTTGGCGGGTGCGACAGGAATGGACTCCAATCACGGCAAACAGTCCGTGATGGGCGGTGCACTTTGTTATGATCTATTTTGTTTGCGCGGCAGGTATGCGCTCACGCTAGGAGAGTTCACTACGATTGTTTAACGTTCATAAGGTTCGAGCTGGATTATTAAACTATATTACAAAGACAAAATGAACTTATGAGGTGAGCTCTGCTCACTTCGTAGTTCTGCAGAGTCGCTGGTCCCACGGCACGTTCCGCTGACTCTGCGCCTCGTGCAAGATCTCCGGTTGGACGGAGGACTCGGGAACGCAAGCTATGCAGATCTTGGTGCCCAGCCAGCGGCCATCGTTAACTCTTGTTAACTTGCATTCTTAGCTCGTGTTAAAAAAATCAAGAAGAAGCACATGTAATGAAATTTGGTTACATATACCTATTGCTCTCTCGCTCAGTGTAATTTTTACGACGCTTGTCTATTCGCTTCTGCATTTCTGTTAATTCAAATTGCGCGTGTCATTCGAACACCGTATAAAATTTATCTGCGCCAAATTTTTAATATAAATCCAAATAAACCGCAATTTTCATTGCGAGTTTTAATAAATATCCGAAAATAAATAAGTTATACAAGATAGAAGCTCTATCTATGACTGCACCTTGCAGAAATTACTCAATTTGGGGAATATTGGAGTTGCACAGAGCATCTCAAGTCGACTCGTAGGTCACCCAAATTAAACTTTTTAAGATCAACTAGCCTCATTACATTTGCAGTCCTCCCCTCCCCTTGGTGTTCCCTGGGTACTGATTATTTTTGATAATCGGTGGAAAATTCGAGCGGCGGTTCTATTCTGTTATTTACAAACTATTTTTACGGTATACTATGATAATGACGTTATACAGTCAGCACCTGACTGTAGCGTTGGTTTTATATGTATCTATATAGAGCATTCACTATACCCTTGCAGGTTCTTATCTCCTTCGATAGTTTCCATACTAGCTAAATGTATAAATATGTGAAATAGCTAAATAAATAATACTGGTCTTATTTATATAAAATATACGTATGTTAGAGTTATAAATGATATAAACATACAATACAATAAAAATCGGCCGATTGGTTGTGTGGCAGCTATACGATATAACGATCCGATCTCGCTCGTTCGGACTTATGTATAGCATGCAGCAATACGAAGCATGTGTACCAAGTTTCATCAAGATAGCTCTTAAACTGATAGATTAGATAGTGTAGCAACAGACAAACGAACGGACGGTCAGACAGACATGGCTAGTTCGATTTCCTTGTTAATGATGATTTAGAATTTAGAGATGACTTCTAAGGTGCGTTGCAAATCCTGGTCATAATAAATAAACCCTTTGCAAGGTTAAAATTATCTGAACGTTGCTCATCCATTGATTAAACTGCTATCCTTGACCTTCTCTGCTTGGATTTATTAATTTTAAACGGATTTTTTACTTTTTTCAGTTTTTCCTAAATGAAATAAAGAATATTAACTGCGCGTGAATTGCTTATTGAAAAATATCTGCAAAGCTGTCGTCCTGTGCATATTAAAACCTACATTTTATTTATATATAACGAGAGCAACAGTCGAACGGTACTCGACAGTAGAATACCCTTCGACCTATGTTTCGGAGTAGTTTAATTTTTTAAATTCACAGTACATATGTTCATGCTCTCAAATTATTCTCGACAGATGGCGCTCGTGCTTTGCGCGTGTCTGTCTACCATATTAGCTGACACAAGCAGTTGGTTTTATGCTTATATAGTACTTTCTTGAATAACTTCTGTCTTTATTGTTCGATTAGATCGTAATCACGATATGTAGATATTATAGTTAGCTAAGTATTGATTCAAATCAAAACAGACATACATGGCTCAATCGACTCGACTAGTGATCCTGAGCAAGAATATATATATATTGTACTTTATGGTGTCTGCCACGCCTCCTTCTGCCTGCTACATTCATTTGCACAAAGTTAGTACATCCATTTTTGACCATATTTAATGTTCGAAGGATATAAAAATATGAGCGGTGCAAATATCTGCAATATCTGACTTTGGCGTACGTCAAAGCTATAAAAAATAAGCATCCAAAGCCAAAATGGATGGAAATACAGAAGAAGGTAAAGGAGGAAGTGAAGAGAAAAAGATACCGACCTAAACGGAAATCAAGTGAAAAGGTCAAAATAGAAAGCTCGCAATTTGCCAAGCCAGACGACCTTTCTACTTCGCACCGTCCCCGTCGGCGTTAATTTATTTGTCGGTTGATTACAACGTACTTCCGGCAACGACAGCGGAGCCAAAAACAAATTAATTTTTTGTCCCCATGTTGGGTAAAACACACATTTTGAGTAATGTAAAGGGGCGGCTAAACGGATGTGTATTAATTTCCGACTTGTACCAGAAAAAAAACGGCGTGAAAAATATATGTATATAAAAGAATCATAACATAGACTAATGATAGATTTGAAAATATCCTACGGTCGATGGAAAAATTGTCAACACCTGTACTTAACGAAATATCGCCGATTTAAAAACAAACTGATCTTCGGCATGCTAAAAGTTAAATATCTTGAACTATCTTGATGAAACTTAGAACATATGCACACTGTAAATAACCACTCGGGTGATTTTCGTTAATTTTCAAGATATTGCATCAATAACTACCATATCGATATATTTCTATTTACGTCATCTTTCTGTTTCATTGTTATTTCCAAACACCTAAAGGACTGGATACAATTTCATGAAATCGTAACACAACTTTCCTCTTTTCCGCAAGATTCATAACGATCGTCAATGGTGCGCGAACCACCATTTTTTAAAAAAGAATAAAGTAATATCATCAGATTACCCATGATTTTTCCATCAAACTGAACTTTGATTTTCTTCAAATTAACATTTTAATTACGATCTAATCCAACTTAGAAATTTGTGTGAGAACACAATATTATTTCATGGATTCTTTACAATATGATTTTAGAAAAAGTAATCATTTATTTAGCACTGAGGCAAAACAAAATATTGAGTCTTTAATTTACAGAGTGAGCTTTTCACAAATACGTCTGTTGCGCCAAACTCTTGCTCGTCTCCTTTCAAAATGGGCGATCTTGTCGTTTTATACCCTTCGACCATTGAAAATAGCCAAAAAAGGATATACTAACTTTGTGCAAATATATGTGACAGGCAGAAGGAGGCGTGGTAATCCCCATAAAGTATATATATTCTTGCTCAGGGTAACTAGCCGAGTCGATTAAGCTTTATCTATCTGTCTGTCCTAATGTTTGGATTACCAGTTGAACGCACAGATCTCAGCTATTATAAACCTAGAGACACCAAATTTGGCATGAAGATTTCTGTGTACCAGGCGCAGATTTTCAAATATTGGGTGCCACGCCCACCGCCCGCAAATCAATAATTTAATTTTTGAACTCAATTAGTAAGCGCTTTATAAGGGAAAGGACATTGACGAAAAAAAAACGATACTTTGCAAAGTAATGGCACATTGCAAAGTTTTAAAGGAGCTGGTTGAAATAAGCTGCTGCATTGTTTTAAGATACATTTTCATTATTAATTCTTTAAAAAATACTACAAAAATAATGTAAAAAAAATAAATGAAGTAAGTAAATAATATCTTGAAACATAGAAGAAACGAAGTGACAATTTTTAGTTCAGCTTTTACAGACCGTTGAATTTTCAGGTAGACGCTGGTTGAATTAAGCTGTGAGCCATTGTATGTATGATATGTAGTTGACCTGCATCAGCCCAGGTCCCCTCGTTGCCGTTGACTTAAACCAGCAAATCCTTTAGCCGACTTGAAGTCGGACCACACAAAACTACGGTACAATTGAACACGAGCTTTGACTCGAGGCCCCTATTATATGTGCCATATAAGTACACGCACACACACATACACAAGGCATACGCACAGATAGACGGACGCTGGCACCACCAGTACCAAGCGTTGCAAATATTATCAGTGAACGGTTGCAGTGAACGTGAGCTGCTGGTTGCCAAGAGTGAAGGCACTCCACCTCCATTGCGCTGTCGTTCCTATTACCTTTATCTACATACACTTGGCATTTGTAGTAGTAGGCCCGTAAGCTGGCACGAATTTCCGTGTCACGAGCCCAGCTGACGAAGGCAATAAATGGCTTTTTGTTGTTAATGTCGATAATGATGTGACATAAGTGAACCAACATTCAACAACAGCAGAAGCAGCAGCTAAAAGCCGCATCTTTAAACGAAGCTTCGATGTCTTAACTTGACATTTTCAAAGGTTATCTTCTGCAAGTGGTCAGCTATTAACCTTTCCCCCCGCATCCATTCTCTGTCAATTTACAGTTCCTGTTCCAACCTCAACAATCCCTTAACGGCCGTTACGCAAATTTATGAGACTTTAATGCAAATTTCAAACGTAGAAAACGAGGATGAACCCTTTTTTATTTACTCAGCAACCATTTATTAATGTTTATATGCATATTTTTCATTCGTCGTTAAAGTTTAAAGAAATCTTATAATAGCACCCAGTATCCATGTTCATACATGTATAGCGTGCATAACTGCGGTATATACATACATATATACATTCATTCATATATCTGTATTTGTACCGACTGGGCTGAGCATCAATTATACGGCGTTGTAAAACTTCGCAATTTTTATTTAATTTGTATTAATTTATTCATATGCAAAAGTTTTATTTGGCGCCAGTGCACTGCAGTGCCAACAATATATGTATGTATGTACATAAATGTCCGGCTGCATGTGTGCATGTATGTATGTGTATACATACACACTCCATTCCGAATTGTGGGGTCGTTTAACTGTAATGTGAAATTGGGCCAGCCAAGTGTAAAAACTCTTGTTTAGACTGAAAACAAATCGCCTTATACTGGGCATATATTTTGTTTTGGCTATTTCAAACAACTTTTATTACATTTTATTGTGCAACTAAATTTTCTCTTTACAAAGTGTTTGTAGATGGCGAAGAGAGACAAGTGCCAAAGTGTTTGTAAAATTCCTTTCTAATTTTATATCATTATAGAGATGTAATAGCTATGCATAAGTTGTATGTTATAATATTTTGTATTTATAGTTATCGAGCTCAACCATAGATTAGCTATTTCCGTCTATCCGAATTTGGAATAAGGGTCCCATCGCCTAAGCAAATCGGAAATAATGATTTAAACTAAACTATCTTAGTCACAATTTGCTTTGGATAATAATCACAGAAGAATATAACATACAATTTTCCATAGTTTCGAATAATTTCGACCAATAAGAATGTTTGTGGATTTTGCTATTGGTGATTATAGAATTTAAATTTCGACGAAGGGTATCTTGTTGTGCGTACACTCAACATTATCTTTCGTTACTTGTTAACTATGTATCTGTTAATAAAAGAAACTTTCGCGCACATGTAAAACACGCAGCGAATAATAATAATAAAAACTCTTTTAATGTAAATGCATGCAGCAGATAGATTCCGTTCGTTTCCATTTACATTTATATTTATATAGAGACGTATATATATGTATTTTTGTCTATCATGCCAAACAATTTATTTCTGGGCATTCAAAAGTGTTAAACAGACTCCGTTTCAACGAACAACGCGCTGTTCTCTATGTGTGTGTGAATGTGAGTGTGTGTGTGTGTCTGCGTGTGGCGCATGCAAATGAAGTTATCCTGCGGTTATTTGTGGCTGTCGCTGCGCTGTCAGTCAGTGAACGCACTGTCCGCTCCACAGATGCAGCCGAGGCAGGGAGCGGCCCATTGTGCAACAGGATGCGTATGTTCTCGTTGTAGTTTCTTGTACTCGCCTTGTTGTTGTGGCTGTTGGTTTCCCTGCACTGATCACAGTTGCCTGGCAATTGATTAAAATTTAATTGAATTGCAACTCGTGACGTTTACTTTAAAATGCCGCGCACATTAATTACGCTGCGCGTTCTCCTTGTACTGGTTTCGGCGACTTTTTCTTACTTTCGTGAATCCGCTTAAGAAGCACGCCAACTGATAAGTTCCCGTGGTATATGTATACATACATACATACATTGTATGTATATGGTTATATAATATGTATACATATGTATATGTATGTGGAACTGCATGTCGCTTTCTGTTTGCGAGTAAATGGGGGAACAAGTGTGCAATCGTGTTTAAGCTTAATTAATTAAGGCAATTAGTTGCATTGCTTTGCGCTTGGCCATCCGCTAATCCTAACTCCGAACTAACCGACTTCGCATGGTGTCACTTGCGGTACTGTCTTTGTAGGCATTGTTGTTGTTGTTGTGGCCTCTAACTGATTGCGCAATGTGAAATGGTGAAACTGATAATTCGGTGTTTTCCGTGCAGTGTCCTCCCTGAGGAACGGGCTCTGTTTACAGCCGTCTATTCTCGAGTCAGGTAGTTTGTTGGCTTTAATCAGTTGAATAGATTTATAGCTGCTCAGGGCTTGAATTCGAAGAGGACAAAAGCAATTATGTATATACAAATATATTTATATTGTAGCTTAAGTTTTTAAATACTACACCTGAGATATTAATATTTATGAGTTTGCTATTACCTTAAGAAGTTCCCCACGTTCCCAAGCTTATAAGATAGTCCAAAACTATTGCTTGAGTTTGATAACCGACAATTTTTCTTATTAAAGTCTCGACCGTTATTGAAAACTTTTGTAGCAGAAGGGAATAAGTTTGTTATTTAAGTGAAATCGGCGCGACTTTCTGTTTAAAGTTTTACACGTATATACAATAGAATTTTGACATCAATTTTACGTCTGGCGACGTATTATATCATTAATCTACAGTGAACCAACTGATTCCCTAGATTTATTAACTTTACTTTCATTGCAATAATGGCGAATTACATGAATACATTAATCAAAAACTTAAGACACCAAACATCACTTTAGAAAATCAGAAAAAATCCCCAGCATGCATTTTTTAAAATTGTTATTTTAACTTATACAAATACCCATTTAATACACAGCTATCTATTAGATATTATTAATTTAGTCATTGACAGAAAAATGTTTTTAATATGCAAATAGAGGAGTAATAAACTTATAAAGTATACCAAATACGTGTATCACTAACCATTCAATTTATATTTTGGCATTGTTTGGCAAGAGGAATCTAACAGTCGAGTGCATGCCGCTCAAGCTTTCGTTACTTGATATGTTTTTATAATTCTTTTGCTTTCTGCACTGTTACTAGTATATCTCCCGTTCGTTTATCCTGTTTTTTTCGGGCCGTGCCTGACGCGATAATGCACACCTCTGCGCCGTGTGAATAATGATGTTCAGCTGCCGCTGGGCCCCAAGCGGTTCGTCGACAATCCCCTTTCCGATTCTTTGCTAAGCATTTTTTCATTGTCAGGGCCCACGGCGCGCGACTGTCGATGACAGCTTGAATAATAATTCCAAAATGGTCAGCTGGTATTTACGTCGGTAATATACGAACAGGTACTATATATTTACGTTGTATATGTACAAATAGTCTCTATGCTTAGCAACAAATCGCCCTCAAATAAAGCGTGCATGAAAATCCGTTTGTGTTGTTTGCCTTAATTGTATGTTAAGTGCAGTTTGCATTGTTTGTATATTTCCGAATATTTAGTTTAATTGTTAAATTACAAATCATTTACGCGTTGCGAAGCGGTATTCATGGTTTCGCTCAATGAAAACTAATTTAATTCTGAAAATTTAACACTTTGTCCGCCATGTTGTTTAATTATGTTATAAGAAATCATGTGTATGAATATAAGTACAATGGCCAAAAATTAACAATTTGTATGCAGCCCGCCGAGTGGCGATTGTGCACTAAATATTTTAACACACAATACATGTTAAACAACAACAATAGAAACAATACCAGAAATGAGAATAAAACAACAAGAGCAGCAGAAGCACCAAAAATGCTTACAGAGAAAGCTCTGGCAATAATGCCCACAAAAACAGAGTGCGACATGTTTGTGAAATTTAACAGCTACAGGGAAAAGCACAAATTTAAAAACCGAATATAACATACTCTTCCATTAAATTAAAATTGAATTAAAAATCTAATGGTTTACATGTTGTATGGTTTAATGGTAATCTCGATATCTTCTATTTGTGGTTTTGCTTAAACTTAAAGTTTCTTAAGAAGAAGTCGAAGTGCCGCGCAACCATAGAGGGTATGGTTACCCCCCGAACTGCGTAAAAGACAAACCGCAACAATTTACAATAATTTACATACAATTTTAAAGCCGACAACCGACGAACAATTCTGACAATTAACTCGCAAATGAATCCTTGTTGGTCGAAGAGGGCAATAACTGGGCCAAATTGAACCGCAACTTTAAGTTGAATACACGCAAACACATGATTGTGCACGTACAATTCAATGCACATTCCAAATAAAACTTAAATTCATCAAATGAAATTTTAGTAAAAAGTGATTTGCAAAACAATTTACTTAAAGCAATTAAGAATTTCAGTACATTTTCAAATCAAGTTAAGCGCAAAATGGTTGATAGCTTCTTTGTATACCCTGGAATCAGAGAGAAGCTTTTGCAATGCTATAATTATTTAAAACAAAAAGCAATAAATTTTGGGGGTGAAATTTCCATTTGAAATCAAATAGAAAAAGTACAAAAATCTTTAAAAATTGTTCTACATTGTGATTTACTTTGGAAAAATAAGCTCATTCTATTCATTATTTGACTACAGGGTATAACAAGAACAACAAATAATCAACTGACCAAAACTCAACTTGTTGGTCAAACTATATAACAAATATTATGAAAATATTTACATATGAACTTTCGTTTAGTTTGCTTTCCAAATTTTGTATGTTTTGTTGTTGTTCTTGTTGTTAGGCTGCTGAATATCCTTCTTGTTAGGAGAATTCAGTTCTGTGCGAGTTTCTAGTTTGTATTGAATGAAAATTCGGAATATATTTGGAAACCCCTTCATAACTACTGAAACAAAAAAAAGACACAATGTTTATTGTCGCTGTGTTGATAAACTAGTACGAAAGCTAAAGTCGAGTATGCTCGACTATTTTATACTAACTATCCACTTGACACTGACAAGCAACCAAAGTTTCTGAAATCACTTCTTAATTAATTCGATCTGCTTGCATTTATAATATATTGTTGTCAAATTTGGCAGTTCTAGCTCTTAAAGTCTTTGAGCTACAGTTTACCATACAAAAAAGACATGACATGATATATCAAATGTATATTGTGATGGAGATGCCGTCTTCCGCATGTTGCATACGGTAGACGCAAAGTTATATTAGTATTGTCAAGCCCATCGGTAGCGGGAGTCTTAATTTACAATGATTGAAAATGCTGGTGAATGTTTGTTTAAAGGTAATTTTAAAACAAACGTGTAAAAATTTAAATAAGGATCACTTTGAAATTATATGTCAGGTTATCAATATCTACATATAAGAGTTCTTAATATCAAAGATATGTAATTAATTAATGAACATTACAATAATAGTATAAAGGGCGCGGTCTCGCTGAGTATATTCAATTTATAATATAGAACCACTTATTAAACAACAGGTCAAATCATTTTGATTTGCCTTATTGAATATTACAAAGCTGAAATTTTGAAATATTGATAAAACAAATAAGACAAAACTTATATTTATATTGGTTGAAGGGCATTAAAGTTTTGTTCCAAACAAAAGTAAAGGGAATCGCAGGAGGATGCATCTCCGATACCACAAAATAGTACATATGCATTTTATATGATATAATGCTTATCAGAGTCATGCTTTATCAAAAATGAACTATAACATATAATACATTTAGTACTTATATTGCAATGACAATCAACTTATGAAGTGATAAACTTATAGTCCAAAGTTTTTCTTGAAACTGGAAAAGATTTAAGTTGAAGCTCTACTGTCCACGTAATGAGTGTCAGACTGAGTTATGGTAATCTCGTTTTATATGCTCACTTTGAGCAGACGCTCCGAATACCGAGAGTAGCCGGGAGGGCTTCTAAACTCACATGCCCACTTAAGTATGCAAAGCAAATTTTTGTTCGCTTCATGCATACGTAAGGACAAAGCCAAATAGGCATGTGTTTGTATGTGAGTGTGTGCCGACTGTGCTTGTGTTCGTTGTTCCTTGGTATTTACTTAGACAAAACGTGCGTAAAGTTTTAATTATAAACTTTTACTAGTACACCTTGGCTGACATTTCCTCGTAGCTACTCTGGCCCAGCATTAAAATTACAATTTGATTCTGATTTGTATAAAAAACAACTGTTGCACTTCGTACATGTATTTCAATTAATTAGCTTTGTAGTGTATTGCAAGTACTAGTGCCTTATGGACACTACGGTGGCCAAAATCGATTTGATTTGAGAAACTGAAATATGCAAATAAACCACAATTTTATGATTGAAACCCTTGAAAACCATTTTGTATAATTGCCCAACGGAAAAAATCAATTTACTTAATTGATTGTAGTATGGAAGAAAATATTGCTGGTCGTTTTCAGACATTCTAGTCTTGCTAACGGACACCTATGTATAGTATGTATATAAAAAACGTGAAACAAATAGTGAAAAACTGTCTTTAAAATTCATAAGGATCTTTATGACAATCAATTCGGTTATATTTCTCATTATTTTTAACAGTTTCAATATAAAGTTAGCAATGCCTACGATTTAATTTGTTATTAAGTTCTGTTTAAATTTAAACTCAAATTTGGCTTGTTTTTATATCGCGTGACAATAATAGGGAAAAAGGCTATCTTCGGCTTGCTGCCAAATATTCTGGACAACAGTAAGAAACACAGATTTTTAAGAACTTCCACCCTCTTGACCTACCATTCCGTTTCATCTAAGCATATGATTCTTCTTTTATTGTACCGTCAACTAATTCTTCTTAATCTAACTGCATTGTAAAATGTTTCAAATTTAGATATTGCAATCTTTGAACAGACTCTGCATAAGGATTGACTTAAAATAAAAACATGTTTTCTTTTCTAAACATCTTCATTTTTTTCGACTGATGGTTCAAAATTCATAATGTAGTGACATGGGAAACTACATACTGATTAATGAATAACTAACCTAAAAGTTTTTCTATTTAAATATAGTGCTTGTTAAATTACAACAAAATAGAACCGATATTACATGTAGCTGCCATAGGAACTATCGAACCGAAATATGAGCTAGTGTATGAATATAATGTTGCAAAAACATACCTTAACTTATCAGTACTGATAAATTAAAAATCTGACTTTATCATGTTACTTTCAAATTATTTAATTGTGAACGTAAGCAATTTATTTATGTATTTTTTTAAAATTCTGTTCTATAACTATACTTGTAATATACCCATCGACCATTGAAAAGGTTAAAAAAGGGTATACTAACTTTTTGCAAATTTATGTAACAGGAAGAAGGAGGCGTGACAGACCCTATAAAGTATATATATTCTTGCTCAGTAGCCGAAGCGATTGTGCCTTGTCTATCTGTCTGAGTGAACACACAGATCTCAGTTATTATAAAAGCTAGAGTTACCAAATTTGGCGCCCCCGCAAATCAATAATTTAAGTCGATTTTTAAGGGACGTATAAAAGGTACAACTTTTTTAC
This sequence comes from Zaprionus nigranus, assembly GCA_018903425.1. Lineage (NCBI taxonomy): Eukaryota > Metazoa > Arthropoda > Insecta > Diptera > Drosophilidae > Zaprionus > Zaprionus nigranus. Next base: position 184,625 of record JAEIGD010000077.1, on the reverse strand, counting down.
TAACTAACTAAGCTGATTAAATTATCTACGTATCCTCCAAATTTTAATAACATGAGAATAACATCAAGTGTTTGTGACAGCTTACAAGGGACGCAGGCGGACGAAGCGCCAGAGAATAATTTTTCGAGAATAATTTGAAAGCATCCACATTGAATGAATTTAACAAATTAAACTATATCGGAACATAGGTCAAAGGCTATCCCACTGTCGCCTGCCCCTCGACTGTTGCTTTCGTTGAAAATTTGGTTTATGTACTGTCTTTGCAAAACGTTGGAACTCTAGCAACACTGGCACTGATTACTGCATACTGCAAATTTAACTCTTCTAAAATTATACATAAAACATACAATAGAGAAAGACAGAACAAAGCAGAGCTATAAATCTCTCATACCAAGCCGGGCTGTAATAGCCAGTTATATGCCAAACAAAAGATTGTTTGCGTTTCAACAGGCGGATAGCATCAATCAGTCAATTTCAATGTTACATCATCATTTTAGAGGAATTAGTGCAAATCAAGTAACTCTCGTGAGCATAGTCCTTCTGCATGTCTGACTGTTGTTTACGCTTGCTCTCCCTTTCACCGAATAGCTCAATGAAGTTTGTCCGCTCAGCTTCAACTTCACTTCAGTTTAGTTCCGCTCGGCGTCGTTCCATTCGCTCCATTGATGGCGGCGTCAGGGGAGCATAACTTATGCCCATTGTAGATGTAATGCAGCGAATGTTTTATTGAAATGCACAACAGAAGTCAGCCAAAGTAGTCACCCAGGCAGGCAAGCAGGCAGCCTGCCAACAATCACTCATCACTCAGTCTGTCCGTCTGTCAAACTGTCGGCCCGTCCGTCAGCTATTGAGCAAGGGAAAGTACAAAACCCCAAAGAGGAAATCGCCGTAAAAGACGACGTTGTCATGAAGCTGCTGATGCTGATTTCTAAAGCGCTGCATGCAATTATACGCTCAAATGGAGATTTCCTATTTCCAATCATACTCGTATATTGTGTATATGAGAGTGTGTGTATGCATATACCTTGTGCAATGTAAGGGATTCAGGATGAGATTCGACGCATGTGAATTGTTTCAGCGGGATTGCGGACAAATTAAGAGAGACATCCTATGTAAATACAAAATCATTAAAAATTGCTTCTTGCAGTCTACGAGCCCGCCTTTTAATTTAGTTAGTCTGGTAATCATGAAACTTGTATATGGTAAACAATCCACCTCATAACATTTCAACACGTTACTTAACGCTCTACTACGTCCGACGTCGGACAACTCACAAAATGTTGAGGTAATCAACTCAATTAGCTCGGGAACAAGGGTCACACACAACAGCCCATCCAAGCACACACACTTTAGGCTTCCTCGAGTAGAAACAACAACACAAAACTCAATTAGATGCCATAACTAAATAATCACAAACACATTTAAGCAAACAACGAGAGCGACGGAAGCAACACTCTCAGCTTCTAGGCGACAAGGACTGCTGTAAGAAGAAAAACCAGGTCAACAACAACTGCAGTGGCGGCAGCAACAACAACGAAATTCTGAAACAATGACGACAACTACTGTGTGGAAAATTACTTAAAATGTGCAGAAGCCAAGCTAAAGGAGCTTGAGGGAAAGTGGGACTGATGCTGTTGCTGGCAGCAGCATTCCAACATGTGACGCACGTGACAAAACTTGTCAAATGACTTTACTTAACTTTAACTGTGAATCCGGTTTGAAGTAAACAACGCAGCAAGCCGAGTGGGAAAAAACTCACAGCCAGAATCCCGATTCAGAGTTCCAGCGCCAGAGCCAAAAGAAAAAGCATATTTCTATTATGAAATGCACAACCAAGAAAAGTGGTTTGGGTGCTTTTCCTGGCAGGCTGAAATAATAAAAAAAGCAAAATGAAAAAAAAATGGAGAAATAAAACTGAAAGCTTAGATGCGATATGGAGGGGCATTGGCCGAGGCAAGTGCTTCTTTAACTTGTTGCTAGCCCTAAATCAGCGCTGAGTTATGGTCACGGACAGCCTTTGGGAAGAGCTTGGTGAACGACAGTGGAAATATTTCGGAAGTGCAGTCAAGTGTATATTTATTTGATTCGCTGGCTGGCCCATAGGTTTAGCTTCTATTTTGTGGACGCTGATTTCTCCAATGTTAAACAGAGCACAATGCTAATAGCCTAGGGATACGCGGATCAAAAAACTGAAAAAGATGAAAATAAGCACTAAAACTACAGTGAATTGTGTTCGGTTTTTATACACCCGCTCCCTACCAACAAAACGATTTCTTAAATATTTAATTCTTTATTTTCCGTATTTTGTATTGAATCCACTGCAGGCGGCGAAATCAGTACGGTCCTTTAAATTACTTCTTAAGTTCTATGTTTATTATCTGTAATTAATTTATAATTTTTTATACCCGTCACTCTTTTGGCACCTAGTTATAATACCCTTCTACTCTATGAGTTGCAGATTCGGCTCTGTAGTTTAAGTAATGCATCGAAAGTAGTTTCAACAGAAACCCACCTGTAATACTCGTAGGCTAGCGGGTGTGTTGATAGTATGCATACACATTGTATATAAGTATAGCATATCAACATTGTTTATAAACATTATCCTTAAGTTTTTCACTTTTGGGTGTCATTCGGAAATGAAGAAAGCAAACTGAGACAGAGTCAGACGAATGCTAACGTTGGTAACAAAAATGTTATTAAATCGTAATATATATTCAATTGTGAGTTTGCCTTTTACTCTGGGGGTTATATCTACTCGTATGTATTCGTATTTTAGAACAAATAATATAGGCTATGGTAATTATAAGTCGTCGTTGTCTCTAGGTTATGTCTTCACAGTCGTGTCCATCATCGTCTTGTCGCTCTCGCAGCCATACAGACAGAACGCACAACTTACTTAGTCAACGAGCAAATAGCAACTCTGCTGCCGTCGTGCAGCACTTCGCTCTCGTAGTGTTGCGCTCTTGTTCCTCGTTTATTTGCCAGCTCCTTCATATGTAGTCGTTTCTTTTCTCGTTCTCGTTGTCGTCATTGTCGTTGTCTAGGGATCAGCTGTTTCATACTAGTGAAATTTGGGTAAACATCCAAAAACCAATATATATTACTTTATACCTCTACACACCCAAACAGTATTAACGTTGCAAAATATATTGTTCCGGCGCTCGGCGGTGCTTTTTAAATTAATGTATAATTATTTTAACTATACTTTTAAAATTATAAAATGCAATAGGATAACAAAATAGCGACAGAGTCAAACCATAATAATAAAATTAAATGAGCAACCTTTTGGAATTCGTGGTGGTTTGCCCTTAGATATGACCCTGAAAGTCAAAGGTTTGTCGAACATGAAAACAATTTCACCACATTTTTTTTTGAACAAGTAGTCCTTTCATTCAATTTCTTTATCGATGAGAACTTGTACTTATGCCAATAGAAAAGTACATAGTATTATTCTCGTCTGGGCTCTCGTACGATAAACACCTTTTGGAATTACCAAACAAAATTGTTATTTTCTGATACCTAGTTCCTAGTTCCGTAATCAGGCTAAGGTTTTACCGATTTTTTTTTGCTTTTTATTAAATTTTAATAGAATTTGTTATTTTAGCTAATCTAAATACGATGTGTAATCCCTGCTTGCGGTCAATGCCCGGCACCTGCTGTGGACCTACTGGTGGTTTGGGACCCTGTGGATTCTGTGGCCCATACAACGGGCAGTGGTTTAGAGCCATCAATCATTGCGCCGGTCCTTGTGGCCCCTATGGCTGCTGCTCCTGCTATGGTCCTTCTGGAGGACATGTTTAGCCTGCTTGGATGGGGACATGGGTGTCAGCAAAGATATCATAATATGGTGAAGACAATGAACGAAAGATTAGAAAGCATTTTAAGATACATGTTAAGTATGCAAATTCAATTGTCATATCCGAAAGATCGTGCTGTCCCCAATAACGTAAATAAATTCAACGTGATCCTTTAAATTCAGTGTAAAAAGTGGGTGGGTCATCTTTCAAGAAGGAGCCGAGGCAAAGCATCGGTCCAACGATCAAAAAGGGTATACTGACTTTGTGCAAATGTATGTAACAGGCAGAAGGATATATATATATGATATATATATATATATATATATTGCTCAGGCTCATTAGCAGACTCGATTGTGCCATGTCCGACTGTCTGTACGGATGTCCTGATGTCCGAATTTGTAATCGCTGTAAAAAAAGATACAACTTTCTGATTTTATGCTAAGCTGAATGAATTATCTACGTATTCTCCAAATTACAATTCGATCGGACAATAAACACAGTTATTTAATAACGTATGAGCATAAAACCAAGTGCTTGTGTCAACTAACAAGGGCATGCGCGAAGCGCGAGCGCCATCTGTCTAGAATAATTTCAAAGCATGTTTATATGTATATGTATGTGTACATACATACATAGCAACATAGGTTGAAGGGTATCCCACTGTCGCGTGCCGCGAGACTGTTGTTTTTTGAATGGTTATAAATAAACCTATCTGCCAATTTTTGTTGTTTTTGAAGATATTGCAACAAAATTTACCATTTTGGACCATTTTTATATAAATATATTTCTTTATAAATAAATATGCATATACAATTTCATCAAAATCGGACCACGTTAACATATAACTGTCATAGGGACAATCGGCCGAAATGGATGTCAAAATATTGCACGCAGGTAAAGTTTGTAAGTCGTAAACAACGTAAATGAATTTAAAACGTAAAGTAGTGGGTATATCACAGTAGGACACGCTCGATTGTAGCTTTCTTACTATTTTTAATCAAATATATTTAATAATTTACCTAATGGCGGTACAGGTGTGTATATGTGTTAATGGTTCTGGTTGTCGTGCTGAGCGTTTTTACACAGACATTTCGCATTTTACCTAGTCAACCTGTCTTTCAAATTCCAATCAAAAATAATTACAAAAAAACAAAAGTTATTTAACTTAACATGAAGTACATGAAGTTTTGAGTAGAGTTGGCTCCTCGCTGCAGCCAATCGTTGACGTGAACGTAGCACGCATGTTTCCTTGCATGTGTGACAGCGAAAAAACAATAGATTGCAGAAGAGTTTGCGCACAGTTTGCTGTTGGGCATTAAATGGTCTTCCAAAAGTTGGCTTAGGGTATAAACATATAGCTTTGGTGTCTGGATTTTTAAGATTTTTTTATTGTGCGAACCAAACAAAATTACAAAATAATATATATCAAATGATCTAACAGTACTCTATTATGCTTGCAGTTTGTGCGAATTTGTGAGTGTGCTTGCCTGCTTTGTAAAATATATGAAAAATCAGTCTCTTAAATTTTCCGTGGCGTGTGCTCAACGCCAAACTGGCTTCATTGTTTACATATTTGCGCCTTATTTATTGCGGAGGGGTCACCACCGCCTGTTGTGTTCCAAAAATTGTTGTCTTTTGATTTTAATGTGGCAACCGAACGGTGACGTTGCCAATTTGAACTAAAACTGATAAATAAATTACGAAAGACGTTACTTGGCACGCTTCACGACACGTGACTGACAAAGTGAAGGAAAAAAATCGACGTTATTGAGATCCGGTGCCTGACCTTTAGCCGGCTTTACCGGCACCGGCGGTGGCTGCTTTTTGGAACGCACTGTTGCCTCGCTTTGAGTCTCACGCAATGCGGGTGGCACGTAAACCTGTTTTTGGCGTATTATATTAGGTTCACATTTTTGGGGCATTAATGATGGAGCTGTTATCTCGGCACTTTCAATTGTCTTCTGACTAAGACTAGTAGAGAGCTCTAAGGAATTCACCTTAATCCAAGGACATGAAGATTTTCCAAGATCTTCAGTGCACTGCCCCACACCAATACCATCGCCTCCAGTATCCTCTTGCTCTACATTTTCGCTGGGTGTTATTGCATTTTCCACAGAAACAGCAACCATGTTAGGTCCCAGTGTCAGCTTGGAGCCGCGCTTTAGATTTTGAAAAGGTTGGTCGTGCTCATCAGTGAAGTCGCACCATTCGTCCTCCTCGTCAATAGTGTCGTCAGAGAAACGTATCCCAAACTCCAACGAGGGGCGCGGGCTGTTTGCATTGTCCAAAAGCTGAAGCTTGTCGAAGCTTTCCAATTCCTGGGGCGCTTTGGTGGTCTCCTCCAGGGTTCGATAAAGTTCGTCAGCGGCCAAGAGATTTGTTTTTGTTGCGGATCTTTTGCGATCCTTTTTTGCAAAAAAATCATCTAAACTGGACATTTGTGTTGTTTTGTTTTAAATTGGTTTTTGAAGATCACGAATTTCGTTCTGTGCTTTTAGAAACCTCAAATTTTATGACAACGGCAACCTTGATTGATCTACAAAATTTAGGGAGCCACATTTGACAGCAATTTAAAGGAACAAAGTAACAATTTGTTCAACGATGTCGAAAAGAACAACGCAAAAGTAGGCGTGTATAAAAAGAACGATTTACAAAAGAGCGCACCAGACAATAACATACCATTTGTCAAAATTTTTAAAATCATCAAACACAAACTAAGAAATATTAATACCCAAAAATTAAAAATATGTATTTGTATTTTGAAATTGACGATTTTGAGCAGTTTTATAAAGGCAAGAGCGTATTTCACCTACATATTTATACCCACCCTATGGGTAGCGGTAGCGTATAATAACTTTGTGACAACTGAAAATGTATGCACCAGCCAGAAGAATATATATTCTGAATCACCATCAACATCCGAGTCGATATAGCCATGTCCGTCTCTTTGTCTGTCCGTCCGTCTAAAAAACCTAGTTCTCAGAGCCTATAAGAGCTAGGGCTACCAATTTTGTGTGTTCCTTGTTAGGTGACATTAGCAATTGATGTTATGCGCATACTTTCTTCAATTACTTTTGTCTTTATTGTCCGATCAAATTGAAATTTGGAGGATACGTAGATATTTTAATGCCAAAGTATGAAAGTTTTATTTTGTATACGTTGCTTACAAGTCGACTTAAAAAATTAAATTATTGATATTTGAGGGCGGTGGGCGTGGTACCCAACACTCGAAATAAACTTGATCAGCGTATAGAATACAGAAATATTCCTGCCAAATTTGGTAACTCTAGGTTCTACAATAGCTGAGATCTGTGCGTTACTACATACAGACAGACAGACATGGCTTAATCGACTCGGTTAGTAATCTTGAGAAAGAATATACATATATACATATATATTATATACAGAAAAAATTCCGATATAGTAAAATTGGTTGCCATATCTTGACAAATTACAAAAAACGGTAGTTTGAATTGCTATACGATTTATCGGTGAGATGCGGATCCTTCCGACTTATATACGGTCTGCAGCAATAAGTATAATATAGAATTGTACCAAGATAACTTTAAAGCTGAGAGACTAGTTTGTGTTGCAGCAGACGGAAACACGGATACCCTCTGCAAGGCTATACAAATAAGAGTTTTGATTATCCATTTTTCGGTCAATTCAATAAACAAGATCATCATCACAAAACTAACACATATTGACACAAAGTTTGGTAGCCTTAACTATTTTTGTCCCTGAGAACGGACGGACAGACAGACGGACTTGGATTTCGACTCGACTGTTGATTAAGAATAAATATAATTTGTGTGGTCGGAGATGCCTTTTTCTGCGTGTTATATACATTTTCGGTTGACAATTAATTACAATACCCTTCCTTTATGGGTAGCGGGTAAAAATATCTGATTCACAAATGCGTTTGTAATTTATCATTTAGAGAATATTAGAGGCGGAAAGGTACGTGGTCGAATTCCAAACCACACTTGATCTGTCTACAATAATAACTCATTGTCAAAATTGAATAATCCTACTTTCTCAGATCTAGGCTTTAACACCGACGGCGAATAGATGAAATAGCTATATCCACTCGGCTGCTGATGCTTTTCAAGAATAGGAATTAACAGTTCACCACAGATACGTACTCACAAACAATAACATTTGTCAATTTAACTTAGCAAATATGTATAGTTAGTTTTACTGATCTCTGATTTTTTATATTTTTTTTATGGTTTGGTTCTCTATCTTGCCAGTTTTCAACTTGAGTGCGTAGGTGACGTCTGCGGACTAGCTGCCCTCTTATAGCTGTACCCGCTCACCCATAAGCTGCTTTTGCTCAAAAGTTGTAATAACATAATAATTTTTCTGCACACTTATACTTCCCTCTGTCACCCGATCTCTCTGTCTCTCTCGCCTCTCTTTCTATATATGTAGTTGCAATTCACATGCCACTAATTAGAATTATGTGCGCGTAATGACGGCTCCACTGCCCCATCTACCCGCTGTTGACCCCGCCTGTAGAACTTTTGAAGTGGCGAAACCTTTTTATGCCACTATGTCGCATATGTTCATTATGTTTGCTGCCGACAAGGTCCTCGAATTCGCATCATACTCGTCTGCTTGAGTAATTAGCAGCACCGGAACCAGAACCAGCGCCGTGCAATGTATTGCAGCTGGCGCTCCTTTGCATACCATGTACTAAGTGCGAACTGGAGTATAATAGGCTTGAGAATATGAAAGTCGTATGAAAGTACCCATGATCCTAAATGATAAATAATTCTGAATATCCCGTATGGATTAAAGACTTAGTTTTGTTTAAGATACTTTGCAAAATCAATAATGATTTTCTTTTGTATTGCGTATATAGAATGTCTGCAGGAGCAGCTTAGAAGAAGAATTTTACAGGAGATTCTCCAGTGCGCATATCTACAACTTTCGTTCTATTTTGTTGTTGTGGTTGTGGCAGCAGGCGCTGAATTCCATTTGTGTGCAAGAGCGCACAAAACCCTTTATGAAATCACGATGACGATGTTGAGGACCAGAGCGAGGATACTACAAGACTAATGTGTATGCCGGCCAAACAAACAACTACAACTGCTGAAACAGCAATGAGGGGACTTGATACTTGTTTAATTTATTATTTAATTAGTGTGGCATTTGGCAATATAAAAAGTTCTTATATGTTACCTGATACCCATGCAGTAGAATTGTATATTAAGCGTTGTCCGAACCGAAAATGTATATAACTGACACCTTAACATTCTTTTGTGTAAAAGTTAAAGCAATCGCCGAATCTCTACTTTAATATTAAAGAATAAACCAGGAAAATTCCCTTTCAGTTTTAGACACACACAAAACGAATAGTTCTGACCTACCCATCCCTTATCCGTGATACTCTAACTAAAAACAAGTGGTCCATGCAATACCAAGCCGATGTTTGTTACGAGCGGATCCCAGGCAACGTACGCCTTAAAATCTCAAGAACACTATGCCGAAAACAGTATCCTGAACGGCTAATGCAAATGTAGAGTTAGTTGTGAAAAGTTATGACAAGTTAGAAAAGGACGACAAAAGTGTAACCGGTAATCTAGAGTAACACTGTCAATTTCCCGTTGTTTTTTATAGATTAGATCTCGACGTTCAAACAGACAGACGGACATAACATTAATCAAACTCTAATCGCTAGATATACTATACTACCATACTATCACTAGATATAACTTTTGTATGAAAATTATTATTTTTATAGGATATAAGTAGAGGTGCAAAAAGTTTACGTTAATTTCTGGCTAATCTTGATTGCCACTGATAAGCGAAGTTACTTCAAAAATCAATCGTTCTTATATAAAAACACTTATTTCGGCCTCTTGTTGCTATGACAGCTACTATATGTTGAATAGTTGTCCCATTGTCATGAAATGTTGTATGAATATTTTGCAGTTCATTTCATTACATTACAATCTGGACAGGCAGCCAAAATTTGAAATTGTTTTATATTGTATAGAGGAACCTGTATTGTGTTATATAGTGGAATCTTCATGTCATGTGTCTCCAGCTCTCAAAGATGCTGAGTTTTTAGACAGACAGACTGACAAGGATAAGTCGACTCGGCTATTCATACTGAGCGTGCTGAAAAATCTGGTCAAAAAGAATCTACCTTCTGCAAAGGTATAACAAACTCCATGAGCAGCCAGGTTATAAAAAATTCCTTTGATTTTTATACAACTTTTAGCGCAAAGTTTACTTCCTATGCTTAACTGTTTTGTGCACTTGTATATAACAGGCTGAAGGAAGCGTGGCAGACCTAACAATGTGTATATATTGCTGCTCTGGATTAATAGCCGAGATGATTGAACCATGTCCATCTGTCTGTCTGTCTTTTGAACGTCAAAGTCTATTATAAAAGCCAGAGCCATCAAATTTGGAATGAAATTTTCTGTATATAAATAATATATTCAAGGCATTATATTCTGCTATTTTATAAATGTTAATGGATACTGTGTACATTTACTTCCCAAATTTTAAATTAATTATTCGATCGGATAATAAACATCACCGTTATTAAACTTAACATTTTCTATGGTTCCGAGCAACAAATCCTAAAACATAAACGTCGATATTGCGTACTGTTCGTTTCTGTATGGGAAGAGCTGGAAAACAAAAGGTGGCAGAAAAATTTTCGAACAGCTTGCTGTTGGGAATTACAAAGCTTTCCAAAGTTTTGAAATGCACATCTTACTGTCGGGAACACCCGAGTGTTGTCTGGTTTCAAAGTCAATTTTTATTTTCTTTCTCACTCGCTGTACCTATGGCGTTTGTCAGATGATAATTACTTGCTAATCTAATTAACAGTCGTTTTATTTAAGGATGAAAGCGAAATGTATGAATAGCCTTCGGCGGATCTTAAGCTTCTGAAGTCCGATTTTCAGCTCTTTTATTATTTTTCAATTATGTAAACCAATTTAGTCAACTTTGCTACGTAGCTCTTTTTCCAGTTACAAAATCCAATTAACACCAACAGCCTGAAGTAATGCAACTAATTAAAAAAGCAAACTTTGGAGGAAATTGTTTGAAGAAATAATTTGGACTAAAATATGATGCTTTTTGTCGACTTGAATGGTGATTATGAGAACTATAAGAAACAGTCTATCTGTCCCAAGTCGGAAACGTTTAAGAACTTTACAAAAAACTGAGTTTTAAAAAAAGATAAAAGAATATGTATAGGCGCCAGTTTGACGGCCAAATGGCAACGTCGCGTCGTCTCATCGCATTTCTCTCTTGAATTGAGAGTTTCAGTCTTTGCGAATACACTGTTTATTGATATTGATTCGGTTGTTGCGGATAAGGGTGGTAAAAGAATGAGTGTATAGAATGATGCATAATTTGAGAAACCCCCACGTATACACACACCACCCCCGTTGCTCACAGCAATGATGACATCATCACTAACGGGTAAACAATGTTAAGAAGTTACAAACGACTTGCGATGTTCGCCTGACATCAGACTTCAGACAATCATCGTATTACTTTGCACTAATATTGGACCACTAAATCGTTTACATGTAGACACATCCATCCGCCATCTCCGGAGTGTGTATCAGGAGGTCAAAATAATGGTAAATAAACCAGAACCCACAAGGTATAAGGATAAGTATTATAACTCTGTGCCAACTGAAAATGTTCTCAATCAGCAGCAACAGACGCATCGATATAGCCATGTCTGTCTTTTTTGTCCGTCTGTGTGAAAAACTATATCTCGGAGACTGTCAGAGCTAGAACTACGAAAGCAGTCAGTGCGATACCCGTCGTCCAGTTTGAAAAAGGAGTTAAAAATATACTGACATTTCCAAAGACAGTCTTCTGTCACTTATGTTATCGCTTTCTCACTCTTACACACGTGAGCAGGCACACACACACCAGCAATCGCAGGCAGTGCGCTTCTCAGAAATTTGGTCACTAAGGTGACTAAAAAACCTTCTGTCCTTATTGTCCGATCGGATTGAAATTTGGAGTAGAAGTATAGGAGTATTTAAGTGGGCTAAATATGTTCAGGTGTAGGCCCCTGTAAACAACTTTTTATAGCTGTCAATTAGAAGTTTTTTGCGAACGTCAACGAATAAACTATGATAAACTATGCATGTAGAAAAACGGCTCCAACTATTAGCTTAGAAACGCCAGCGATGAGAAATTCCCACTCCATGTGATTGTGTGGGCCAAAGTTGACTTTAGCAGTTTTTGTGCCGGTGCCATTCGCTGAATATATAATAGTTTGACTTCCGATTGGGTGATTTGGTGTCAAATTTTAATAATCGGCGCCTGCGTCCTTAAAAAATTAGTTTTTGTTGATTGGAACTACCTGCGGCTTTACTAAACTTCCACTTCGCTGGCCCCACTTGACGAAGAGGATTTTAGTTTTTTGAGTTGATGTCAGGTTACTACGCACGATCACTTGCTGGCCTTGGCGCCAAATGGCGCTTGGTAGCATACTATATTTTGTGCCATCCGAAGTAATGCCAGCAATTGAAAATTGAGACTCCGTTTGTATAAGGTGAAGGTGCGCCTGTTCTTTGCAAAATGCTGGTGGCTTTACACCAACACGAAAAATCTCATGAGGCTGTGCAGCCGCTGGAGCGCCTAGTTGCATGAATGCATCGTAGTCGTCCTGAAAATCTATTGCGTGCATGTCGAGATGCCGTTTGGATTTCAGAATTGTTTGTCTGAGTGCGTGTGCAATGTGCGTCATTGCATTTGCTAATTTTGGCAATTGTGTTAACACCAAACTTTATATTTCGTGCATTAACTTCAAAGTTGGGGTCACCAATGTGAGGTTACTAACTTTATTATTTTAGTTGGAATATTAAATCTAAATTAATGCGCGTTTAGAGTTCAGTTTACGCTCAGTTCAATATGCAGCTCTAATGTTATCGATTAACTTATGAAACAAATTTATATATATGTGGCAGTCACGATATATCGCGAACAAGTTCCACCAATCGATAGTTAAGTCGACGACAGACCAGCTGCAATCGAGTTCGAAGCCATCACTAAGAAAGTGTCGAACCTAAAGGAGTTATACACAATTCTAAAGATTAAAACTATAGAATTAAATAAAATACATGAATAAATATAATTTGCTACTTAATTCCATATATATTATCGATGTGAACGTTAAGCGTGACTGCCACAACTTCACTTCATTTGTGCTTATTATCTAAATTAAATTATGTTGAAGTGGTTCATTTATGTTAGCTTTAATCTTTTCGTAGATCGATGTTAAATGTTATGACTTGAAATACGAATTAGTTATCGTATAAACCGCCCATTAAATTCTAGTCTGCCTTGGGATACGGCAGAAATATCTCGCGTAAACCTAACAGAAAAACAAAACTCGTGCAATTTGTAGTTTGCGCTTGGAAAAAGCTGCAGGCCGCTGCCTCTTGTGCAGATACGTGTGATATACACTTATGTATGTTAATTATCATTGAATGAGAAAAGTGCGCATGTAGAGTAGGAGGCAGAGCAGGAGAGGTAAGAAGTCAACATAAACAGGGAGGGTAGAGTCGAACAAACGGAAAGCGAACAAAGATATTATTATGAGCCCTCGTTCACCAAAGAGTTCTTACATAAACATTATTAGTAGCATGGAGTAGTGCGCCACAATGGAGCCAACAGTCGAATAGGCAGACACACACCAAACACACACACACACACACTATGCACACACATATACAGTCGTATTCCGCACGTGCATGACTTACATGCAAAAAGCTTTGGCTGCTTTGCTGCCATTTTCGAGCAGACTTGCAAAATTTTACTTGTTAGCCTCGCCTGTGCGCGTTTTTTGGCCGCCCATAGCAACTTTTTGCCATAAATACAAATACTCACACGCTCTGTTGTAGAAGGCAAAAGTACCCCTTTCGTACGTATTCCTGTGTATGTGGGTGCGCAAGAATGTACATATTTATTTGTTTTATTATAATAATCTGTGCCCGCATTAAAAAGCACCCAAACCATAGTTATTTCATTCCTTTCCCGAGTGTGCATAAATATTTGCATTATTTCTATGCTCTTTCTTTCTGTTGTTTATTTTTTGCAGAACATTGGCTCTAATCGTGGAATGTACATGTGTGTTGGGCGGAGTCGTTTGTTTTTGGTATTGCAAGCAAACCCTCTCTAATTATCTGTGATATTATGATCTAACTGTACAGAGTGAAGCCGACATTACTAGAGATTGGAGGTCAAGGTAGCCCTGCTTTAAAAATATAGGAGTAATCTGAAAATCCGTTCGTTATGCTATGTGATTCTCAGTCAGCAGTTAGGCAACGATTGTCGACGACTAGCTACAAAAAAGTATGGGAAACTCATTGAAGCTTACATTTTCATCAACAGAATGCAAGTAAAATGGCTGTGTAAATATTGAGTCGGTGGCAATATTTACAATTTCCACGCTTTTCAGCTTCTCTTCACACTTTGCCTTTGACTTTCCATTCTGCCTTTTGGCAGTTGCCTTGATTCCGATGTGAACTCGCGTTACCATTGCCGCCTCGCCAAAAATAATATTCGTAAATATTTTACACCTTGATGTGATATTGTGAGAAATATTTTCCAAATGATTTGTTTGCTTATGTATTTACATTTATCTGTGCGGAATATTTCTGTTGCGCCAGCCAATTTCCTGGCCAAAATGGAAGGTGGACTGTGGTGTTGTGCCGTAAACCTGCAACTGAAGCACTCACTGTAATTGTATTTGCTTTTGTTGCTTACTTCGCTTTCTCCACTCAGTCCACACACACACACACACAGCCCACGCAGAGCAAATGTCAATACAAATAAATAAAGCGTGAAGTGAAAACGAAAGAGACGCAACAAACGAATAATATTGGGACGAGTGAAAGACAGAGCGCAAAAGGAAGAGTAGAGCAAGCGAGAGACGCTCGAGCTTTGATTAAATCAAATAAAACGAGTGCAAATACGAAAATTGCATAAAGTAATGCAAATTGTTACTTTAATGAGCAGCTAAGTTGATTACTTAACAACTGCACACCAAAATAGAAAACGATGCACGGGAACAAGCAAGCAGTGAGGGGAAAGTGAGTACTTCTCTTTGTGAACTACTTTGAACCATGAACTCTAATCGTTTAGCTGCTGACAGTTTGAGTTTGGGTTGCTGTCGACAAGGAGTTATTATTGTTTCCCTAATTTGTAGTTGTATATTACCTAGATTTAATACGATATATCGCACTATAGATAGAGTAACAACTTCTAGGCTTTGTCAACCTGACCGAACGGGTGGCGAAAATCTGGTTGCATTAGACTCCACAAATCTTTGCTGATAATATACTTGGAATAGTTTTTTAAAATTTGTGGTTCTTTTATGTAACCTTGTAGTGAATACAGTAAGCAAAAAAAACAATTTATCGTGACAGGTAATTAAAACAATCGTATGCATTTTTATAGTGCTGGGTGACCTAAACAGTTACGCGAGCTCGCTTTTTTCTTTCAGTTATTTAAATCATTGTTATAGAATAGGAGTCGAAAAAGGAACAGCATGTACGTCGATTACGTGGACCTGGAAAGATATAATTGCATTATAATTGTAGATTTAATGTACATATGTAAATGCGCGGATAGCCAACTGAAAATGTATGTAACAGGCAGAAGGAAGTGTGGCAGACCCTACAAACTATTAAATACTTATATTATTTATCAGCATCAACAGTCGCGTCGATATAGCGAAGTATTTATCGATTTTTATTTATTTACGGGGGCAGAAGGGGACGTGGTCAAATTCAAAAACAACTGTCCTGTCACCAAGGTTTTCATACTGAAGAACGGACAGACAGGCCGTAACGATGATATATAACATACATTTTCGGTTGGCACAAAATTGTTATATAAAATAAACGTACAGAAACATTATCTTTTATTTTATAATAAGTACTAATATTACTAAAACTAAATTCTCATATATGTTTAACTCCAAGGTTTGCATTAGTTTATGTTTTATAATAAGTGTTAAGCTGTATTATTATGATTTGTATTATGTTCCCCCTATTTAACAAGTGCTCCTGCTATAATCTCGTCCACTTCATTCGCTATATTACGAGGCATTTTCTGTTAACACAAATGTTTGACACTGCCAAGTTAAGTCAATTAGTGCATTATTTAATCTGTTTTACAGGAGATCAAGTGCTTTTCCTTGCACTCTGAACCCAAAGCCATCACCCTGGGTGCTTACATGTTTCCAGCTCTTTGCAGGACACTTGCCAAGCAAACTAGAGCTACAGCTGTGACTGCTGCTGCTAACCCCAACGAGTACTGTAATTATGACCTTTGACTTGGACATTCAATTTCACAATTGCGAATGTTGCGTTGCAACGTAAAAGGGAACCGAAGATATCGAAATGCAATGCCTTACAGACTTGTTGAGTTTCAATTGCCCTTTGTTGTTTCTGCTGTTGTGGTTAAGGCTGGAAGCAATAATTGTTAAATGCCAAGTAGCAGTTCGGTAGCGATGGTAGCTTCCAATTTTGTGCTTTGACTTGCGCATACATCATTGGGATAATTTTCACTTCGCATTCCACTCGATACCACTCTCATTCTATGTTAGACTGCGTGTGTGTGGGTCAGTCAACGCTAAACTTTTTGCCTGTGTCTGTAGAAAATTTATGGTATTTTCGTAGTTTTCGCTCAACTTACTGTGCGCGAAAATTGTCGATGCTGCAAATTTTTCGTTTTTATCTTTGGTTCAATATTTGGGATGGGCAGTGCCGAGTGAGACAGACAGTGGGACTCAGATAGCGTAATATTTGCCCACTCTATGCGCTCATGCGGTTTAGTAATATTTTACTACTGTGGCTGTGACCGCGCAAAAACTTTACAGACGATTTCGGTTTCGCATTCAAATTTTACCCTTTGGTTTTCCCTTGTGTTTGGCATTAGAATTTGATAAAGAAGTCGAATGAATAAGATAAACAACCTTAATTTTGTATTTGTTTCCCAACATTTAATGTCGACATTATAGCTGAACGGGTCTCGTGAGTGTTCTTGCCAGAAATTTAGGTGCTTTTATCGTTCCTATACTGTGCAGTTATATAAAATGGTACAGAATTGATTTGTTGTTCATATGTTCATTGACAGCTACAATCACTCCAATCGCTAGACACTTACAACTTTTTTAACAGAATATTTAATTGATTGTTTCAATGAAAGCTATTGGAAATACGTAGTTGTCTGACTTTAGTGAAATGAATAAATACCATACGTACGTGTATACGTCGATTACTGTCTAATTTTGATTGGCACTGATAAGTGTAGAGGAATGAGGGTAGTATTCAGAATTGGATTTATGTTAATTGGATTGAAAACTAAGAAGAAATGCAGTACATCATAAGTTCAGCCCTTATACTTTAACGAAGATAAATCTCGATTCCGAGTATTAGTTTTCAATGGTTCCACTGAAGTATTTTCTTGAAGAAATTTAGACGAAGCGAGACGAACACTAGAGTCGGGCACGCCTGACAGTAGGGACCCCTTGACTTGATGTGCGTATGATATACGTAAGTGGTGTATCTAGCTTTAGCTCTATGTTCAAACGGATGGACAACCGGACAGCAGACGGGTGTGGCTCAATCTCGTCTAGCGATCTTGATCAAGAATATTTATACACTCCTTCTTATGCCTTATACATTTGCACAATGTTAGTATATCCTTTTTGACCATGTTCAGTGGTTCAAAAATAAAAAATATAAAAATAAATTGTTTGGAATTTACGATATCGCGGCAGAGACCTGTCATGAGGACATGTCGTCCTCTAACTGCACCGATTTTTAGGCCGTTGCAACAGAGCGAAGTAAATGGCGATTTCGTTTGTAAATGCGGACCATTTTATCTATAAGACAAAGATTGAAGTTAATAAATCGTGAACAAATTTTTGTGACAATAATATCAGAAACCATATATTAAGCACGGCGGTCTGACTTACCCCACAAGTACCGCTCGTTCAGTGCGAACTAATCACATCGCCCAACAAAACTGATTATGTTTATGCTTAAATCGTAAATGGGTCCATACAATTAATAAGAATAGCTATCCAAAACGCTTGCCTGTATTCTTTTTAACCTTTTTTTCCACTGTGTAGTCACAGTGTTGGTGTATACCGAATATTTATTCCTCTCTGCTGGAATTATAAAGTTCGATACCAAGCATACAAAAAAGAACGGAGTTTGGCGTAGACTGTGGCAAAACTATTGGCTGTCAATTCCACTTTAGCAATACAAATAGAAGCTCGGCTGAGTAAGCTCTGTCCGAGAAATTTAGGTATCCCGAATTACTCCACCTTTCGCTAGTAATTTCTAAAAACAAAACTGGTCCTTATACAAAAAACCATATTTGGGCCGATTGTTTCTATGGTAGCTGTCTGTTATAGTTGTCCGATTGTGATGAGATTCAACATGTGTTTATATTACATATTGTATAGTATTTATAGGGGAAAAGATCGATGCGGTTAATTTGGTTACAAAAATAAAAATAGTAGGTCGATAAGTTCTATCGAAGAATACTATATATTGGTCCTATCTTTTGTGACTTATTTACAGTGTACAATGGGTAATTTTTGGAGCAAAAATGCCATGGAGGAATTTTTTGATAACTCTCAAAATAAACTTTTATCGACAACAACCTAATCTGTTACTGTCCCAGGGCGTTGGTCAGGTTTGTAGCTGGTATATCACAGTCGAGCACACTCGACTGTAGCTTTCGTGCTAGTTGTTTAGTGAATTACTCTAAAAGGCCTTCAAACTCTTTAGATTAATTTCAGGAGTTCGCTCCTTTATTTTAACTTTTGTAACACAGTGTTATTAACGCATCAACACCCCACATACACACACAGATACTCGACAGCCTGAAGTATGCAATTAAGTGCTTAATGCATTTATGAAAAGTGAAATGCCAAACAACTTTTCATTCCAGCACTCTATCAATCTGCGTGTGTGTGTACGTGTATATAATTGTTGTAGTGATTGTTCTGCTGCTGTTAGGTGTATGTTAGCTGCTGTTCTTGTTTATGTTGCAGCAGTTGTGTAGCGACTGTTGCTTACACCTATGTAAGTCACTCAGCGCGTGATAGGCGTGTTGGTGAGAATGTTGTCCACTTTTGTTGTTGTTTGTTTCCGTGCTGTTGAAGCGGCTTTAGTTTGCTTGCTGTTTGAGTGGGGCAAGTTACAGTACAGCACGGCAGTGCTCTACTATGGGACACTGTTCATTTTGTCATCCCTAGCAATTTAAATGGGTTTTTATAACCACATACGCAATTTTATTGCAGTATACGGCTGCGAAGGTAATTTACAGAAACCTTTGAAGAGAATGTTTGATCGGGAAAATGTTATATGGATGGACGGACAGACGGACGGTCAGACAGACATAGCTAGATCGACTTCTCTGGAGATGTTGATTCAGAATATTAATACTTTTTGGGTTCGGAGATGTCGCCTATGGTGCATTGTAAACTCCTGGCCAAAATTAATATACCCTCTTTGATTGGTACTGACAAGTCTTCATACAAAAACCACGATTTTGGACGATTGGAGCCGTGTAAGCCCTTCAAGCTTTGACAACATAAGGCCATGAATTTATCCTAGAAATTTGTTAAATAGAATTTAAAACAAAACCAGAGGAACGTGAAAATCGGGCATACTAGACAGTTAGATACCCTTCGTCCAATTTTGGAAGGCCTTATTATTTCCAAAATCAAATTGTGCGCAAGTTCTCCTGCCAACTATTATTGAGTCCTCTTACGCATAGAAGCAATAACTTCTGTGTTTATTATCCGATCGTATTAATTCTGTTGAAACAGCAAGTAATATCTTGCATATCTGCAACATACCGATTAAAATTAAATATTTTCTAAAATATGGAGAACAAGTGATGAGGTCATACTTGATGTAAGGCTGAACCCTTACTTATTATACCAGTTAGCCACAGGGTAGAAAATTATAACTTTGTGTCAACCGAAAATGTATGTATGTAGCAGGCAGAAGGTGGCGGGGCATACCCCATGAACTACTTATATTCTGAATCAGCATCAACATACGATTCAATATAGCCAATATATTGGTTGGATTCAATATATATATATTGGTTTATTTTAATTTTATATAACACATACATACATATGTAGTGAAAATCCAAGGCATTATGAAGTCGAGGCCTGACCGTAGAGTTCTACTGATTAATATAATTAATGTGAGGTTTTATTATAATAGTATTTAGTATTAACTTTATTCGTATTTTATAACAAATAGTATAGGATATTCAACTATAAGTCTTCGTTGTTGGTTACGTCTTCACCGTCGTCTTTATCGTCGTATTGTTGTCGCTCTCGTAGCCACACAAGCAGAACGCACAACTTACTTTTTTAACGAATGAACAACAACTCTTGCCGCCTTCTTGCAGCACTCCGCTCTCTTAGCATTTCGCTCTTGCTCCTCGTTGATCGTCGTGTTTGCGAATTCGCCACCATGCTAATTCGCCATCGTCTTCATCTGTAGTCGTTGCTCTATTCATTCTCGTTGTCATCGTTGTCGTTGGCTAGGTATCAGCTGTTTCACACTAGTCGGATTTGGGTAAATATCCAAACACCAATCCCACATTAATAATAATTTACTTATGCTTCTGTTCTTCTCTTTTGCTTTATGGACCCACTGTTACGCTGCTTATGCAAAATATTTGAATGTTATAAAAAAAAATTCAGTTAACTACAGTCTTCGGTTTGATCTTTATGAGGGTTACCCATTAACCATGTGCCGCGTGCCGTGCTACTTGAAGTGTGCAACCGTGTCCTGTTCTGTCAGCGACCTTTCGCAATCCCGTCTTGTCAGAGTTGCTGGCATACGTTTATTTTACTCTCTTCCCAGAAGAGTATCCAGAGAGTGCTAGAGTAAACAATGAAAATTACAATACAATCGAGCTGGCAGCGAGAGTTGGCACACACTCGAGTACACTGAGAGCGCGGTTTGTCTGCGCTTCAGTCGCAGAGATATTGCGTGTGCTTAAGAGTTTCAATATTTGACGATTATAAGCTGTAAGTATTTTGGGGAAAAGTGTATGTACTCTGTATGTGACTGAAAGTAAGGCTAAGAGAACCTTAGACTCTTATTGTCATATTGGCACTGTCCAAAAGTGTCAACCGGGAGCAAAATCAAAAAAATAGAAGAAACCAGTAAGAAAAGCAACAGTTGCGCGACACGTGACAGTGGTATACCCTTCGGCCTATGTTCCAGTGTAGTTTAATTTGTTAAATTCATATACATAAAAAAATTATTTCCAACAGATAACGCTCGCGCTTCACGCCCGCCCGCCTCCCTTGTTAGTTGACACAAGCACTTGGTTTTAAGCTCATTCTTTTTTAAATAACTTCTGTGTTTATTGCCCGATCGGATTGCATTTAGAGAATACGAAGATATTTAATCTAGCTAGTATTTTTTATACAGCGCTTAAAAATTGAGTCCAAAAATTAAATTATTGATTTGCGTGTTCGGTGGCCGTGGCACCCAACATTTGAAATAAACTTGATCTGCGCCTGATACACAGAAACATTTATGCCAAATTTGGTGTCTTTAGCTTTTATAATAGCTGAGATGTTTATGTTCATCTGGTCATGCGAACATCCGGACAGACAGACAGACATGGCTCAATCGACTCGGCGCATCCTTCTGCCTGTTACATACGCATCCTTCTGCCTGTTACATACACAATACTGCACAAATACTAACTTTTGACCATTTTCAATGGTCAAAGGGTATAAAAACATGAAAATTTGGATATTAGCAAATTAGACAAATATCCTAAGTGTAAAAAACTATGTACTTATTTGTAAAGTTATTACAGCAGTTTGTACGAAAAAGCTGACCAAGAACATGAAATTTGATTTTCATGTTTATTTCAAATCGATTTACGCTAAAAACCGTTGATACTATTGTTAAGTTAAATAAACAAGTTAAGTGTGGGAGCCTGTGCGAGAGAGCGACCAGCCAAGCAGTGAGACTGAGCATTGCTCTCTCAGGCACCCCGATGATGAGGAGTAAGAAGTTGATCGTCGGCAGAGACGGACGCGTGTTATTGTGCAAACAAGTAAATAAACAATTATACATAACGTTCTACCGAAGTGGAATTGGTTTTATTTATGCGGGTTGTTACAGTGGCGACGAGGTAAAAAAATTAAAAAAAAAAGAGACAACAAGAAATGAAAAAGTAGTGGGTTAAAATATTTATGCATACATACATATGTACTTGCACACCTCAAGAAGAAATTTCGTTGTGTGCCGTTATTTACATGTTATCCGTCTTTCCACCCTCATTCTTCCTTCACGTTCACTGGTGCCGTTATTGTTTATTTTTGAGTATGAAAAAGGAGAGCAACAGCGGCACCGATGAGCGAGCTCATGAGAGCGTCGAATGAGTGGAAATGTTTAAAAAGGAAAGAGAAAATAACAGAGAGTTTTAATAGAACATACGTGAAAGGTACAAGTGTTATGTGTGAAAGAGCGTAAGAGGCACAAGAAGATATTCAATGCACACACGCAAACACAGCAAAAAAAAAAAATAAAGAGAAAGAGAAGAGTAAAGCTGACTTCGAGTCGGGGCCTATACTGAGAGTATGTGGTGATTGGAAAAAAAAAGGAAAGAATAAAATAAAGCTGACTACAAAGTCAGGGCCAGTACTACTAGTATATGGCGATTGGAAAAAAAAGCTGACTACAAAGTCAGGGCCAGTACTACTAGTATATGGCGATTGAAAAAAAGCTGACTGTAAGTCAGGGCCAGTACCATGAGTATGTGGCGAATGTATATATACATAATATGTATTACATATACAAATGTTTATGACTGAATCTTAAATCACGATCTGACTAAGTCAGTGGCAGTTTGCCATTAATAACGATATTGCATTTAATTTCAGGTACATTGATAACAATGGCTGAAAATGTAATCAAGCCATTTCTCTGCGAGACTATTGACAAGTCTCTCTTACGTATCGAGTGGGAGAAGTGGCTAAGAGCCTTCGAAATTTATCTCATAGCTGAAGAAATTGACACACCTATTCGGAAAAGAAGTAAACTCCTTCATCTAGGGGGACCACAACTTCAGACTGTAGCGTTCACATTACCCGATGCGGTGTTGGAAAATTCCACAGATAAAGATATAGATATATACCAGGTCCTTGTTGAAAAATTAAATGCATACTTCTCGCCAAAGCAGAACTCCAGTTTTGAAAGACATCTGTTTAGGAATCTCTGTCCATCAGAGGGAGAGACCTTTGCTAAATTTGTATTAAGGCTACGCCACCAAATTCAGAAGTGTAATTTTGGGGCTACTAAAGCAGAAGTCGAGGAGATTTGTCTAAAGGACAAAATAATTGACAGCTGGGCCGGAGTAGATCTTAAAAAGAAATTGTTGGAAAAAGAATATAATTTGTCTCAAATGATAGATGCCGTCAAGTCGATGAGGAAATTAATAAACAATCGGAAATGATGCGATCAAACCCAGAACTGGGGACAAATAAAAACCTAGAAGCCGAGGGTATAAGAAAAATCTCAACAGGGATAATGAACTTTAATAAATCCATCGAATGCAGTAGATGTGGCCGTAAAGGCCACGACAGTAACAGTTCTTTATGCCCGGCCAAAAACCAAAAGTGCAACAAGTGCACACGAATTGGTCATTTCGCCATTAAATGCAGAACAAACTTAAAACGCGAGAGACATCAAGGGCATAATGAAATCTCTAAACGTCAACGCACCAAGGTACGTCGGGTTGAGGGAGAACGCGATCTGAAACCTGGAGAAAATTGTTTTAAAATTCAGAGTGATGAAGAGGATGAATTTATTAAATGTCGAGTTGGTGGGCGCGAAGTTTCCCTAGTAATTGACTCAGGCTCCAAATTCAATCTGATAAGCCCAAAAGACTGGTCATATCTCCAGACAGGAAAGGCAGTTTTATTCAACGTTCGACCAAATTCAAATAATAAATTTAGAGGATATGCTTCACACAAATTGCTTCATGTAATTTGTGTATTCGAAGCCCCTGTATCAATTGATTTGAATCCTGAGGTGATGGCTTCGTTTTTTGTAATAAAAAACGGAACACAATCACTGCTGGAAAAAGACACGGCACTTGAACTTAATGTTTTACGCCTGGGACTGGAAGTTAAGAAAATCGATTCAGTAACTCCGTTTCCAAAATGGAAAGGGCCGCCGGTGAAATTATCAATTGATACAAATATCAAACCGATTCAGCAACCAATAAGAAGAATACCAATTGCACTTGAGGATAAAGTAATTGCGAAACTGGAAGAGGCTGTGGCCCTTGATATAATCGAACCAGTAATAGGTCATTCTCTCTGGATATCACCCATGGTCATAGCGTTTAAAGAAAATGGCGACATAAGGATATGCATAGACATGAGGCTTGCTAATAAGGCAATCTTAAGGGAAAATTATCCGCTGCCTGTATTTGAATCGTTTATGACGAAACTAAGGGGCGCACAATACTTCACCCGCTTAGACCTAAAAAGCGCATATCATCAATTGGAGCTAGACGAATCCAGCCGATACATAACCACTTTCATTACACCCCTGGGTTTGTTCAGGTACAAAAGATTAATGTTTGGTGTTAATTCTGCCCCTGAAATTTTCCAAAGAAGACTGGAGGAGCTGTTAGCACCATGCAAAAATGTAATGAATTAGATTGACGACATCATTATTTTTGGAACAAATGAAAAAGATCACGACGACGCCGTTCAGAAGATCACAGATATTCTAAAAGTAAATAACGTATTTTTGAATGAGGAAAAATGTATTTGGAAAACACAACAAGTTAAATTTCTGGGACACATACTATCGGAAAAAGGCATCGAAATAGACCCGGAGAAGGTGACAACGATTCTCTCATTCAGACACCCCAAAACCAAAGAGGAAACGCGCAGTTTTTTGGGACTTGTTACATATGTTGGGAAATTTATCCCCGATTTGGCCAATCGTACCGATCCGTTAAGACGGTTGCTAAAAAGGAAAGCAAATTTAACTGGAGCGAGACAGAAACAAAAGCTTTTGAGGACCTAAAGCACCATTTGGCGAAAATTCCAGGTTTATCATATTTCGACCCGAATAATAAGACACGCCTTATAGCAGATGCAAGTCCAGTTGCTCTAGGAGCAGTACTATTGCAATTCGACACAGCCGGTGAACCAAAACAAGTCGCAGCCTATCGGATGTAGAAAAACGGTACTCGCAGACCGAAAAAGAAAGCTTAGCACTTGTTTGGGCAGTTGAAAAGTTCTATTTTTATTTAGCTGGACTGGAATTCGAATTGGTGACTGATCACAAGCCGTTAGAAACCATCTTTAAGCCAACTTCTAAACCTCCGGCTCGAATTGAGCGATGGCTTCTACGCTTACAAGCCTTTAAATTCAAAGTTATCTATAGAGCGGGTAAGGAAAATATTTCAGATGCCCTGTCCCGACTATGCGATTTTCCATCAACAAATTCTAGCTGGCGCCAAACCGAATTTAACCTTTTTCGGGTTGTCGAATACACAGTCCCAACATCATTAACTATTTCGGAAATCGCACAAGAGAGCGCAGCCGATGAGGAAATCGTGGACGCGATGACTTGTTTGGATTCGAACTTGTGGGATACTGGTACATCAAACAGTTTCTACCCATTTCGTTTTGAGCTTTCAATGCTTGGGAAAATTTTGTTGAGAGGCACACGGTTAATTATTCCTAAAGGACTACGCAAAAGAGTTCTAGAATTGGCTCATGAAGGACACCCTGGCGAGTCGGCCATGAAGCGACGATTGAGAGTTAAGGTGTGGTGGCCGCATATCGATCGAGATGCTGAAAACTTTGTAAAAACATGCAAAGATTGCTTGCTTGTTTCTCAACCACCACGTCCAGCTCCGATGCAAAGAACAGCTTTTCCAACGAGCCCATGGAGTTCCATAGCTAGTGATCTACTAGGCCCACTTCCCAACGGAAAATACGTTCTCGTGTTTATCGACTATTTTTCCAGGTACATGGAACTAAAATTCCTACAGTCCATATCGTCCGAGTCAATTATCGGGGCCATGAAAGAAATATTTTGCCGACTGGGTTTCCCCAAGTATCTAAGGACGGATAACGGAAGACAATATATTAGTTCGATTTTCGAACAGTACTGCAACACGAATGGCATTACACTTATAAGGACCCCTCCTTATTGGCCTCAAGCGAACGGTGAGGTCGAGAATATGAATCGATCATTAGTAAAGAGACTCAAAATTGCACATCTGAATAAGGAAAATTTTCAACAAAAGATTCAGGATTTTATGCTAATGCATAATGTCACCCCACATAGCACAACAGGGACCTCTCCTTCAGAACTTATGTTCAATCGTATGATTCGAGACAAAATTCCTAACATCCAAGACATTTTGGGCGAAGTCCACGATTCAAGAGAAAAAGATAATGATTGTATGCAAAAACATAAGGGAAAACTAGATGCAGAAAAAAGGAGAGGGGTGAAAGAGGTAAATATTGAAGTTGGCGATCAGGTATTAATGAAGAATGTTGTTTTCCCAAACAAGTTAACACCCAACTATGACACAACCACATATGAAGTTTTAGGGCGTAAGGGTAACATTGTTAAGATTTCAGGTGGGGGAAAGACAATCATCAGAGATGCTAGCCATCTTAAAAAGATTCCAGACGCCAGGAAAAGTATAGACCCTCTGGACTTACCACCAACAGGCACGGAGGTAGAGGTTCCACCTCAACACCTTATGGCTGAAACCTCACCACAAATTGGCACATCATCTGGACCTGGGTTGAAGCTCAAGCTGGTAAACAAAGGAGGGATGTGGGAGCCTGTGCGAGAGAGCGACCAGCCAAGCAGTGAGAGTGAGCTTTGCTCTCTCAGGCACCCCGATGATGAGGAGTAAGAAGTTGATCGTCGGCAGAGACGGACGCGTGTTATTGTGCAAACAAGTAAATAAACAATTATACATAACGTTCTACCGAAGTGGAATTGGTTTTATTTATGCGGGTTGTTACATTAAGTTTTTCCAAATTTGTTAATTAAATGTATAAAATTATAATATAATGTCCTCTTTAGTTCCTATGACGTTGAATAGTAGCATATTGTGCGTTCGATATTGTGTGTTAGCGATGCAACAATTAAGTCTCTTAAAATTGCTCAACGGATATATTTCAATATTTTATATTTGGTCATTCATATTTGAAAAATACTGGCAGATGTCACCTAAGGTGTGTTATAATCGACAGATAAGTTAACCTTCTTTTTCGGACCTATCTACAACCGTCTGGTATGCCAAATCAACAACAGTTGAAGTTGCCCATCAATACTGAATTTACGTTTATATTTCGATAATACCTCATCTGCTTTATGCAGGCTTGATATCTGTGTATTTCGTATCGTTTTACGTAAACACAGCAGCTGGGTGGATGTTGAAAGGGTATTTTACCCATCTGGCATTTGGAATCGATTTTGTAGTTTTTGTTTGGACGCAGATTTTTACTTTTTAAGTAAAAAGCCACTGACCATGAAATTGAATGATAAGCTTAATCAGTCAACCAACCAAAATAAACGCCAAATGACGATGCGGGTATGTTTGTGTGTGAATGTATGTATGCAATAGTAAGTGTGTATACTATTGTGGACTAACTCAATATCATTTACAGGGGTTTGTAAGGATGGCGACGAAAGCAATCAAAGCAAATATCAAATCAAAATAATGCTATCATTTATTTTCAATGAAGTTCGATGCTATGCCTGGACTGAATTGCATGAAGACATGCAAACCAGGCCCAGCTTCCGCCTATTTCACGTCCCGCCCCACTTCGCTATGCTTCAGTCGATGCGCATCAATCCGTCAGCCGAGCCTCACTCTTGACTATTGATTACAGTAGAACTGAATAGATAAACATGCTGCCTATGTGGTTGTTGCTATTGTTTTCAACATAACAATGACAAGAGTGGCAAGAATAACAGCAACAACAATAACAACAAAAAACCAGCAGCTGCAACAACAATATAAGAAACAATGAGAACAACAGCCCCGCCAGGAATAGCTTTAGCAGCAACTGGAGGATATGTTAAAGCATCTAGCATCAAAATCGTAATGAAAGTCATTCATACGTTCGTTCGTTCGGCATTCAGCTGTATCCCGCTTGGTAGGCATCGAATTTATAGCCTACTTTCGACCTTTCAGTATGTGGCAGTATAGAAGTGTGATGGCGCGCTGTTGTCTGTAAGCTGCACTAGCAATTAATCTGAATGACACGTCTCTGTGTGTTGAATGTTGTTTTGATGCAACAGCAATTGAAAATATTGCTTAAACGGATCACAATATGAGTATGAGTAATTTTAGAAAAGAGTAAGACACCATACCTGAGGAAACTGGATGACTTAAAGACAGAAGTGGAGTAATGATTTTTGAAACTAAACAAGCAAAGAATGTTGTAATACCTGTGTAATACCCACAACCCTGCTGACCACAGTGGCTTTTTAAAATATATAACACCTTTTGCGTATTTTGGGTTGCATACTTTTAGGAGGCGGCTTCGAAATCAGTACATTTTAATTATTTGCCGACCCCTGTAGATGAGTCGTCTGAGGCGTTTGACGATTATACAAGGGTTTAGGGTTCCAATCCCGGGGGAGGGAACGGTTTTTAAAAATACAGATTTAAGATAAAAACAAATTAGATAACAATAACTATAGTTAGTTAGCCGGCGCGCCGAAAATGGGCAGAATTAATAGATAAAGAGGAGATGAAGGGAATATTGGATTTTCCCCGTAAGACTAAATAAAAATAAAGATAAAAAGAAAAATATATTTTTAATTATTTCTTAAGTAACTTTTATGTTCATTATCCGATGGCAACTAAATTTCAAGAAATCATTTATGGGTTGGTATCTTTGTGTTTAGCAAAAATGAACTGTCTAGCATTAAAATTCGGTTTCAATCAATTTAAGGGGCGGAAGTGGACGTGGCTGAAATCTGAAAATAAACGTGGTTGGACAATAATAAAACATATACCAAATTTGGTCTAGCTATTATAGTCTCTGAGATCTAAGTTTTCATATGGGCGGACAGACAGACAAACAAACAGACAGTCAGACGGACATGGCAATATGGACTCGGATGTTGAAGGTGATTCAGAATACATATAGTTCTGCCACGGCTGGTTCTGCCTGTTACATAGTACATTTTCGGTTGGCACAAATTTATAATACCCTTCTACAGTACACTATGGGTATACACATTACCACACATAAAATTCCAAACGAGAGCAACAATCGAGCGGCACGCGACAGTGGGATACGGACAGACGGACAAACGGACAGACGAACAGACTGACAGACATGGCTCAATCGACTCGGCTAGTGATCCCGAGCAAGAATAAATATACTTTATGGAATCTGTCACTCCTCCTTATGCCTGCTATATACATTTACACAACGTTAATTTACCCTTTTTTGACAGTTTTCAATGGTCAAAGGGTATACAAATCTTGTATTCATTTCTAACATATTTAATTTTCCAGCTTACATTTAGAAAAAAAGTAAATCGTTAAGGCTATGATTTCAAAACCCCCACTTCGACCGAAATAAGTTCAATATATATGTGCGTATGCGTAAATACCATATTTCTGATCAGTATTACTGCATCGATCTCAGATACTGTAAAAGCTAGATTCCATAGACAAAAAAGTTTCTTTATACTTTACGCATGTGAATTATATTATTATTACGCTCTGTAGTAGCTGGTAGAGTAGGAATGAAAGAGCTACAACTGAAAGTACTGTAATAACATCCTACCTGTCTGTTACCATCCTGATCAAAACTACTATCTTTGCAGGGAGCGGCTTGGAAATCAGTAACTCTAAAAATTATTTCTTAAATAACTTCTATGTTAACTATTCAAGCAGAATTTGAAATTATTTGGACGTTGATAGTTATTGTGTTGATAAAAATTCGTGTTTCAATAAACTTGATCTCCATGTAGAATTTACAGATTTCTCCAATTTTTCTCTTTGATCAAGATTTTCATACGGGCGAATAAACAGACATGGTTATATCGATTTCGCTGTTGATGCTGATTAATAAGCCCTCTGATGCTTGTTACATTCATATTTGGTTGGTATAAAGCTTTAACCCTACATTTCGAATGTAATATCTTTAGCACTTTAAGAATTCACCATTACTTTTTGGTATCATAACTTGTTAATGGCATGACGATTAAGTAGTATTCCATTTCGAATTTCCCAGCTTCCACTTAAGCCGTTAATCCTCTTAACATTAAAGCACCTGCAGCTAAAATTGAGCAATTTGGCATTCTTAGTACACTTGACTTTGCCCTGGTCAAATTAAACTGCAGAAGCATATTGAATTTTAACTTGGCCTGATCGGAACTGGCCAGCTTTAGCTGGTACTCTCTCTGTACTCACCATGTTGGGGTTGTCGCCAATACTTGACTTATGGCTGTCCATATTGGTCAAATTTGACAAGCGAGCATAACTCAAACTGTGAGCTGGAAGCCGCAGAGCCGCGGGGGTCACACGGACCGTTCCACATACAGCCACATATGGACGTTACCAGTCAGGTATCCACATTGAGTGCCTACAGAGTTTGGGCGCAATGCTGTCGTTGCTTTTGGCACCTGCAAGGGCACGCACACACCTCTGACAGTTTAACTGTCATTAATAAAGAGCATCTCGTATATCCCCCCTCCCACACGCTTATTCACTCTCGCACACACACACACGTATTTAGTTCTGCATAATTGATGTGTTTTTGTGAGTAATGTTGAGCTTTTTTGGGGGCGCACACGCTGACTTGCTAACTTTGATAGCCGAATTTTCGAAGAGCCGTCCGCCCCACATGGCATCCTCCTCCGACGGCTCATCGCACTTATCACTGAGTCCGGTTGTGGCTGGCCGTCATTCAGGCTCTCTCACTCTCTATACCTTTCTTTTGTCCAAGACTAGTTGGGTTACTACTCACGCCTTCGGCTGCTGGTTTGTCAGCTCTGAGTGATGACTTCAAATTGGCCGTCGTTGATGACGGACCTACATTCGTACCCACACACTCACTCGCACTCATGTGTATGTGTTTCCGTTTACACATGTGCGAGTCTCCATAGCAGGCACGCATCTTGTGCGCACTCCAACTTTGATGTGTCGCTACTATTATTCCCTGTGATATGACTCAAGATCGGTTATATTCCTTATACGTTGCAGATTGTAGGGTAAAGAAAGCTAGTTGAAAGTCGGCAGTAACAAAATGAAAAAATTCTGAAAGTTAAACAAAACTTGATTGTATTTTTAAAATATTTACTATGTGATATGACTATTTACTATGTGATATGACTACAAAACTGTTCCTAAATAAAAGTTACAATTAACAAATAAAATTTTATTAAGTATATACATATATTTTATGCATTTTAATGCTTGCTGGTTAATTCTTTAGTAAACAGGGTATGTGCTTATTCAGACAACTGCAAGTGCTTTTCGTTTCAGTAAATGCCCTCTACGATCATCAATTGTTCAGGTGTGTCTGCTGCTTTGCGGCTTGATAAATGAATCACCATTAGTAGGCGCAGCTTCGTTAATAGAAACAAATTGTTTTCGTGTGTGCCAGTAGGAACATGTTTGCGTGGGTATGTTTTCGTGTATTTTAGTGCGTGCGACTGGCAGCGATTAGTGTTGCTGGATTAAAAAAAATTATTTTCCATTTCTGTGGCATATTAATTTAAATTTATTTAAGCCTAGAGTTTGGACAGACAAATATTTCTCCATTTGCGAGAGGCAGAAACACAGGTAGCTATGCGAGAGACACGAACGAATGCAATTTCATTTGAATATCATTTTCGGGGTGTGTCTGCCCGCGTTCGCTGCATTTAATTTCATTTAATTTTCATCCACACGACCCACATCACGTTATTTCCCGCTAGTCATTTTCGACAATCCCAAAACTGCTTTTTCCCATTGCTTTTTCCTCTGCAACAGCGACTACCGTCGTTTTTCCCGCTGCAACTACTGCGCATGCTGTGCGCTTTTCACTTTCCATGAATAATAAAGTGAAAGTCTAGTTAGTTTTTGGATGCCTGCTTGCCTACAGACTCACGTTCACTGCCTCAATAAAACTCCCTTCTGTCGTACCTTACCCTTGCCTACCTCCACGGATTCCGCGCCATCATTCCCCAGGCTGCTTGCACCCTTGTACATTTTGTAATTTCGTTGCATACTTTTGTGAGTTCTCGCCGCCCTCCTTCCCAGCACCATCGCCACCACGGCTAGCTTTTTGTGGCGCTTTGAAAGGCCGGCAACATCACAATTGTTGCCAGGCGATTTTCATTTTCATTTAGTATGCACATTTTCTTGTTGTGCTGCATTTAATGAATAATTTTTAATAGTTTTCCCATTGACTGAGGCAGGAGAAGAGTAATTCCTACACACTGCACTGACTGCCAAAAAGCTAATGCCGGCAAAGGGCAATTCTTCTTTTAAATTCAAACAACGTTTATGTACTTTGGTTCAGTTAAAGAGCTTTATTTATAAAGTTAATTTAGTTATGAACCTCTTCAACCTCTCAACCATTTTTCCCCTTCGACCGTTGTTTATTTGCAGCTTACCAACAATTTTTTTCCGATAATTCTTCCTTTCTACCTTTGATATATATTTGTATACATTTCGAAAATTAAAAATCTTTAAAAAAAAGGGTATAATAAATTTGTGTAAATGTATGTTACAGACATAAGGAAACATGACAGACCCCACAGAGTCTATATATGCTTGCTCACGATCACTAGCCGAGTCGATTGAGCCATGTCTGGATGTCTGTCTATCTCTTTGTCTGTCTATGTGAACACACAGATCGCAGCTATTATAAAAGCTAGAGACACAGAATTTGTCATGAAGTTTACTTTATATTCTGCGCAGATCAAGTTTAATTTAAATTATGGATACTACACCCACCGCCCACGCAAATCGGTAACTTGGGGTAATTTCTCCCATTATTGAGGAAACTACTTAATTTACAACTTTCTGCTATGGCGTACATAAAGATATTATATGCGCATATATCTTTCAAATGATAACCTAGTCGAACTATAATACCGTGACGTCCATGAGCGTGTATCGCGAGCTGTGTCTTTACTCTTCTTTTCTATGCACATGCATTTTTTTTACTCTTTTTTAAGAGGGTGTATTAATTTTGGCCAGGAGTTTGCAACGAACCTAGGAAACATCTCCGACCCCCTAGACTATAAATATAGTAAATCAGCATCAACAAAGGAATCATACTAGCCTTGTCTGGTTGTTCGTGTGGACAGTTTGTTGCAATGCAAACTAGTCTCTCAGTTTTAGAGCTATCTTGAAAAAACTTTGCACACATGCTTCTTATTGCTGCACGCTGAAATAAGTCGGAACGAGCCGGATCGGACCGATATATAGTAAGGCTGCTATACAAGCTATCGGCCAATTTTTTAAGTTTGTCAAGATATTGCAACCAAATGTATCACATCGAATTTTTTTTTATATATTTATAAATATTCATACGAAATTTCATTAAAGTCGAACTACTATGACACAAAGGTGCCATTGAAACAATCGGCTGAAATGATGGTCTTTATATGAAGACTAGTTTTGATTTGAGAAATAACTTAACTTATACACAATCCAATGAATTTTACACCTATCTAAATAACTAGTATTGGAACGATCGGAGGATATAAAAACTGCAAGGATATCGAAACTACGGCATGCCGATGGTAGCCTTCGTTCAACACGCTTGGCCAATAAAATGGTAAATGCATATACACGTCATATCTATGAAAAAGTAGAGGGTATCATAGAATTAGGTACTCTTTATGTACACAGTATGGCAAAGCATAGAAAATCATAAAGAGCATCTTAAATATAGTGGCAAAATGAAAAAGGGAAATAGAGAGAGCTGCAAAGAGCTACAACAAGTTAAAAAGTCAATTTCTCATACGAAGCCCAAAGAAAAGTCATTAGGATTGAATACGTATTGAAATACTTTTTGCTCGCATTCAGGTAAGAGATTTATGTATACTTAAGTATGTGCCTACCTTAAGTATTTAAAATGCTGGAAATGATGTATAGCGCACTTTACTTCAATTCTTTCTCTCTTGAAATGCCATAAAACGTGCATTAAACTTTTCAAGGAAATGGTTCTGAAATGCATTCCCGACCAACAGGTCTATGTAGAGGCCACTTAACTGACAAATGTTTAAATGTGAGGGGGAAGGGAAGGTCCCACCCCGCTAACACAATCAACTCCATAGCGAATCTATTGTTGCGATAAATTGCATAATATGAGCGATGTAAGAAAGCGAGAGTCACGCTCTAATGAAAATTTATACGTCCCCATCTGGCGTGGTGTATAATAGTAAATCACAATTATGTTTTTATACATATCGTATATTAGTTAATAGCCAGTGTTCGGACATTGCGAAGGGGAAAATACTTTTATTAGCTGTGAATAGAGCGCTGGCCTTTTTCGATTTTGCCTTGAAGATTAATGATACTACAAGAGGTCCACATAATGAAGTGATTTTGCTTTCGATTTTGGGTTCGTATTCCTTTTGTTATGCTTGGTTCGTTTTGTTCGCTGAGTGCTCGACAACTTACTATTATATTTATGTGCAAGTGGGCGTGAGTGTATGTAATCCCGTTTGCTTGCAAAGCCAATAACAGATAAAAACATCTTGATTTGTCAATATAATATTTATTGCTTTTGTGCGTTGAGATCTTTGCGTAATTAGGCCAGACAGAATTATTGTTGTAATCGTTTGTATTGTTATTATTGATATTTCTATGGGATTACTGGCTGTGGGTCATTTGTTGTCTCTTGTTGTTTACAGAGCGTCTATTTCTGTACCACGATATTAAGTCAGACAGCGGGATTTACTACCAAATAAAAATTATGAGGCGGTTATCAAATGTTTGAAAATAATTAGAGGTTCCACGGCTTAAGAGTTCTTTCAGGAAAATCTAAGAATCATAACTTCTAATTATAACCTAAGTTAGTTAACCTCCTCTAAAACAATGCTTGATAAAGTCTTTATCAATTCCAGGGGAAATAGACCGTGCTGTTCGGGCTAGCTGGTTACACTTCTCAGTTCTTAGCAGGTCGAATTATGCCCGTCATAAGCCGTTCAGGGTATTGTGTGCGGAGTACAATTTACTCTACTTTATTGCTTCTATGACGCTTGGACCATTGAAAATGTTCAAAAAAAGTGGTATACTAACTTTGTGCAAATATATGTAACAGGCAAAAGGAGGCGTGGCACACTTCAAAGTATATACATATATTCTTACTCAGAATCACTACCCAAATCGAATGATCCATGTCCGGATATCTGCATGTCCGTCTAAAAAAGTCTAAAAGCTAGAGACACCAAAATTTGACATGTAGGTTCCTATATGCTTTGCGCAAATCAAGTTTCATAAGTAATGTTGCAAAATATTGTGCGCGACGGTGACTTTTAATCATGTCTCACAGGTTTTTAAATTACAGCTGGATATGCAGATAATTAAATGATCATTTAAAATGTCTAACCAAAAAATGCAATCCAATCGGATTTTAAGCACACAAGTTATTTAAGTTTACATAAACAGAATTTACTATTGGGAATTATAAATTCTAAAATCGGTCAAAGGGTATCTAATTGTCGGACTTTCGTATGTTTTTATTTTAACTTTATTTTGATCGATTTATATCGAATTTTTTTGTTCAAATTTTATTGGGTGTTTTGAATCACCCGGCTTTTCGAATGTAACATTTATTGATTTTGACCATTTTAAACAGCGAAGGGTGTATATTTAAATTTTAAATACACATCAAGATTTTAGGCGAGTTTCCCTTTACTTAGTGGCCCCGCAAAGCAGTCCAGATAAATGTTTTTCTACCCGGTATGCAAATGTCGCTCGAAGGGCCTTTCACTTTTATCGCGAGAAACCTGCGAAGCCCACCGAAAAAGTATGCCATGGCGATGAGTTAGCTCGAAGTGAAAGGGGTTAACGGACTTGTGTATGTGTGTGTGTGTTTGAATCTGTTTGCGTCTGGTGTAGTTGCAAATGTCATTGTCGTTGTTTGCGATACAATTGAAAAGTATAATTAATTAGACAGACACCGCTGCTAGACAGAGACAAAGGGTAGCGGTGAGGTAAGAAATAACTCACAAAAGCGGCTTAGGGACAAACACAGAAGGACACCGGATAGGCGACCGAATGATGTGACCAGACGAGAATCCAACTGATACCTGGCCGAAATCCCAACAAAAATGAACGAGCTAACGCATTGCAGTACATACACTCATGCACACACACATAAGGGAATTGCCTGCAGTGTAATTAGCATATTAGGCTGAGCGCAAAGGAAAGAGAGACAGACATAGAGAGAGAGAGAGAGACAGAGAGAGAGAGAGGGAGAGAGAGAGAGAAGCCGCACTTGGAGCTGTTCCCATTTGATGCAATTAACGTAAGGCGACATTGAGCTGCAGTTTCAGCCGGACAGTTCCAACAGCTCGAGCTGCTGCGTTGCGGCTCAGTCGTTGATATGACAATTCTAGAGTGCATGTGCATGTGTGCGTGTGTGTATGTGTGTGTGTGTGCATTCGAAGCAACTAGGCTTATAATTCAAAGCCAGCCAGCCCATTTTGGTGCACAGAGCATTACAGCTTCGATTGTGGCCCAGACACAAAATGCAATTGTCTCGGCTGGGCAAATTGAATTGTCAGCGTGCAAGTGTGTGGCGTATGTGTGTGAGCAAGGCTAAGGGGTGTGTTAAATTTATCGACGTTCTGTGCATAGCCAAGTTTGAAGAGCGGAGCAAAACCGCGCGAGCAATCAATTGAAGCTGCATCAGTGGAACGCGGACGAAACAATGCAAACCAGTTGGAATGGCCAAAGGGCAATAACAGGACTATGAAAGCAAACAAAAACAAGAACGATGGCTACACATTCGGCAAGCCGAAGGTTCTATACCCTTTCAGGTTCTTTTATCCACTGTTTCTATATTTATGATATATAAAGTTGCAGAATATTATGGTTTGCTTTGATCAGCACTGATAAATTCAGTTATTTCGAAATTCAGAACTGGTCTTCATACAAAAACCTTCAGTTCGGCCGATTATACCTATAACAGCTATATGTTATAGTAGTCCGATTCCAAAGAAATTCCATACGCAGATTAAATATGAAAGTAAAATTCCGACGAATTAAGTTTGGTTGCAATATTTTGACAAATAACAAAAACTGGCCGATAATTTGTATAGCATTTATACGATATATCGTTCTGATCCGGCTCGTTCCGACTTAGATACAGCGCATAGCAATATGAAGCATATATACAAAGTTTCATCAAAATAGCTGTAAAACTGAAAGACAACTTTGCGTTGCAAGAGACGGACACATGGACAGCCGGACGGGGAAAGTTCGATTTCTCTGCTGATGCTGATTTAGAATATATATTCTTTATGTGGTCAGAGATGTCTCTAAGGTGCGTTGCAAACTCCTGGCCAAAATGAAGATACCCTCTGCAAGGGTATAACAACAAGATAAGCAAAAGCAAAGCAATAAGCACCGAAAACAACAAACATAGAGAGGGGAAGGGACAGTGCGCTGCAGTGTGACGGAACGAAGCTAAAGGACCAAAAATAAATGCACCATGCGACACTTTTTTACCCTGCAACCAGCTGTGCTTTGGGCTTAGCTTACCAAGGGTGGCAGAATAACGCTGACGGCAAGGGGAGTAGTAGGCGGCACATTGTTGCCAAGGGTGCGTTTTATTTCTATTGGGGTCATCGAGTTGAGCGCGTTTGGATATGGTTGTCAAGCACATTGTCCGATTTCACCGCCTCTTTCTCCGATACACAGTTCCAACTCTGACGCTGCGGCCGCTGCTGCTGCTTGTGTTGCTGGCGGTTTATATTCGGTTTTGTGGCTTGGCGTTGCACTGATTGTGAGCGGGTTTTAAAACTTGTTTTTCATTATGATTCT
Source organism: Zaprionus nigranus (assembly GCA_018903425.1). Classification (NCBI taxonomy): domain Eukaryota; kingdom Metazoa; phylum Arthropoda; class Insecta; order Diptera; family Drosophilidae; genus Zaprionus; species Zaprionus nigranus. Next base: position 146,739 of record JAEIGD010000077.1, on the reverse strand, counting down.
CGCTTACATTCAGGTAATTGATGCTTACCCCCTCACGGGGCTAACTGCAGCTAAATATGTTGTTGTCCTTGTAGTACACTTCCCCGATAAGACAAAAAGGGTGATAAACTCAAGGGCAATAAAGGATCACCGCATATATATATATCATTGTGAAGGTAAGTCTTTGCGGTTTTTATTCGAGATTTCGACCTTCGAGAATTCGTTTTATTACTGTTTATAATAATCAATAGGTGAAAGTGCGACCTTTAAACAATGAAAATGGGAAACACGTCATGGTGACGACGAAGATTGGCAGCACTTCATGGAACAATAAAGAGGGGTTTATTGAATTATTTCAATGTTTATTGATCGGGATGAAAGTGGATTCATATCAATATACCATATATGTAGACTTATGATCAGTGAAATATGCGTAAGTATAAAATAGCAATAAAGTTAAATTAATGAATAATCTAGTCAGTTTTTAATGGACGAAGGATATAATTACGTGTGCAACACGAATATTTATTTTCGCACGGGTAGAAAAAAAATTTGATATGCGTAAAATAATCAGATAGTTTGCAACTAATTTTGGAGGTCATAGCTTTAAAAGGTCTCTAAAATCGAAATTATAATGCGAGCGCATAGCAGAGCATGCAGATATAATTGAAAGATGTTTGACGTCGTGTCTGTGCCTCTCCCCCATAGTTGTTGCTCTTGCTTTAATTTATCTATGCCACTCTTACTTCAATTTATGAACAGCTCTAGTGTTCCCTTTGTATTTCATGCATTATTTATTTAATCTTTCAACTCATTTAGTGATGATGCAAATCGTCAAAGTGCACATCATAATTCGTGTAGAGTTTCAAATAATTATTCTGCACAGAAATGCGTCGAATAATTGTTATGCATTTTGCCAATTTAACTGTGATAAATAAAGTTAAATGGATTTTCGTTTACCGCATAACTAAATTAGAGGCCAGCTCGATTTCCATGCCTTCCTGCATGGACCCATTCGACGTTAACTGCCAAAGTAATTCAAAAACCCAACTGTGGTTGATTGTTTGCTGTTATTCTCCGAATTCAGTGTGCAGATACATATGCGCGTGAGTGTGTGTGTGTTCGCCCAAATTAATATGCAACGCCGCAGCTGTCAATGATAGAATAATATTTTTCAATCATTTTAAAATATTTGCCACAGGCCCCATAACCAATGAACCAAAACCCAGAGTCGAAAATCAGATAGGATCCAGTAGAGGATAGTTTTCGGTTTGGGACTGCCATAAATTGAGTTTTATTTCCTAGCAAAATGTTATTCCTGCAGAGCATATATTTTGTGTGTAATGGATTTTATTGAAGCATAATTATCGGTTAATTGAATAATATATTTTAACCAGAATACTCAGCGGAGACTTTACTTGCATCGTAACTTATTTCAGGATATTCAAAGACGATGCTGATTATTGCACGATTTGCACGGACTATGCCATCCACAATATTTCACAGTTGAATAACATACGTCACAGTTATTCGTGCTATAGATAGTACAACAAAACAATCGAAATCTGCTCAATGAAAAGCGAGATATTGATATAATGTACTTTGTAACTGGATTACCTTCGCAATGCCGAATATCTTATACCATTGCAGCTTTTGTGTTTAATGTCTTTCTATTGTTTCTGTCTTAGTTATGCAATAGTAAAGAATTACATTACATTGGACACATGTAAGTATTCATTTACAGTTATTTTGTTATAACTCTGATCACGGGACATATATGTTATAATTCTTTTAGACTTTGAATTTAAAAAAAAATGGGTAGATTGATTACTGCATAACTTTGATTGGTAATGATTAGTTGACTTTTTTCGAAAAGAAATATGAACTTCATAGACAAACATTCATTTGGGTAAATTTTTTATATATCAGCTATATGTTAAAACAATATATATGTTAAAACAATATAGTATGCAACATCTTGAAATGATATATATCGGGCGATATGCTGAGATATATATGGCTTATGCCTATTTCACACCTCATTATGACAAACATAATAGACCATACATTTTTTTACCGGCTACCCCTAATAGGGTAAAAGGGTATTATAACTTTGTGCCAACCGTATCAGAAAAACACGTTGCGGACGCCCACGGCCCACGCAAATCGGTAACTTGGGGTAATTTCTCCCATTATTGAGGAAACTACTTAATTTACAACTTTCTGCTATGGCGTACATAAAGATATTATATGCGCATATATCTTCCAAATGACAACCTAGTCGGACTATAAGTACAGAATTTTTTACATATGTTACAAACTGTAAGCCGTGACGTCGTTGAGCGCGTTTCGCGAACTCTTCTTTTCTATTTTTTTACTCTTTAAAAGAGAATATTCATTTTAACCAGTAGTTGGCAACGCACCTTAGGAAACATTTCCGACCCCCTAGACAATATGTATATATTCCAAATCAGCATCAACAGAGGAATCGAACTAACCTTGTCCGGTTGTTTGTATGACCGTGTGAACGGTCTGTTGCAATGCAAACTAGTCTCTCAGTTTTAGAGCTATCTTGATAAACTTTTTACACATGCTTTATATTGCTGCTCGCTGTAAATAAGTCGGAACGAGCCGAGCTGCCATACAAACTATGGGCCAATTTGTCAAGATATTGCAACCAAATGTACTACATCGAATTTTTTATATATAGATATATTCGTTAGCAGTATCAACAGTCAAGTCGATATAAACATTATGGTAAACGCAGTTCTACATCGTTTTATTGACACACACAACCATCATATATTCGCAATCTCAGCATCAGCAGCCGATTCGATATAGCCATGTCCGTCTTTCTGTCCGTCCGTCCGAATGGAACCCTTAATCTCAGAGACTACAATAGTTTGGGCTACCAAATTTGGTGTCAATATGTGTGTTATTATTGCACGCTGATCAAGTAATTTTTGATTTTGGCCACATTTCCTACCGCCCCCCATAAATAAATTAAAATGCAAAAATACTAACTGCTTGAGTCATATCCGTCTGACTGTCTGTTTGAGCTTTTGCAATTCGCTTAATCCCCCCCCCCCCCCCCCCCCCCCCCCCCCCCCCCCCCCCCCCCCCACCCCCCCCCCCCCCCCCCCCCCCCCACAGAAGCAAGATACTCCAAATTTGGCATGAGTGTTGCTGTAAACTGTGCGTATATCAAATTTATTTCAAAAACCTAGTTCATTTAAACAACCTATGCCATAATTTGACCACATTCAAAAATTATAAAGACTTTACAAGACCTTCGCAAGTACTGGCACAGATGCCTTGGTCGTGTCACATCCTACCTACGAGTATAGTATGTGAGTGCCTCAATATTTTTCTGATATCATTTTTTTCGTGATTGTGTTTACAACAAACTCACTCTGAGTACTCTATTAAGTTGTCCTTTTCTTGGCGCCACTCCACTTTACTCTGGCAGGTTTTCTGTGTATGGGGAGGGAACGCCTACCGATTGTCAATCAATTTATAAATGTGCCGAGCACAATAAGATTCTTTGCAGCTGAGATTTAATTCGTTTTTATTAATACTGATAAAACTGGTGGAGTGAAGAATTCGAAACAGAAAACAAAAAGGCAAAAAAAAGGAAAGACCGAACCGAAAAAAAACGTAAGCCGAACAAATGTAAATGAAATCGTGCGTAAAATGCGCACAAAAAGGAAAGCGTTGCAAATAAACCAGACAATATTGCACAAAATGTATGAGTGAAAGCATATGAAAATTGATGTATGAGAAAATTGCAAAGGACACGTAAGGTATTTGTAGTATATCTGTAAATCTGTATTTGTGTATCCCTCTATACCATGAATGCATACATATGTTGCGTATATGCTCGTCATTGGGTATATCTCAATTGGATGATGGCAGTACAAATTGGGGCCACAGATTGGAGGCGCCTTTGGGAAATGGGTTTTGATTTCTGCACAGGCAGCAATAAAAGCTGAACAGGAATAACATATACTGCCTCCCGGTTGTAAATTCTCGTCGCATTATTTATACCTTCCATATCGCCTGCAGGTATAACAGATATATCTCATCTTAAGCTAATTGTCGAAATGCAAACCGTGTCGCATATTTATTATTGACGAACTCGCATTTACATATAAAATGGGAGTAGAAGCAAATTATTTAAAAACTCATGCATTCCCATAATATAGAATTTACATATTTAAGAACTCATTTTGTTACACTCTGTAGCTTTCTTACTTGTTATACGCCTGCCGAGGCAATATTAAATTTGCAACGCATCTAAGGACCCTATAAAGTGTATGTACTATATATACTTATGGCCAGAAAGTTTCCAGAAATTGTCATTTAAACTGACCTTGCTGAATTTTCTGCGCTTTCTGATTTTGTTAAGTTGATAGCACTGTCCTTATTTACTTTGCCAAAAATTAGAGCGATCTGTAAAGCTGTTTGTTTGCAGCAGCTGTTGAAATCAGTCGAACTCAACAGTGTTTTGCTATTTTTCCATTGGAAAAAAGTATTGAACAAAAAATTTGCACCAAATTTTGTATTTCGAACTAAATTTCATGTGCATGTGAATCGAATGCAAATATTGGAAAAGGCTTATGGTGAATCTATTCTATCGAAAACCCAAGTCTGCGGCTAGTGGAATCTGTGGAAGACATGTTACGTTCCGGTCGTCCTTTGACGTTTACCATTGACGATAACATCAAAAAAGTAAAGGAAATTGTGCTCGAAAATCGTCATGCGAGTTTTAGAGACAGCACGTAAGCAAAACATCATTTGATTTTGACTGGGCATGATTTAATTTGGGCATCAGAAGCGCCAATGCTCGGCTTGTTCCAGCTAATTACGCCATCGTACCGAGCTGTAGTTGTGAACGATTTTAAGACCAAAGACTCGTTCAATACCATCGATAAACCACCATATTCAACGCATTTGACAACATTCGATTTTTTCCGTTTTGACTCGATTGAGTCCATAAAAGAAAATTTGCAGAGGGAACTGAAGGCGATTCCGGGTTTCTATCATTGGAAAAACAGATGGTACATGTGTTTCGCTTCAGAAGGAGCATATATTGAAGGCGACAAAATAAATATTGATGCAAATTATAGGTTCTTCGATTCATTTACAATTTTCGGAAACTTTCTGGACATAAGGTATATTCAAAATGAGCATCAAGCCAGCCATATCCGTCTGTCTATAGTTTGCAAAGCAAACTCAACATAGTTTTTCAGTAGTTTTTCAATGGTGCTCTCCGTAAATACATAAGTCGTTTCGACTTGATTTCTCGCATAGCTGGCATATAACCTTTTGGCCGATTTTTGTTATTTTTTAAGATATTGCAACCAAATTTACTTTATCGGGATTTTCAATATAAATACACTCTTGTAAAATGTCATCCAAATCAGAATACTATTGCATATATGTAGCTGTCAAAGGAACAATTGACCAAAATGAGGGTTATTGTATTCTGCTTCGAAATAACAATAGTTATCAGTGCTAATCAAAGTTAGATATTAATTGACTTTTAAGATTACTAAGTTATTTACTTTATTCTTTCAGTTTAAATATAAAATATAATATATAACGCAAGTAGGATTCAGCTTATACAGTCGACAATGAATTATAGGAATATATTGTAGGACGCTGTAGTAATTGACGCTGATCACTAATATACTTTGTGGGGCCATGACATTTATTTTCCATTGGCACGAAGCTAAGATACTTCTTTATATTATGGAAAGCGTATTTAAATATATTGAGCACTAAGCTCTATGTCAAATATGCGATATATCAGTTCGATCAGGTTCGTTTGGACCCATATACAAGTGTAGAAATAAGACGGACTTGTATTTAAATACTTTAAGGATCGGGGATTTCAGTGCGTTAAAAGCTTTTTGTTAAAATTAATATAACGTCTGCAAGGGTATAAGAAACTCATCTCTACCAAAAAGCAAATTCAGAATCAGGTATACTCGTATTCCAACAAATTTTACGTGGTCTGCATAAATTGAGGTGAGTGCGTTGAACAAATTAATACGAAAACTTTCTTGATTATTTGCGAATTACCTGAAGCACAAAAACAACAGAAGGAATAGCAACGAGAGCACCTATAAAACCAAGAAGCAGCCAATTGCCTTCCGTATTTTAAAAACCAAGTCAAGTTACACGGCCTGGGTTTTCCCTTGAGCCCTAATAGCTTGGCAAACTTCGGGTCAAAGAGATGACAATGAGGCAGCAAATACGCACGAAGTTGGCAAAGCTGAAAACACGGCTAGTTAGTCAAAAAAATCCAGCGACACCAAAGGCGGCTTCAGCGTTGTCGGGGCGAATCTTATGCGTGCTATTTAAAATTGTGCAACCGTGCGTATGCGTAATGTTTTTCATATGAACTCGTTGGCAGGCCTTGAAGTGACAGGCGAAACCGAAAAGCAAATTGAAACTCAACAGACATAGACGGTAAATAACTAGCCAAGACAGACAGCGAACAAGAGTGGAAGAGTGTCTCTGCGAATCTGAGAGTAAACCGAAGTCAACTCTCGTTGACTTTTGTGGTTCAGTGCACAATATGATGATGTTTTAATTTTTTCCGTTACCCAAAATTTGCGGAAATTTTCGACATACATCTCTCCCTCTCTTTCTCTCTTAAGCTCATACGGTCACTCCCCTCTTTTTCTATGTCTCTACACTGGGCGAATTCCCATTTTTTAAATTAAGTCGACAATTTCCAATTTTAGTTTTCAATATAATATATCAAACTTTTTTTAGAAAAATCTCTATTTCTAACTAATTGTTATCCTTAAAGCTATACAATTTAATGAATTGGAAAAAGTAAACGACAATTATTGTCTTACTTTGATAGGACTCATACCATTAGTTATTTTGAAACACAGTACTGGTCTACATGCAAAAACTCTTATTTCGGCCGATTGGAAAAAATATATGTTATTGCAGTCCGAATTTGATAAAATTGTACGTGCATATTATTTGTAAAGGGAATGTAATAAATTTAGTTACAAGTTCATGAAGTTTTATAAAGATAGCTCTAATTATTAATAAGTATACCCTAACATTGATAGATAGCTTGATAGGTCAAGAATTGCCATTTCGTTCTACTATGTTAGATGTAAAATAGTAAAATGGGGATGTGGTTGTGGGAATGTCCTTATTAACTTCGAAGATTTTACATTTATTTAAAATGCTTAGATATTAAATTATACTGAAACTCAGCTTTCAGGCATTATTTTTCGACTTTATGCCAAACACAGTCAATTTGTTCCAGTGTGCTCTTGCCAAATTTTCCCAGTGCCAGAGAAACTAATTTGTATGCCTTGCAGGCGCTGCCACAGGACTTGCTTGCTCGTGCGTTTCTGTAGCCTTTGAATCAAAAAGTCATCTTTGAAGTTCCCATTTTTCTTTAACGTAAATTACTCTTTCCTCTACCTCGTTCACTTTCTCCGACGCCTGCGTGTGCAATTCAATTAGTTTTCCCCGCTTTGTACCTAATTAAAATGCCGCACATCATTTACTGGCGAATTCATTCGTAATCGCACTTGCAAAATACTGTGACATTTTTCCGGGAATTAATTTTTATGCAAATACAAATAAATTTCGCAAATACTGACGGCCTTTTGAATGCAAGTTTATTTTTAAGTTCCATGTTGAAATGACACTTAATCTTAATTTATTTTCAATTCAGACGGTTACAAACATTTAATTGATACAAGAATACGCTTTGATCTATTAATATTAAAGTCTTGTAAAAATTGTATTCATTATACTTTTGTTGAAACAAAATATCTCTGACCCCATGATACTCGTATGTTACACTCAAAGCTGTAAGAGCTTTAAGGCCATGATTTTAAAAAAATGCATGGTCTTTTGTGTTTGTCTGAACAAAAATGTGCGTAAAAGGCAGTAGAAGGCATCTCCGATCCCATAATCTGAATATACTTTGAATCAACATCAATAGCCAAGTCGATTGAACTGTCCATCTGTTCGTCAGTATGAGCGCCTAGATCTCAGAATCTTTAAAGGCTAGAGCTATCAAATTTAGTGACCACATTCGTGTATGTGTATGAAAGACACGCCACTTTCCACCTCTGTAAATTTGTAATAATTATTTAGAAGCTACAATTTCGACTTAACAACCAAAGTTGTATGTCATACATGACAAATACCTTCGTACGAGCGTTTTGTGAAAATTTCATTAAGATCAGAATATAAATACTATAAGTAAGATGTAAAACAAATTAAACTCATTTTGAACGTATATTTATTTACCCAAGTATACCGAAGTTAAAATCTCGCGTCAGACACACAGTCAAGCGGGCTGTGGTATAGCTGCTACATACAAATTAAATTATTTAATTAAATTTCAATAAAAATTGTTTTTTATTATTTTGTTTTAATATATTATTATGCATATGAAAGACAATCAAATTATAATAGTTATAAATAATAATAATTATTTACAAATAAATTTTACTAATTTTATTTTTATATATTTATTTATAAAATGCGTTCTTCAATGCCGTCTTTCTTTCCGTATTTTGTCTGTTATGACTTTGCAAGTACAATATAATTCCTATTTGATGTTATTTTGTTTTGCTCTCAATATTTTGCAATTAGAATGCTAGAACATAACAGCGATCACAAGCCCAGTTAAAGTTATGAAGTTGCGAGTGAGACGATCATACCGTACATACATGTCTGCATATCCACATGTATGTATTGGCGTTCCACTTCAACACACATTGTTGCACGCATATACGATATGTACATACATATGTATGTACAATTAGATTTGGAGTTGCTGTTGTGTACCAACGAAAGAAAACTAAGTTGTAATTACATACATATAGTATGTATTTTGCGTACCAAAAACATAACAAAAACGCCTACCGCCGGCGCCCCTCTTTAATGCTATTGAGCTATTAATATATTTAATGAGAAATATTGAAAAACAGAAACTTAAGCATTTCACATGTCTATCGGGGCAGCAATCGAACCCCAATCACGGTCAACATCATTGGCCTTACACTCCATTAAATAGTGTACTAAGCTATTAACATTGGCTCTTCGCAGATCTCAAAAAGATGAGATGAAGCTTATTTTGAGTCAAAAAATAAATTATTTTTTAAAACATGGAATCGAAAAGTTTCAGAAACGTTGGAATGATTGTTTGACCTTAGATGGTAAATATGTTGATGAGTAAATTTTAATTTGGCCAAAAAAAATGTATTTTTCTATGAGAGTCCAGAAACTTATTGAGTTAACTGTTATTTGCATAGTATGTTTAGGTAATGTTCAGGCAGTGTGGCACTGAGTGGTTACAGTGGAGGACTACTATTTCCTGGGTTCAATTCCTACGTATGACGGTTGGTAAAATATTTATACCCATGCAGAGGGTATATCAATTTTGGCCAGGAGTTTGAAACGCACTTTACGAGACACCACCCCCATAAAGTATATATATTTTGAATCAGCGTCAGCAGAGAAATCAAACTAGCTCTGTCTGTTAAAACGGAAACTAGTCTCTCAGTTTTAATGCTTAATGAAACTTGGTACACATGCATCTCATTGCTGCACGCTGTATATAAGTCGGAACGAGCCGGATCGGACCGATATATCGTATAGCTGCCATGCAAATTATCGGCCGATTTTTTAAATTTATCAAGATATTGCAACCAAATGTACCAAATCGAATTTTTTCTATATATCACTCATAACATATAGCTGCCATAGGAACAATCTAATCTTAACTTATATAATAATTAGCCCTTTTCGCCCCTTCAACGCGTCACAACACATTTTATTAAACTTTTTTTTCATTGTTGGACAGAATTGTTCTCACCTTTGCCGTGCGCAGAAATGAGGCTGGCCGGTGGTTGGTGGCGGCGGCTGCGCGGGTGCGTGCGTTCCTCCCCGGTTGGGCGGGTGCGCTTTTCCTTTCCCTTTTTTTTCTCTTTTTTGTTTTTTTTTTTTTTTTCTTAAACTAAATCTTTTGGTCGAAATGAACGTTTTTGTATGAAGACCAGTTCTGATTTTAGAAATAACTGAACTTATCTTTACCAATCAAAGCAATTATTAATATAGGAACGGTCGATGGATATAAGAACCTGCTCCTTTTTTGTATTTAACACATTTCAATTGTTTTCTTTAATTCTTTATTATATATATTTTTTAATCGAGTGGTTAATACCCTTGAATACGGCATATTAACTTTGGACAGAAATTTGAGAGACTAAAAATAATTTAAGATTTGGGAATCAGACTTAACAGCCATGTCCGTCTGCCTGTCTGTTCACCTGTTGTAACTCAAACTAGTCTCTTAGTTTTGTGAAGCTGCACTTGCTTCATATTGTTGCACGCTGCAAATTAGTCTGATTAAACCGAATCAATTTTTATTGGTCGATTTTCAACAGGCAGGACAGATGCACATTAACTGTATGTATTTTTTATCATGTCTGCCTGAAAACACCTAGATCTTAGAGACTATAAGAGCTAGGCGCACCAAATTGGTGACAATATGTTTTATTATTGCACGCAAATCAGTTAAATGTTTTGGATTCAATCTCCTCCAATTGTTTCTTTTATGGAATGATACTGAATATTATAAAATTCTTCATGCATTTGTTAACAGCTATAATAATTCTAATCGCTTGACTTACAAAGTATATATATTCTTGCTCTGGATTGATTGAGAAGCAACCATCAAATAATTCTTTCACCTAAATAAATACCCTAAATAAATAATAATAAAAAAGTGATTTTTGAAATCGAATAAAATATTAAAATGAGCCTAATTTAGCCACATGTCGCAGAATTACATTAACTTAAAGTACCCCGAAAATTGTTGCATAGTGTAATATTACATATGCACAAAGTTATACTATTTTTGATCATTTTCAATGAATGTTGTATGAAAGAATAAAGAAAAGTAGTTATTTAAGTTCTAACTGCTTATTTTGCATACGATACATGTAGATTTATACATCTTTCAAGCCTGTGTGTGAGTGAAAGTGAATATGCAATAGGTGACTGAACAATTCGTAGAGAATTTACTGTTGCCAATTATCTTTTTAGTGAAGTAACGTGTTTGGAATAATTTTTCGAAATTTAAATACAATATTAGACTTAAGTAGTTTTTAAATGAGAATTTGTTTATTATGATTTTGATGGCGCTGTAAAAATAAGTTGTAACTGGTGACGGCTTAAAAAAAATATATAAAAATGAAATAATAAAATCAATCGAATATAAATTACATTGTATTGTGTCCTATGCAATTTGTAAATATATGTATTGGAATGATCTGCAATGCCAAGAGGGACTGGCAACGACGGAGATCAGAAGGTTGGAATAATCTGTCAATGCTAAGAGGGACTGGCAACGACGTAGATGTATCAATCAATCAATAAGCAATCATATTGAAGATTAAAAGGATAAGCAACGACAACTTAAAGACTACACTAAAGAACTAACTTATATTAAGAATATACATTGAAATATATCGAAATAAAACCATTTAAAATTAAAACAATCGTGTATTTTGCACAACAATTATGACTTTAAACAAACACTTTATACTCATGTTTTTTCTTGATCACACAAAAGGTGAGTCGAACTAGTCATGTCCGCCCATATAAGTCCCTAATAATAATACGAGCCTGATCGTTTTGTTATAGGCCGCAAATGAAGTAGAGTACGATGAATCGGAGCTACATAATATTTTAAAGCACGCATAGAAAGCTTCTTTTAATTCGTCCTTTATTCATACTGAAACATGCATAGATGCATATAAAATCGACCAGGGGTAAAGTCCCACCTCAATCGAACTGAATTAAAGCTCCAAGTTAATCCAAAGCTGTTGTCATTTCATTTGCCATTCTGCATAAACCCACACATGCTATTACACCCACATCCATACAACCCAAATAACGTGTCATATGTTGTTGGTGGCCACCAACAATGGCTGGCAACAAAAGCGCAAGCATCAACTCTTCAAAATAAAAAGGGAGCAATAAGAAGTAAAATAACGGGAGAAGCGAGGCAGCAACAGCTAAAACAACAACAACAACACGAACAAGAACAATTGCCATACGTCCAAATTGGGGAGCACAAAAACCCTTTTGTCAACATGAATGAAATGCGCCCACAATTTCAAGTTTGACGACGCCAACACTCCTGTCTGCAATCCTACTGAGTTGCATTTCTCTCACACCGTGTCTACCGTCTAAAAGTATAAAAATGAATGAAAAGTGAAACAACAACAACCACAATAACAAAAAGAACACCAACAACAGGAGCAGAAAGAAGTCGCTGTACACCCAGCAATGTAAAAAAATGATGTTGGCCTGGAGTATGCCACACTCACCCAAACATACCCACTCATTCACGCACAGGCACACAAAAGAAATGACATTCGAGTGCAGCGCAAAAAATGACATAAGAATGCATTAAAAACGCGCGCTCAACGTTGACTGACTGCGACGCCGGCTATAGTGTAGCTCCACAAACCTCTTTCATCCTAGCCTCTTCTCGCCGGTCTACCGGCTACTTTTCCTGCTGCCCACCGCCCACGTTGTTGTCCTTGTCGACTGGCAAATGCTTTTGCCACAATGCAACAGACAGGACGGCGTCAAGTTGACTTTAACCCAAACTCGCAGCAGGGCCGATACGTTGCGCTCTGCGCTCCAACCCCCTATACCACACCTCCATACACAACGGGCAACGGGCAAGAAAAAAGTTTAGTAGAAGGTGGCACGTTGCACACAAAGTGACAAACAGTCATACTGATTGAATAATGGTCGTAAATCGTATTGATGACATTGCCGGGTGGCCATGGAGGGAGCACAGCGACAGGAGGAGGGAAAACTGTAGGTATTTTGGCGTTTGCTCCTCCCCAGGGAATAGCCACGTGCTGTTTCAAGCCTGAAAGTTTGAGGTAACGCTCCTCCCACGCCCCATTGTTGTTTACCACCCCTCCCTGTCTGTGGCAGCCATCAAGTATGACAGCAATCGCATTTAAAGTGTTTACTTTGTGTATCTCCGCTTCTCGCTGTCCCGTACTTACACCAGTTCTCTTTGCCTCCAACCTCAATTCGCTGCTCCCTGCTTGATTTGACCGTTCACTTTGCATTTTCCAGTGTGTTCCATGCGCGGTGATTTTTTGGGCGGTGACTTTGGAGCAGGTTTACCATGGCTTCATTGACTTATAACTAAAATGGGGTCACTGGTGGGAATGAAGAAAGTTGACTGGCAAATGGATTGGATCCGTGAGGTGCCTGACAGTTGGAAGGTCTGCAAGATTGCACCTAAAATAAGACCGTCATGACGGAGCCTCGTTGTGAGTCAGAGGTTTATGTTTATTTAAAAACTAGTATGCAAGCTATGGGAGAGTGCGCCCGACTGTGATATATCTGCTACCCACCTGACCAAAACGATTTCTTAAAAAAAATATATTTAGTGTTGCATACTTTCAGGAAATGGCTTCCATAATCCGTACATTTTAATTATTTCTTATATAACTTTTTTGTTAATTATCCGATCTCAAACAAATATCATTTGGTTCGTTTGGGTTGGTAGTTATTTTTTTATCAAAACGGAGTCGGAAGTGGGCGTGTCCAAAATCAAAAATAAACTTGATCAGTGTGCAATAATAACAAATATTAATACCAAATTTGGTAGCTCTAGCTATTATAGTCTCTGAGATATAGATATTCATACGGACTGACAGAAAGACGCACCGACGGACATGGCTATATCGACTCGGCTGTTGATTCAGATTTAGAATATACTCGATGTACCTATATAGAATATACATTTTCGGTTGGTACAAAGTTATTATACCTTTGTACCTTATGTGTAGCGGGTATAAAGAGAGGCAACCATCGGCATACAGAAGTCGATATACTCTTGCAGATGTTAATTTATATATGACTGATTTGCTCTCATTAGTTAAATGCCAGACAAACGCTAAAGTCGGGTGCGTCCGACAGTAAGATACCCTTCGCTCAATTTGGAAGTACTCTCAAACTACTAATAGCAAATTGTTCCGCCATCTATAGTTTTTTCACTCTCACATAATCAAGCAGATATGCATTTTTGTTTGGAACCATAGAAAATGCTAGATTGCATAGCGTCAATTTGAATTATCCGATCGGATTTAAATTTGGAAAGTAAGTGGTTGTATATAATATACTGTAATTACATTCAGATAAACTGTAGCAGAATGTTGTGACTTGATTAGTTTACTTTATAATCCTGAAATACTGGTTTGCGTTCATTTGATTGTTTCTATTAAAGCGTTGGGATAAAGTAGTTGTATGTTAATAAAGTTTAAAAAGTATACGTACATAGGTAACTGCATTCCACTGAAATAAGCATAGCTAATGCTTGCATATAAAAAAAAAAAGTAAAAACTATTTGTGAAACTAATTGGTAAGAGTATAGAACTTTTGATTATCTGCTATATATAAGTATTGCCCGGCTATAATACATATTTTCCAAATATCCGCGTGGCTGTTAAATTAAAATAGCAGTTGCGTTGTGTCTTTAAATAGTTTTTACTGATTCAGTTCTCTAAATTAAATTTCTTTCTCCCCTCTTTAGCTCTTATAACCATCCCATGTGTTTAAATCAAATGCATTGAGCACTCAGCCCATTAACACCCCCCTTACTTGCAACCCCTGTGAAACGTCTGTTTCGAAATTAAAATGCATTTTATGCACACTCACACACATCCAGGGCCGAACTTGCACCAAGGGGCCCAGAAAAAGAACAAATACTTTGATATGTCTTTATAAGAATGGAACAGAGGTCACTCGCGCGCATTTTGACCTTTTACCACCCTTACAAATCAATATACTCCATCCTCTGTTGTTCCCCCTACTTCTGCCCAACGGATGACTCAAATCAGCCGCAAATTTTGACATTTGGCCAACGACTTTGCACAAATTTTCTTAAAGTAAGCTATAGACAAATTTGCAATTTTATTAGAGCGCTCTCTCCAGCTTCCTCTCCCTTTCTAAGCGTGGTACACATACACATGTGTGGAATTAATACATTATATATTCCCACCCTGGCCAGCGGGCAAATGTGGAGCATGACGACGTCGAAAGTTGCACATTACTTAGGTTAAAGTATTTTGGCAGCGACAGAGACGCGTGCCTGCACGGCAGGATGGATGTTGCTAGACAACAGCGAGGGTGGCGCTATAAGGGAAGGCCGTATCATGGTGGGAAGGGAGGGGCGATTCACCCTGATGCACGGCTTAAGAAAGTTCGATCTTAACGACGACAATCAATTGATTTATACAACACTCCATAGGGGTTGTATGAGTTCACTTTGAGGCGGGGGTAGTGGTTGCCAACAGTTCTCGATATTTATTTGACAAATATTTGATTGTCAGTAAGTCGGTCATGAAGCATTGTTTCATGCGCCCGGATATTGGCTAAGTCAACTATCCCGTCTGTCTTAATCGCAAATCTCCCCCTCGAGCAACCAATCCACAATCCGTTCTGATTTAACCGCTATACTCTATGCTCTACTCATTTAATTTCCCTGACAGCGATGTTTGAAAAATCTGTTCTATTAAAATATCATATTTTCTGGGTCTGGCTTCTTGGCGCTACATTTCCATGCTTTTTATAATAGAATTTTCATTTACCGTTGGACATAATTTGTTAGCTGGCGAGTACATGGCGGAAGTGAAATGGATAAGCACCTTGGCCAAATATTTGAACTGGTACGCCTTGCACAGTGGAACGAAAGTGTCAAAAGTGGTCTAAAAGAGTATGAATAAAGAAAGAAGAACAGTGGCAGATCGCATAGTATTTAATCAGGATTAATTAACCAAGTCTATCTAGCCAGGCATGTCTATTAGTTTATCCGTCGCGTTGACATTCTGTTTCTCAGATACCAGAAATCATTTTAAACTAAAGATACTACGTCAAAAGTGCTAAGGTACATACATATGTTAATGGACAGAAGACTTCGCATACATAAAGTTATAATAGTATACATTATAAACATAATTTACTTGTTAAATTCACCTTTGTTTAAAAATTAAAAAAGTTAGTGTCCTGCAAACTAGCACAGGAACAATAAGAGGGGATAAGAACCTGCAAGGGATTCGAACCTTCGGCATTCCCAAGGTAGCCTTTCTTTTTTGTAAACTTATTTCAATCTAATATTATAATTTTTTCCCAACAAGAAATCGGTTGGTTATTTTTTAACAAAGTCAACTTTGAACGCTTCTTAAGTTCCGTATAATTTATTTAAACCATCTCCATTTGAAAATTTTCTCAAATGGTTTGCTCCAAGGTGCTATAAAATTTCTTGGCTGTTTTGCTTCCTTCATTGTTTGTTTTTTAAGAAAGAAGTCTTATCACTTGCTTATCATTTATCTTTATTATGACCTAAGCCCCTTCAACAAATACGGCTTCATTTACTTTTTCACACAAAGTTGTTGGAACATTTTAGAAGGTATGCTCAAAGCACAACAGCAAAAACAACAATAAATACGAATGGCAGGGAGTGAGGGAGGAAAAGAAAGGAAGAAACTGATGAAAGGCAACTTCCGTATGCGTAGCCTTTTCCTTTTCCTTATCCGTACCCCGAGCATTGTCATTGATACTTTGCGAGCACAAAAAGAAAATACCTAAACAAGTTTGTTATTTAGGGTTTGCACCTTATTCTCTTGTTTACTCGACAAGGCGTGGCAGGTTTACGGTATTTACAGTGCACAGAAAAGGACAAAGGCATAAACGACTTTTGCCAAAAAAGGTAAACGGTTGAAAGTGTGTCTGAAAGTAAGAAAGTGTGTATGATATGGCTTATTAGGTCGGTGGTTGATTGGGAATTGGGCGGAGTCTTCTCTGTATAAACTGCAACTCAATCTTGCGCTAATTGATTGCTATTAAGTGGTTAATTTTGAAGGCATCTTGCCGTAGCCTTATCGACAATCGCAATGCCAAACGCCAAATAGTTTTGCGAACAATGCGGATGAGCACAAACAAACCGTAAAGTCAACTCTGAACTCTCAACTCGGCACATAAAAAGCCGATTTTCAGTTGCCTTCGAGTTCTTTTTGACAAAGCTAGCGACTGCGGTCCGGAAAATGTCCCACAAATCGCTCCACCTTCTGCTGGGGCGTGCAGCTATTTCCAGTTTTCTTCGGCCTGCCAGGGCCAATGCAAACATATTGAACTTCCGCTTGTGTAGACGACACGGTTTGCTCCGGTCCGGTTCTGCTTTCGTCGTCTTTGGATTTCAGTCTTTGTCTGCGTTATTTGCAAAGGGCAGTCGAAATATTTATTATGCCATCAAGAAAAAAGGCGAGGACTTGACTCAATGGGCATTTTGATCATTGGCCCTTGACTACAGACATACTTTCTCAAAATCCACGCACACATTCGCCTGCATCCTTTACGCATAAATTGCGACACCTACACGCGCACGGGTTATCCGATGCAGTCCATCGGTTTAAGTCTGCACAACAATACAAGGTGCTGAAACCCTTTATACCTTTTCAGGTTCTTTACACCTCCGATCATTCCTAAATATTTCATATAAAGCTGCAGAATTGAATAACTATAGTATACGTAGATTGCTGTCTGGCTGCCATCTACCCCTGACGAAAAGAGAATAATTGAATATGAAAACGAAAAAACCGCTAGATAAGAGAAAAAAAGACAAAAAACTACTACGAAAAAAATAAAGGTGAGATCTGTCCGAATAAAAGCTAGCCTGGCAGACAGAAAGGCTCGTATCAAATTTTAAATAAACTCGATCTGCGCGTAGAATTCAGACATCTTAGTTCTTAGATCTTCAGACAGACAGACAGTAACTTGGTTGTTGATATTGATGAAGAATACATTTTTGGTTGGAAAACAGCTATATTACAAAATCCGTCTTCCCTTTATGTATAGTAACAGGCAGAAGCAGGCGTGTCAGACTCCGCAAAATATTGTTTGTTTTTTTTGCTCAGGATCAATAGCCGTGTCGATTAAAAAATGCATGTGTGTCTTTATGCTGTCTACCGTTTACGACTTTGCTGTTGTGAATTATAGTTTTTATTTTTTTTTTCCAAAACTGGGCAAAGGGTATCTTACTGTCAAGCGCGCTTGACTGTACCTTTGGCGTCTTTGTGCATAGCGTTGAGAGCTGCAAATAAAACAATTTTTCCAGATTGTAATTCTTTGCAAACGGAAAATGTAAACATATATCAGGTTTGCAGGCATGCATACTAATACATAATACTGTTACTAATTATATGTTAATGGGTTTCAGGTTTGATTCTCACTAGTTGTTGAGGTACTGAGCATTTTCATTAGCTTTTAATTATGCAAGGCTTTTAGTTTTAAGTTTAAATTTTGACCATTTTTAATAATTCCGCGTAGTCGATTCGAGTAATCGATGTTCAACGTCGATTAAAAACTTAACTAACTGTGTGCAAGAGGATGAATGGGCAATTGGGCGAAGGATATTTTACTGGCTGGAACTTGGGCTGTAGATTTCTTACACTCACTTCTTTTTTGATATATTAGTATGTACACATGTGATGTACGAAGTAAAGTAAATACATTTCGAGTGGATTTGCTGCGGTCCAGTTTCAATTAACGTTGGTAAGAGGAAATCAGTGGAAGGGGTCTTTAATATCTGCTGTGTGCAAAAAATATTTAAAGTTTGCAAATATTTAAAATATTTCTCAATTCTTAATACATTCCTTTGTGTGTGTCCGCGTATGTGTGTTTTTGAGACTGCTTCCACCGTCATTATGTGGACCTTTGTGGCCGTCCATTGTGAACTGGCCCTGGCCATTAGACGTAATTCAATATTCCATGAAGCTGCCTGACAAAATGAGGGACCTATAAAAAAAGAAAACAGAAAACGGGGAAGAGAACAAAACTAAAACCAAAACGGGCCGTACAATGGCAACTGCCCAGTTGATGCCAATGTGGACAAGAACATTATATGAGGACACAGATGGGGACAAAGGCCACGCGCACAAGATGGACGCCAGTCAATCAATTAGGGCTACAGTAACGAAGACTAACTGAGTCAAAGAACATGCAAGTGCTCTCTCTATTTTTCCCATTCCTACTCACTCTCTTTTTGTTCCTCACTAAATTTTTTGTGTGTGCCTTTCTTCAATTTTCAGCGTAATGTGAACTCATTTCAAACAGTAACAGAAAGAGATAGACAACGCGAAGATCTGCGCTTGAGCATTATGTATACTGTCAGAAAGACTTTATGAAGGTATATATACTGTGATGGGCTGTTCTTGAGCTTACATAAATATGACAGCAGAGATATGCACTTGAATACGTAGGTTAAAACTAAGAAACAGAAAATAAATCTATATAGTAAATAAAGATAGATCTTAAATTGTAATGTAACGAAACGTAAAATGCTTACACATATCTGTAATGACTACAAATGCATTAATTGCCTACTTCATACTTCATACCTTAATTCGAGTCCAAAATCAAAAAATACTTTTTCCATAAATATTATTTGTACAATAAGATGAATTATTGTCAAAGTTTTCTTGTGTCTGGTTCGATCTAGCTTACACAACACAGTTTTATACCTTGAAAATTAAATGGAAACTTATCATAAAGAGTACATACACTAACTAATCATTTTATAAAAGGTTTATATATTTCTACTCAGTATCAAAAGCGGAGTCGATTCTGTGATGTCCGTCCATCAGTTAACCTAAACTACCTAAAGTACTTGGAACTTCCCAGTTCCAACTTCCTGATCAGTCTTTGACCGGTGGGTATACCAATGTATACCGTGGAGGTCACTGATGGAGTTGAAAGCATCCCAATCCCTCCGGTCTGGGATAAGGGTTCTGAATTTTGCACCAAAGAAGAGTTCCTTGGTCATAGAATCTGATCTAGTGCAGATATCTAAGCCAGAAATATATTTGATTAGCATGCCCTGATTCGGTAGCTAGAAGCCCAGAATTTAGCTTGATTCTAGCAGCGACAGGTGCGAAATGCACCCGTCAATGAAATGCAAAGCAGCCTATGCAGTTTATTGCATTTGTAAATGGCAAGTCACCTGCGTGACCTTTGGCCACCACACAATAGCAGCGTAGGTGACGATGGGTCGTACTATCATATCAAATAGCCACCGAATGGTGCAGGATTTGAGACCCCAGATTCTACCAAAGAATCTTCTGCAGGCCCACATGGCATGAGTTGCCTTTGATAGGTGAGAGTTTCAGCTTAGTCTTTTATCAAGAGTTACCCTTAGATATTTAACCTCGTTGGAAAGTCCCACAGGAGAGGCGCCATTGTGCAATTGACATATCTCAATGGAATAGCGCTTAGTGAAGGGAACGATAATCACCTTTTGTAGATTGATGCTAAGACCTTCATTTTCGCACCATTTACGATATTAGCCATGTTCAGATCTGATTACATCAACTCTGACACGGTGTTGGCATAGTTCCCGTTCACTACGAGAGCCAGGTCGTCGGCATAGCCGATTACTCCCACGCCCCGCCGATACGATTTAGGCTGGTCAGGGGGACGATTCCCCTGTTTGGGAATGAATACCACATTAACTCCCCTCCAAGAGTTGGGTGACACATACCCATACCCAAGTAAGATTTGCTCTAAGAAGGCCGACCAGCGATCGAGGATGTGATCCAGGCTGTTTTGAAGAAGGGCTGGAAAGATTTGTTTATGGTTTATTGTGTAATAGATGTAGATAACATAGCATGTAAGGTAAACACATATTGTATTAACATAACTATCGTATAGAATAACAGCGGTTTGACATCGATCTATTGTAAATTAAAGTAACGATGTATAATATCGATATATCCAATGCGATGTGCGATAAATATAAGCTAAGAGTAATAAGTTTGATCTCGAAGCGTCGGTACGACAAAAAGAAAGAAAAAAATAAACATTAATATATATTGCCTACTGTAATAAATAAAAAGTACTATATATTGCATACTACAATTGTGTTTGTCGGATCACAAATGTGCGTAACAGGCAGAAGGAGGCATCTCCGATCCCCATAAACTTCCCCCCCCGCCCGGCGGCGGGTGGTCCGCCCCTTTGCCCGCTGGCCCGCCCGTGGGTTTTGGGGGGGGTCCCCTGGGGGTTGGGTCTTTTTTTTTTTTTTTTTTTTTTTGTTTGGGGGTTTTTTTTTTTTTTTTTTTTTTGGGGGGGCCGTTCTTCCCCCCCGGTGTGACGGTGGTATTTTTTTTTGAACAACTCTATTTTCTCCCCCCCCGCTTCGGTTTTTTTTTTTTGCTGGCCCGTGCCCCGGGGGGGGGGGGGGGGGGTTTTTTATTTGGTGTGGGAATATTTGGGGGGGGGATGAGATAATAATCCCCTTTTGAATATATTTTTTGGGGGGTTTTTTTTTTCAAATGTGACGGTACGAAATCCAACCCTGGGCTCAAAAAGCTCCTTCAGTTTTCAGCTTCTTGGGATAATCATCGTATATATGGGACTGCAACAAAAGAGCCTGAAGGACAAAGCCGCAAAATTGCAGGTGAAATCTCCAAATTCGTTAGACGTAAATTAGACAAAGAATTATCTCTATCCTTACACAAAAGCCGTTTTAGTTATATTTGACCCGCGACACCCAAAGTTGCATACAGATGCAAGTTCTGCATTTACACAAACATTTTTAGCAGGCTGCTTCCTTGGGTCCGACCATTATGATTGGAGACTCGCCCTGTAAAACATTTTCGGCATTATTTACTGGGTAGAAATGGCTTTATCGACTGTAACTCTCTTAAAGCATCAAGGACCAAACTTGACCTATCTCCCAGGGTACAAAGATGGTGGGTTTATTTACAGTCGTTTACATTTGACTTGCAATATAGAGAAGGTAAACAAATGGCACATGTTGACTTCTTTTCGAGAAATTTGACTTCAGCTAATGTAATTGCTACAAAGTGCAAGATTCCTGAAAAAAGAGTTAATCTAGCAGAAATATCCAGTAGGTTTGGAAGCGAACCCATAAGTCTATGGTCTGTAAACCAAATTCCCATGAGGCAGTTATGCACCTGGGTTGGGAGAAGCATTGGAATGCGTATGACTTACTGGTTTGAGAACCGAACGAGACCGGGGCCCACACCTACTTTTGACTGCAGTTGAGACTAGCAGCCGCTCTTGGCAAGATGCATTGGGAGAGGTTCAATTAGCGACATTGTACGGTTAGTGAGTAACCAAGGCAAGTCCCTAGAACTGTTTATTGGCAAGGCTTGCCCGTTGGGGTGCTTCCACCTTGCGATAGGTAAATGAGATGATTTGGCAGAAGTAAGATCACAGGCAGTTCGCAACGCGCAGCCGCAAAGGGCCATTGATAGGAAAGCCAAAGGTTGGATGTCAAGTTGGAGATTTCGTGTTGTTAAAAAATGAAGAAAGGCATCAAACAAAATTAAGTCCAAGTTTAGAGGGCCATTTGAAATAACGAATTGTGGATGGGGACATATATGCTCAGGTCTTGACGAACAATGAAATGCCACGAGACATAAGAAAGCCAGATTGGAAACAAGAGAATAGAAAAGTAAGAAAAGGGGACAGAATGAAATGATTAAAATATAAGCTTAGCAAGGACACTACAGAGGCCGGGCTTATAATGAAATTTATAATAATAATGTAAGCACAAGTGCAAAACAATTGTTTTGATCATGGCGTGTGGCACATTAGATGTTGTAATGTAATGATTAATTATGTTAAAAAGTTTGTATTACTCTAAGATTGATATTGAAATGTGAAATTTAATTGTTAATGTAAGTGTGATTTGAAAAGGTTTTGTTGCATTAAATTTATAAAGAACAAAGCTGGGTTTTCCGGTAGTACCTGTGGCGCTGCGCAGCCAGGCGATTGGGACGCCCGTACATACATGTCTGCATATTCACATGTATGTATTGGCGTCCCACTTTAACACACATTATTACACGTATGTATGTATGTACATTCACATATGTACAATTAAATTGGGAGTTGCTGTTGTGTACCAACGAATGAAAACTAAGTTATAATTACATATATTGCGTAACAAAAACTTAAAAATCGCCTACCGCCTCCACCCCTATCTAATGTTTTTGAGCTTTTAATTGTGTACAACTCTCGCGGTCGTCGGAAATGGTTAGACAGAGTAACAAGACGCAATATGCATTCTTAGCTCGTGCCAAAATATCAAAAAGAAGCACATGTAATTAAATTTGGTATGCGTATGCATAAACCTCAATTTTCATTACGAGTTTTACTAAATATCTGAAAATAAATAAGTTAGACAGATAGAATCAATATCTATGAATGCACATTGCAGAAATAACTTAATTTGGGGAACATTGCAGTTGCGAGCACCTCAAGTCGTCTCGTAGGTCACCAAAATTTAAGTTTTTAAGAAAAACTAGCCACATTACATTTGCAGTAGCCTCCCCTTGGTGTTCCCTGGGTACTGATTATTTTTGATAATCGGTGGAAAATTCGAGCGGCGGTTCTATTCTGTTATTTACAAACTTTTTTTATGGTATACTATGATAATACATGGCCTTATACAGTCAACACCTGACTGTAGCGTTCGCCTGGTTTTTTGTACTATAAATGGAACAAAACACAGGAAATAAAGAACTGTGAAGATTTCCTTTTTTTCAATTTAGTTCACTACCTCATTGATTAATATACAATTTGTAGCATAGCTCCAAGATAGGAACGAAAACCATTAACCAATTTTAGATAATCGAGCATGGGAAAACAGTTTTTCCATTTATCGTCGAGCTCGACAGCATTTTGATGTCATTTTTGCAAAATTGAATAATTTAAGCTACCGGGGAAGTGAAATCAGCGAAACGGAACAGCAAAAAGTAGAAAATAGTATGGATTGTCCTTGTGTGAATAATACAAATGAATTCGATTTGTGAAACAATAAAGCTCAATGACCCCGCATCCGCGTGTCGTGCACTTCCGCTTTGACTTTTGATGTGCAAACAAAATAATATCACGTTTTCGGTACCACGGCCCCACAGTGTTTATTTGCATAGTGCAAACGTGACAAATAATATTAAACATTTTTATACGCTCATTTTCAATGATAATATCAGCTGCAAAGAGTTCATTTCCCCCCCAAAACATGTCATGCTTTCACTTCCTGCATCCACAGTAATTTTCTGAATGACGGCAAAATGTGCATACGTGAGTTGTTTCTCTGGATATGGAGAGCGCAGAAGAGGAAAGAGAAGGCGGTGGTAGTAATTTGGCTAATCCCGCCCGGCGCCAATAGACATGCAGACAATCCCAATTTCAAAAGTTCTAACCAGTCGTTTCAATGAGAAAAGAGGCAATTGTTACTGTATATTTATTTTATTGCACACCAAACAACGATGAGAGTTTGGCAAATTATTGTCATTAGTTGCCGAACGAGCCCAGTTAGTTGTCGCCCGCCCTCCTATCTCCTTTCCTTTCTCTGTCGTACACTTGCTATGCTGTGCTTGTTAGCTTAGCACAGCCTTGGGGCAGGTATAGTTTCATGTATGTGTGTGAGTTGGAGTTTGTTCAGCTAGTTAATTAGCCAATTTGGCCCGACTGTCAGGGGAGTCCCCAGACTCGCTCTCCTATTGTATGCTGGCCAAAACTTTCGGTTTAAGTCAGGCATAAACTACTCGACGAGAGGCTAAGCGTGATATCATTTGGACACCTTTAATAAACTGAAGTTTTGCTTTCTTTACTATTGATAAAGTTTGCAGATAATGATTTTTAACTCATAATAAGCACATCAAAAGATAAGAATAAATTCCAATCCCCCTCTTCTCCCTGTTTGCCTCTCTCGGTATCAGTCCTGTGTCCTGTGTCAAGAGCAATTTCTATTAACTCGCTTCGTTGGTGACAACAGGATGCAGCTCGCAGTCGGCAGTGCACGGGTGAACAGGGAGGGTTAAGTGTCGCCTGCTCACTGTTAGTCATTTCATGGGTGTTTGAACTTGAAAGTCGCGCAGATTAATTATCAAATTGAAAGCTGTGAAAGCGTTAACAATTGATTTCCACACTCTTTCAGACTGCAGCTCCGCCCTAATCAGGCTGATAAGTTAATTAGTTAATTGCGTTTGTAGCGTAAATTATTGCGTGCTACCCAAGAAGGTAGACTGAATGCGAGAGGGAGATATCACTGAAGTGCCATGAGTAAATACCTCAACAGAGAGTTAAACACGTGCTTAACGTTTGCCCAAAAGGAAAAGTCATCTTTAGTTTTAGCTTTAATTGCCGAACTTTGTCTTGCATGCATGTCGCATTTAACTATTAATTATCTTCATGGTCAGAGCGGCTTTTTTGTTTGCTTCCGCAATTGCCAGTTGCCAATTAAGCAATTTATGTGCCATCAATTTATGGCAAATATTTTTCTTATCGAGAGTCTCTGTGCTGCAATTACACATACGCACACATAAACAGGAAAAGAACTGTAGATGCTGGGCTATTTGACAAATATTTCCTGCTCATATTCCAAACAACATTTGGTTCACTTAACTGCAATTAAAGGACCAAAATATACAGAAAGAACCAGGATGATAGATGGAACGGGAGTGGAAGTCAGTCTGAGTCTTGCACTTAATTAGTCGCCAGGACAAAGGGAGCCTACAATATGCAATTAACAGTGTTGGACCCGTAAGCTGGCTTGGCCCGCACTGTATGTATCTTGAGTTTCGCATTTCCGTGCAGTAAGTTTTCAATTATGGTAAAGACAACATGAAGCCATTGCTATTCATCTCAATCTTTCTTTCTTTCTGTCTTGGTTATTGCGTTGAAAAATACTTGCCTACTTTTTGGAGGCAGTTGTCGAACCGTTACAGTTACATACATAAGTGCACAGACACTCACCCATCTCTCTCAACAATGTGTTACAATTTAGCAGTGCCTGAGGCAGGCGTGGGGTGGATGTTCTGCCACGCCCGTGGGCGTAATAAACACTTGACCCATAAACTCCACAAGTGGGCTCCACGTGCTACGAGAGTGCAATGAAGTCCAAGTCAAGTGTGCACATGTGAGTACGTGTGGGGCGTAGGCGGGGCGGAAAGAGTAATGGAGGGATTGCCTTATGGTTGCATGCTAATTTGTCCATTTGTTGTGCGATGTGTGTGCGTGAATGGCACTCGCTTTGAGCTCATCTTAACCGCTTCATCTTAAGCGTGCGCTTAACTTGCCCGCCCGCAATTAAAATGATGAGGCGGAAGCGTTTCCACACAAATCCCCTTTGAGGTGCATCCGTCCCTGTGTATGTAATGGGATGGGACAGGGGACGGGGCGGGGGTCAGCGAGGGAATTGCGTAAAATGTTTTCTCATTTATTTTCAATTTCATTAAACTTTCTGCTCGGCCATTTGCCGGATGACACCGTGCAATGCTGCATTCGCATTCGCAATTGCAGAAACAAAACTTATAATTGGTTTTGCTGCTTATTTATGCCGCATTTCTTTTGCCAATACCCTGAGCCAGCTGAAAGAGTTTGATTAAACTGTCGCGAGCTTGGTGAAGTGCTTTAATGATATTGCAAAAGTTTTGACTAATTAATGTTCGAAATTAGACTGAATGTTTGCTGCGCTTGAAAAGCGAATAAAAATAAATAAACCGTGTACTATCAAATAATAATTAATATAAAGTGTACTACAAGCTAAGAGCATTGAGATTGTTATTATTAGCAGAATTTAACAAATACTCAAAGATATAAGAAGTAAAGATAAAAGACTGCGAATAAAGGGCAGTTCCCAGACACAATATACGATTGTTGTGTGACATTTATTTACGTTACAAATATTTCTTTGTCATAAATTACATTTTATTTCTCATTATGTTACTGTATTTATAATGTTACTCTACCAATTTTCCGGAAATAATTAACAGCAGCTGGTTTCATCTGCGGTCCACTCAGGTTCTACTATCGATGTAATTGGCAACATTTGTAAATGTTTGCTGGAGCCGCAGAAAATAAGAGCTGAACAGAAAATTTGTCAACTTGTTTTTGGACATACAAATTTATTTATAAACTTACGCGGAGCAGACCTTGGGGGAAAAGGAGCACAATAAATTAAGAGTGCAATAATATGCGATGACAGCCAAATCGTGGATAAATATCATAGTTATATGTTTCCATTAAGTAAGTTAACTTCAATCTTAATATTATATAATAATGCAATTTTAAATCTGAATTGAATTACTTCATTATTTTAACCGTGTCTTCTACATCTGCATCTATCTCTAGGCTAATCTATGGGTAAGTGCACACAATCGTCGTTGTTATGAACTGAGCTTAAGCTGTGGCTCTTTATGTTTGAGTCTCTTTTTATGTATTTCCCCGTCTGTGCGACTGCAAGTAAATGCAATTATGGCATAAATCTCTGTCATTAGACTTTGTTTGTTGCCCAGTCGTCGCCCCACCTCAGTTGCAACCGGCTGCTGACCCAGCGTCTCGTGGTTGAGGCA
This sequence comes from Zaprionus nigranus, assembly GCA_018903425.1. Taxonomy (NCBI): domain Eukaryota; kingdom Metazoa; phylum Arthropoda; class Insecta; order Diptera; family Drosophilidae; genus Zaprionus; species Zaprionus nigranus. The sequence continues at coordinate 119,278 of JAEIGD010000077.1, read as the reverse complement.
GGTCGAGCTGAGGTCGAGGGCAGGTTATTGCGGTTGTTGTTGCATCCTTAGCGTATGAGTTATGTCTGTATAACACCAATGCAGCGTATTGAATAAACCGTGAAAATAAAAGGGAAAATCTGAAAACAATTCAAGCATCTAAAAAGTTATGAATGGAGATTGCCATTTTAAAACTTCCCGCACGTTTCACGACTAAAACATGTCACTCGCTGTTTTATTAACTCAACGCTCAGCGGATGAGCGGAGGGCATGACGGCTTTGGCTAAATCTCAGCTGTCAATAAAAGCAGATATTAATCAGAAATGCTGCTGTTCCGCAGCTATTGTGGCTTGTCGCCCACAAGTATGCAACGTAAAGTGGTGTGTGCGCGTGTCAGTGTGTGTGCGTGCGTGTGCGTGTGTCCGTGTGTTAAACAAGCACATGGGAGGCATATTAAAAAGAGCACAGACTCAATACACTGTTAGCCAGTCAGGTCCATCAATCCACAAACAAAGGACCCAAGCAGCAGTCAAAGCGAGCACGAGGGAGAGTGAGCGAGAAAAACTGCTTTATTGACAGGTGTCGATTAAGAATTTAGCATTATTTCTGCTCGTACGCAATGCATATAAAAAATTTATTACACGCACGAAAACACACAAACGTGTCGCACGTTACGGCGCGGCATTCGGTTGGGTGTGGCACTTGCAAGTTCTCTTGTGCCGTGACATGTAAAATAAATCAAGCATGGAACGCTTCTCCAAGCCCGCCCTCACAGCCTGTACCCTTACTCCTTACTCCCTAATTCTCTATTGTCATCTCTCGTGGGTCGCAGTCGTTGTCGGTCTCAGCTGTGCAAAGAAAACGCAGTCTAGTTGAGGTTTACATATGAATAGCACAGCAATGTGGCTGTGATTGGCGAGGGTATATGCCATGAGCAAAGGGAAGGGTAAAAGTGATGTTCAAGGGGTTCCAGAAGCATCAGTTGGCAGTTTTTTACTCTGTAGCTCTCTGGAGGCACTGATTGACAATCAAATTGGAATGGTTGATGGTTCTGTGGGTTACTTAAATTGATGTTGAATGTGGCGCGTATTGTTGAGTTTAGCATAAGTTGCAACTTTGAGTGTTACTCTGGCCAATGATTTGAACTAATCTTAACAACGTTCAACAAATATTAGTAGCATTTTTTATACCATTCGAAGATTGAAAGTGATTAATAAATAACATCACCTCGACTCAAAAATAATATATAAACCTGATCAGCGTCAAATATCTTAATATCGGACGAAAGTCAAGCTTGGCTCAGAGTTTCACTAGACTCTTTTCTCCACCGTTTTTATAGAGGGTAAACAACCATTCAACACATGTATTGTAGGCGTGGCAGACCACAAAGCGTAATAGTTTCTGATCGTAGGTAAAAGGGAAAAAGCAAGAGGCGGAAGAAAACTTTTTCAAAATCGAAGAGTATATTACTGTCGGGTGCGATTTTTCACTATTTTTGTCGCTTATCTCACACACACTTTCCACCTTCTTTAGCAGCAAAATTAACTGAACCCGCCATTAGTTATCTTTAGTCTTATGATGAAACTTCCTTCGCTTGACATTTGCTTGGATCTTTTATTGGCTTAAAATAAACAATTTTCGGCCGGGAGAAGCAAGAAACAAAACAGTATTACGAGTATGAGAAACGCCAAAAGCACAGAAATACAATTTAATCAAGAATGCAAATACATTTTTGTACTTTGTTTAACTTCACAAAAACGCAAATATTGTATAAAGCTTATGTTATGATTGTATATCCGTTCTATACACTTCGATCATTGAAATTAGTCGAAAAAGGGTTAAGTAACATTGAGGAAATATATGTAAGAAGAAATAACATATACATCTACTTATATATCTAACATATGTTGCTAGCTGTTGACGTCTCTTTAATTTGCTGGTTTTTATGTATTTGTAACAGTTTCAACATTCGTCGAAGGGTATTTCATAGTCAAGCGCGATGTCTCTCTAACTTCTCTCTCCTCCTTTCTAGTTGTTTTAAAATATTGATCTCTTTCTTTGTATTTCCGTATACTTTTTCTGTCTATTTACCGCCTCACCGTTAACCGGTAAAGGGCGTTCATGCTTTGAGACGTGGAACCCTTTCAAAATAAACTATATAGCATTTTTCGTAAGTGTGTTCAGTAAGTGAGCTCCACCTGGATGTTGACAAGGTTTGCAGCAATTAAATGAAACGTTTATTTATATATAGCATATATATATGTTACTTTCATCTTAAGTAATGAATCTTAAAAATAATTTTTTGTTTTCATACCCGCTACCCATAGGGTAGAAGGTTAACAATCTATAAACACCGACCACCAAGCGGAAATGTACCGCAGGACATTTCATTTTTAGTAAATACAATAACTATCAACCCTCAACTGATTTCTGAAAATTTGGTTGCGATCGGATAATTAACATAGAAGTTTTTCATGAATAATTTGTAGTAGGCTAGGAGGTATGTATTAGGTATACAAATTGTATATAAGAATAGCATATCAACATTATAGTATGCTTAAGGTGTTACTCACTTTCGGGTCGCACGTCAATGTTTCGCAACAGCGGCTCTCTCGCAGCAAGTAGAGATATAAATCGTTTTGTTCATGTGGGAAGCGGATTTACCACGAGTCGAACAGTCTCGACTGTAGATTTCGTGCTTGTTTTGTTAATTCCCGATGGCCCAAGTGTATGTAAATTAATGCATTATTATATATTAGGCGAAGCGAGTACAAAGATGTTGGTCATACCGTTTTTGTTCAAAAAGCAAGGAAGGGAAATAATTATGCAGCACGTAAGAAAATGCCTGGTGCAAATTACATTTGCCCAATGAAGAAATGAGATTCTATGAGAGGAGGTGGAGATGGAATTGACCACCGTATTGTATGCCAGGGTTATCTTAAGGCACAGAAGGCTTATGGAAAGAGGGGCGAAATAAAACGAGAAATTATGCATCTAGTCATTATTACCTCCCTCGATATTGTTCTTGCAACCAAGTCAAGAAGTTGTGTTTCAGACCTTGCGAGATGCAAGGGAAAGTGACGCTGCCACCTTTATTTAAGAGACAGATGCGCGCGAGAAGAAAGCGGTTCGGGGAGATAAGAGAACGACGGCACACCATATGTTATGTCTTCGTCTCTGTCTGTGCTCGCCCGAACTGGTGCTTTCGGTGTTGCTGCTGCGTGCTCTCTTGGGGCTGTCTGCATAAAGTCATTAAGTGGGGGAAATGAAAATAAATTTACACTTGGTAAATAAATCTTTTTGATTTCGCTCGTTGAATGTTTCGCTTGTGTTTTTTCGTGCTTCCCTTCTTGCTCTTTTATTTGTCATGCAGAGACATTGAGAGATTCTTTAATTAAATTTGTATGAATAACACAGTCAAGTCGGATACCACAAGCGCGTATGGCAGCTGCAAAGAACGGTGGATATCGGGGGAGGGAGGTAAGTAGACCGGAAAAGTGAAAAATGTCATACGTAAAGTGTGTCTGCAGTTTTTATTTTATTTTAATTTGCAAATATTTATATTTTAATTTGCAAAAGAAACAGACTGTTTTTAAAAAGGATATAAAAATTATATAAGGTATTTTCTTGATGTAATATAATATTTGCTTATTTATTAGATGAAGTAACATCAATACTGAAGTATTCATTTAAGTTGTTTTTATTTGTATATCCTTCCTACTGAAAACGAACATAAAGGGTATACTAACTTTCTTCAAATGTATTTATATAGCATGCAGAAGGAGTCGTGTGTATACAAAGTATACACAGTATAGTACAGTAGCCGAATATACATAGTAATATACAGTAGCCGAATCGATTGAGCCATGTCCGCTTGTTTGTCTGTCTGTTTAAACGTCGAGATCTCAAGTAATAAGACTTCTTCTTTTTAAAAAGTTATAACACCCACAACAACATTTGTTTAAAGTGGTTCAACCAATTTTAATATATTTTTAAATTTAATGGGATATAAGTTCGGAAAGGTTCAGCAAAAGTGAATTTGCAAGTACCTACAACTTGAAACTGGTGAAACAATTTCTATTTGTATATATGTAGGTACTTAATATATTTGAAACAAAGGATCATAAGTTATAACAACTCTCGCACTATTTTTTAAGTAATGAAACTTCAAAGTAAGTTAGCGTAGAGCAACTTAGAACTTAGCAATTTTGAATTCTCATAATATTGCATTAAAGACCAAATAAATTCTGTTTCTGATTTCAGTGAAGTGGAGAGTTTTCGAGAAAGCTTGAGGTGACAGATGAATTGGCGCATAGTTCGCTATTGGGATCTATTATATAAGTTTTCCAAAATTGGGAGAGTGTATATTACAGAGTGTATACATATAATGTTAAAATTTTATTGTTAATTGTCAAACATAATACGTGAAGTCAAAACAGAATTCATTTTGAAATTTAAAGGTATCAATCCAAAGGAAAACAACAACAAACTTTCAGGCTGCGGTTGACAAACTTGAGCTAACATATGTAAGTATTATTATTACTACTTACTGACACATTTAAGGAGTTCCCAGCAACTGTAAATGGTAATCCAATATGCACAATAATAAAGTGAAAGGAAAACGGAGGCTTTAGTGGCGGGTGGTGAATTGCTGCGTGCAGCATCGTATGCTTCAGGTGGCAATGAATTTCTGGTGCGTGTCTTGATTGGAAATTGGAGCATAAAAACTGTTTTACAAATTCTCACTCACACCCACACACTCTCTGTATACACACACACACAGCAGAAGGTCTGGCATGCATACGAGTGCAGCGAGGCGCAAACATAAATAAAATATTTATTTCTTTTATGCATTTATTGTTGTCCGCATTGTATGCAGCGCAACCTCAACCACAACAACAAGAATAAGAGCGACAACAACGACTGCGACTGCAAGCTGGCGTCGAGTCGCCGTCATTTCTTGCATAATGACATTGACACATTGCTGCCCCGTCAGCTCGCTTGACTCGGCTTACTCCGCTCTCTGCGCTCGCCCTGTGCAACGCGTGGCATGTTTTATGGAATACTTCTTCGCTTGCACGACATAAACACATCTTTAATATGTTGGAATGGCACATCATTAGTAAGAAAAGACGCATGGCTTACAGCGACAGCTTAAGCACTCATTGACATCTATCTCTTTCTAACAGACTGCAGTCTCCCGGCCTCTTGAGCTGAAGAACTGCAAGAACAAGTGGCTCGACTGGGTCTATCTTTGCACTCGGCCTTTGAGATGTTGTGGGGCGACATCATTTTAATGAGTACTATCAAAGTGCGCTCTCTAATGAGTTCAATCGATAAATCCAGCTAGCCAAACTGCTAATCAAAATAAAAGAAGTTAAAAGCTGAGTAAAGTAAAAATCATGCTAAAGTAGTAAACACACTATTCACAAAATACTCAGCACCTCAACAAAGACTCTATAAATCCTCTATGAACTCATTGTTTTATCAATGTGTTCTTCTTACTTTCCCTGTAAAATGCAATTGTGATCCTATTAAAAATTTAAAATTCAAGTATCTTAAAAGATTTAAATTAACTTGTAATCCTTCGGAATTTTCACGTTTTATTGTTGCTAGAGCAACCTTAATTGCTCTGAGTTCAAGCTGTTACAATTATTAATTATTACCAAGATTTTATAAGCAGATTTAAGACTTCATATTTCTTTCACTTTTATTTTATGAAAATATTGAACAACAAATTAGACCGATCGGTTTTATAGTACTCTTGCAAGCAATCCAAATCAGGGGTCGGCAATTCACCACACGTCTGAATTTCGACTTAACCTTAAAAAATAATGTGTGTAACAAGCGATGCAGACCCCACGTATAGTAGTCATATTTAATACCATATTTAACACTAATTCTAATACTATTAACATTATTTTTATTTCGACTTTATATTGACAAAATTATCAATATAAAATTATCTATATATCCATATATACCGGGGCCTCTTAATTACGATTAGCAATATTGCCAAACCATTCAATCATTTTTGCCCCTTGTTCTTCGCAATTATTATACCCATACGTCCCTTTCCTCTGTCCATCCATTTACACGTCGAGATCTGAGTTGTTATAAATACAAGAGACATCAAATTTGATATGCAGCTTTTTGTATTCCATTATTTTGGCTACTTGTTCCTTTTCTATTTTTTCTGGTAGCAGGGGCCCTTAGTAGGCGGGGGCCCTTGTGCACCACACACCCTGCAGCCGTTTAGCTACGGGCCTTCATTACTCTATATTTACCTATCTTTTGAATTGCAATCAAACCGGATAATAAACACAGAAGTTATTCAAGTTACCATTTTCTATAGTTTCAAGCAGAACTGTCTGTGACCTGCTGCCAATCGATTGTAATCGTTGACGTCAACAGTGCACAGTGGTAGAAATAGGTCATTTAGGTGGAATAAATTTCAATTTAAACTTAAAAGAATTCGATATTCAATACAATCCCTGATCATTTTAACATTCATCGAATTATTGTGGCTGTGAGATCCCATCAGCTGTGACCTTTCAAACACAGACCACTTGGCGCTCGATTATTAAAGATTTTTGGCACAAAAGAGCCAAATCGTGAAAATTGCATTAAAACATTAACAATTTCTGTTTATTTAGGTTCGATTTGTTTGTATATGGAAAGGTATGTTCTTTATCATTTGGTAAAGTAAGTATATTTTAAAAAGGTGTGTGTCTTTCTTAATCAAAAAATTACCTGCAAGGGAGTGCGTTGACGTGTTCAAATATTTGTTTGACCATCAAAATAACTTCACGTTTTATACCCTTCGACCATTGAAAATTGTCAAAAAAAGGGTATACTAACTTTGTGCAAATGTATGTAACAGGCAGAAGGAGGCGTGGCAGAGCCCACAAAGTATTTATATTCTTACTCAGGAGCACTAACAGAGCCGATTGAGCCATGTGTGTCTGTCTGTGCGTCGGTTTGAACGCCAAATCTCAGCTATTTAAAGAGCTAGAGACTTCAAATTTAGCATTAATGCTTATGTGCACTGTCTATAGATCAAGTTTATTTTAAATATTGGGTGCAACACCTACCGCCCCAACAAACTAATATTTACATTTTTTAAGTCAATTTGTTAGCTTTTAGTTTAATAGTTAGCTGACTACAATATCTATTATTTATCCAAATTTTAATTCGATCAAAGAATAAACACAGAAGTTATTCAAGAAAGTATTTTGTTGTTGTTGATCTTGTTTTTTTTAAGCGTGAGAAGATTCCTGCAAAGGAAAGATGGCTATTAAAAAGCAAATTTGCAGTTAGGTAGACGAATATTCAAAGAACATATTTTCAAAATATATATAACCCAGTTCCTTTCGGTACAGTGTTTTAAATCTCCATTTAAGTTGAAAATAGCGAAAAAAATTGACATTTTGTAAAAACCGGCTAATAGTGAAAAACCTGTTCACAATTGATTCTTTTTTAAAAGTAACAAACACATCTTTTAATTAAAAATAAACAATCCGATACCTTTTCATAATATTTTGCCTGCAACACACCCAAATTACCTATGAGATCATAAAAAGTAGTTTTTACCACCTAAAATCGTCAAAGGCGCCACTGTGCATCGTGATGCGTAGCCTTAGTTACTGTGCGCGTGCCTGCTGATAATGTTATTGTAATAGTTTTTCAACATTTGCCAAAGGGGTATCTAACTGTTCGGCGCCCCGACTGTGGCTTTTGTCTCTATTTTGTGGGGCTGTATAATCAATAGATATTAGTAGTTTTATGTAAAAACTTAATTAATGCACAAACTCCTGTTAGGCAGTAAATTCGATTCCACAGCTAATCCTTATTCTGATTGGTATAATAAAATATAAATATATAGGTATATACTCGTATTAACCAGTATCTACGTTTGTTATACATCGCTATCAGGTAACCTGTTCATTACACAAATAATGCTGTGCCCACATGACCCACTAAAATCAATAGAATTCCCGTTATAACCTTCGGGCATTGAAAATGGTCAAAAAGAATATTCTAGAATTGTTTAATTATATGTAACAGGCACAAAGTATATATATTATTGCTCAGGATCACTAGCACAGTCGATTGACCCATGTCCGTCGTCTGTCCTGTGTGAACACACAGATCTCAGATATTATAAAAGCTAGAGTAAACAAATTTGACAATAATATTTCTGTTTTCTATGCGCAAATCAAGTTAATGTCAAATATTGGATGCTCACGCCCACTGCCCCGGAAATGAATATATTGATTTCTTCATTCGATTTTCTGACTTTAATATATACTAAGCTGACTATAATATCTACCTCTCCTCCAAACACAGACGTTATACAAGTCAAGTTAAGCGTGTTTGTTGGTGTATGTGTAATAGCTTTTCAAAACTTGGAAAAGGGTATTTGATGACAGGTTCATTTAAACTTACTTAATGACTTCATATGTTTCAGATAAAGTATTAAGACGAGCTATTTGTACGATATTCATTTGTTTTTGTGTCCATATAGTATGTATCCATTGTCGTCAACGTAACCAAAACCACTATAGTTAGACTCTTTTTTCTTAAAGGTACTATTTAACTTTATAAATATAATATGATTTCTATTTTTAGAATAACTACATTATTTTCTTTTCAGAAGAATAAGTTAAGTATTTGGGTAAACATCGCACTAAATATTAAAAAGAAAATTAAAGACATCAAGCACACATCTAAAAGACAAGAGAAATATAAACTGAAAATTGAAAAGTTGGGCGAACAAAAACAAGGGAAATGAGAACTCTGTGTAAAATAACTCAACAAAAGTTCAATTTACTTATCATTTAACAATTCGATTCGGACTGGATTCGCTAAGCGAATCTTCACGCTTATTTACTTTCATTTCCTTGGAATTTCAATGACAAACAACAACAGGCAGCATCTCCCTGGCTTCCTCTCTTTTACTTAAGTTGGCCGCACATAATTCATGCTTGAGGCAATTTGAATGTCCAATAATCAGAATTGCCTTGGGCTCTGTTCGCCTGACTTTTATTGACTTGCTTTGGCCGCTTTTTGATTTGATTATAAATTAAACAAGGTCCATGGCAGCAGCAGCGCCGGTAAGTGAACCGCAAGCGACGCCAGCACTGAAGGCTGTCTCCGACCTCGATCTGCGACCCTCCCCTCCCTCCTTCCATCCTTTTGGCCCAATTTGTTTAAATGTGCGAATTGCTTTAAGTTGCCACAGTTCGTGCGCCAATCAATAATTCATTGGACTTGGTCCGGGCAGCGTGGTTAACTTTCATTTCATTTCCAGCCAGCCAGTCAGCCAGCATACCCGGCGTATTCGTAATCTATATATAATCAATGCACTCAACTCTCACGGTCTGCATAAATATTTGTAAATGTAACGGTCAACGATAAATACAAATGCATAAATTTCTGAAGCTTTTGGCCCGACCTTTTTTCTTCCATATCTGACACGGGACTTTTATGTGGGCGCTTTGATTACAAATATCAAAGAGGTCGTCGGGCTGTTACAGTTAATATAGTATAATCCAAATATCACAAAAAATTTGAATAATTTTGATTATTTTTTAAATAGAAAAACAACAATAACAAAATAACATAAAATCAGTAAACAATTTTGGAGTTTTATTTTAAATTAAATTACTGTAAATTACTCTAAATTGAAAACTCATTAAAAATGCAATTTACCAATTCAACTTATCCCCTAAAGTTTCAAGGAACCCATTATCAAAATGAATGAATGAATGTTAAGTAAAGCTTCTGGTTGTCTAGCCTTTTACTGTTCAATGCTTTTAGTTTAATATGGGTTTAATTTCCTTACTATAAGGGAAAAACAAACATAAAAAACAAGGTCCTGTGGGTAGGCTGCTATGTAGAGAACGGGAACTACTTCGAATGTTCTCAACTTGAGCTTTGCTAAGGAGGGGTGTTTGCAGATTAGACGGCAAACCCGGGTGGTAAGGGAATGAGGTACCTGTCTGTCTTTGGGCTGCTCACTTGGGCAAAACACGAAGGCCCCCTCATTAGATGCCTAACCAAGCTTTGTGTATTAGTGTCAGCTCCAATGCTGTGGCATTTATGTTGTGGTCGGCTCACGGCGGACGTCAGACGTCGACCGTGACCACCCGGTTTTGTCCGCAGCACCACCCTGTCAGTTGCAGTACCAACCAGATAGCCAAGCGAGCTCCCTTGGCTGTTATTGCAAATGTTAAGCGATGCATATTTCATGAAACTTGATAGTGGCAAAAATTTGCAGAGAATCAGTCAAAACAACTCGCACACAAACAAATACAGCCTCCATGGCTCTTGATAAATTGAATTCGATGGACTTCCATATGTCGCCTGGACTCAGCTTGGGTTGCCAAGGTTTTAAACCCCTGCACGTACAAGCCAACTGGCACCGTATTTAACAATATTTGGTCTGCTATGTGTTTTATTTACGTGCATAATACCTATTGAAACTGGGTAGCAAATAAGTTTATTTAGTATGAGAATATGATTAAAATCAATCACATCATGGGAATACCGCTGTTTCTCATGGTCCAAGTTTCTGGTTATCTGTTTATATCAGATCTCAGATAAAGTTATTTTTAAACATTTTTAATTTTAAATTAAATTCAGATCATATTTTTTGCAAATATTTGCTTGGACCTTATCGGCAGACTGGCTTGAATCAATGAGTAAGTGAAGTATTAACAATTAACTAGGTGGTTATACTTGTTATAACCATAAATATGAAGCAAATATAATATATATATAACATAATATCTATTAACTATAGCCTTGTTCAGTTTTTCAAACAATGTTTATTCCAAGGTATCTTACAATCGAGTGTGCTCGACTGAAGAATTCATTCTCTTTTTCATGTGTTTATAAATATTGAAAGAGACGTCAATAACATTTTCACACGCTGTGTTCGCATTTTTGGCTTTCTTTATTTTCGAAATCCTTCAACCCTCCGAAGGTGTTAGGATTTGCTTGGCTGGCTCGGCGTGTGTATTCGTGTCGCAGCCAAAATCTGTTAATAATGATGCTTGACATATGTATGTTATGCATAAAAACTGAGACGAGCGAAGTCAAAGCAGGCTGAGGAGATGTTGGTGCTGACGCATTTGTGCGTGTGGAATATGTTTTGTCAACTTATTAAATATGCTGGGTTTTCTAGCTGAGGGTGAAGTACGTGTCGCTGTGATGGCTGAACGGCTGGTTACATTATGAGCGGCGGTTTGGAAGTATCCCCGAAAAGATTCGTAAAGGTCTTGAGAGATAAATATGGGAACAGAGCACAAACAGAGAGTAAAGATCAAATAAATAAACTACTATAAAACGAACTCTATCATTAAATACTGCACTCTTGTTGAAAGAGTAGTAAAGTTTCAGTGGAATTTCTCTAAAGTTAATTAAACGCGTCAATATTGCGTACGTTTAATATACAAGACGTGTTCAACTGTGAATATTTTCGATATTTTTTTTTTATTTTAATTTTATGCACTCCGTTAATAATTTAATTGACATTAATTTGAAAATAATTTAATTGTAATTAATGCATTGATGCCAAATTTACAATGACTGCACTTTAATGCAGCTACACGAAGTGAACACAATGAATTGCTTGACAGTTAGTGGGGGGAGGATACCGCTACCAACTGGCTATTTCGGGGTCATCCTGTGGGTTGTTGTGTGTTTATTATCAATTGCAATGTCTGTAAAGACAGGAATGAAGAAAAAAAGAGAAAGAGATCTCAATGCAATTTTTTGGATGCGCAACGGGTTCGGATACGTTTTTATATGGAACTGAAAAATAGTATATATTTTATTGCCTTATGCGACAGACGACAGTCGACTCGGCTGACTGTCTGGCCCTGTGCTTCTCGGTTCGCTGCGTATTTACAGTTAGCAGGTGAAGAGCATTGAAATGCGCCCGTGTTTTGTTTGCGAACAATCTGCTTTTTATTTTGGACGTCTCGTTGGCGCCACGAATACGTACAGCGCCCCCTACTTTAATGGACCAGACAACGACAACAACAGCAATGGCGACATAAACGGGGCGCCAGTGGGGAAAACCCTTTGCCTCGCCCGCTCCTCTGTCACAATCATGACTACGACTCTCCTCTCCACTATGCTGTGTGTATACAGCATTTTCAGGAGCTTCCACCCCGCTTGAATTCCTGCTTTGTCCATAACGATTGAGAGTCGTACTGTGTGTGAGTAAGAGAGTGCTAGTGTGTGTAGCTAATGATGCTGTTGAGCTTGTGCAATGCACCCATATCTATCGAAACCTTCGTTTCATTGCGGCAATCGAATGAAAATTACTTCGAATAATGCGCATCTTGCTCTCCTTAGTTAACAGACTTTGGTTTGCCTGTACAAATCTTATATAAATATTGTCTCTGTTGCCTTTGTTTTAATGACAATTCTAATTAAAGCAGATCATCCCAATCTTATGCAAGGACATTCATCCACATGAACGTCAAATGCACACAAGCTACAAATTTGTTAACTTTAATTTGTCGCAAAAACTTTTGTTAACATAACTAGTAAATATAAGGTACAGTCGAGCGTGGATGATTGCGTTATACCAGCTGCTCTAATTGTGAAATAAAATTCCAAATTAAAACTAGAGGAGCGCAAGTCAGGCAAGCAGGAGAGTAAGATACACTTCGCTCAGTTTTGAAAACCCGTTACAAATACACCAATGATTACGAACGACTTTTGCCTTTCGCTTCCTCACAATTCGATCGGATTGAAGTTTGAAAGAGAGATATATGTTTTAAATTACGGAGTTTGATTTGTTTTTAATGGTAATCGACTTAAAACAATTTTATTAAGCTAAAAGAACAATTGTCTGGAAATGTTCGAAATAATTTTTTCACGTGCCAGCCGATAAAAAGAGCAAACAGCTTCACACGAGAAGAACTTTTTGAATTCAACAGGGCTCTTTTTGGATCTAAGAATTCACCAGCTGCATTTATCAGATATGTTATGACAACCGTAATTTCCAGAAGCTGATATATGCAAGACTAGAGATATAACATATACATATATGGACAACATCGTTATCTTTGCGAAGAAAATAGAACGATGCAGACCTAGCAGCCATTTCCGGCCATGCCTTGAATATTAAGTGGAGAAAGTTCAATTTTCCGCAGGAGAGTGTAAACTTTCCGTTTCATACAGTAGCAAATGGACTGGTTGACTGCACTTTACGAAACTTTATTCCGCTAAGTGCAGAGATCGCGTGCGCATAAACGAATTTGTTTAAGAAGGATCGTTATTGAAAAAGCTGGAAGCAAAGCAATCGAAAACCCAAAGGATATGTTGACAAGTGAAGTTTTGCGAATGAGAGACGACTGAAAGTGAAGCCAAAAAAGCACATTTATGTCCCCCACACCCCCAACCCCAAAAAAAAAAAAAAAAAAAAAAAAAAAAAAAAAAAAAAAAAAAAAAAAAAAAAAAAAAACCAAAAAAAAAAAAAAAAAAAAAAAAAAAAAAAAAAAAAAAAAAAAAAAAAATTTAAAAAAAAAAAAAAAAAAAAAAAAAAAAAAAAAAAAAAAACAACATTTTTTTTTTGGAGATCAAGGCGCATATCTTGTTCTAAACAATTTTCGACATTTTTATTTAGAACTCGCTTCAGGTTGGTAACGGATTATGCAACATACTCGTACTCATACTCGTAACATTTTTTCTTTGCTAGCAAGTCATGGGTAGTGAAAATATAAATAGTTATCAAAAAAGCTTAATATTCCAACATGTACTCTTCATTAAAAGCTGTGCCCCAGATCATCTCAGACGTTCCCGCAGAATGTGTTCTCAAGTGAGAAAAGGCACAAAGAAGAGGAACACGTGAAAGCAGTAGTAAAGTTGCTTTGGGATGGACCATACGAGAGCTTCTTGATGGAGGGTGGACTTCTCTTTAAAGAAGTTGATGGTAGCGAATTGTTATCACCAAGAAACTCTGGTTATTTTGCACTACTTTAAGCAGCAATTCTGCAAAAAACATTACCTATTGTATGTATTGTTTGTTCTTATAATATACAGTATAAAGTTAGGCAAACAAGAGGGACGCTTACACGACGAATATTGAGAATGGTGATTTTCATTTAAGACCGATGCATACGACTTCAAAGTACATATATTTATATATTGGCAGTATAAGTAAGTAAATTCTGGCAGTCGCCGATGGATTGTGTTGTCGGTATCCAGTAAAGTCGACAGGACAGTGAGTAAGCGGCTTCGGATTCACAGCTCGTATTCTAACCAACAGAGGATCAGCATTAAAACCAAACGCCAATAAAGAGGGTCAAACGGGTGAATCGCTGCATTCCTGACATTATAATCTGTCTTTAAATGAACCCACTAAGCGGTTTAAGTATCATAAGTGTCACGTGTCCTTATGACAATTAACTCCCTTGTGCATTCGTCAACGTTGTCAACGCTATTTAAAGGTATGTTTGAGACAAAGATGTGAAACAAAGTGGATGAGTGTTAGCGGGATATGCTACAACAGGAGCTGGTCGAGACGTTCACAGCAGTTGCGCAACATAGGAGAGGCAGAGAAGAACTACAAGAGGCACTACGAGAAGAATCTTCTCAAGGAGTACATAAGATGGGCGAATAAGTCGTTATAGTGCAATTTCTATAGGAAATAAGAAAGCTGAAGCAGGAAGAAAGCTAGCGCTTGTGAATATCTTGAACTATATTGTACCTGGTCGTTAAAGTGAAATTATAAAGGTTATCCAAGCATCCAGAGACCCAATGCTATTGCAATATGTAACAGTATGCTGTGCCAATATTAAGTTGTGGAAATATGTAGCCGTGACGATAGTTGGTATGCCTAGTTTCAGTGGATAGTTCACAGTTGAGCGTTGCCATATAGATAAGCGAAAAGATGAAGAGAAGTCGAGCAGAATAAAGAGAGTTTTCGGTCGTCTCGGCAATGCGGTATAAGTCGTAGCGTGCAAGAATTGAAGAGTATTTCAATTTGCATGCTCGATTTTAAGTTGAAAGTTATAACGATACTCTTTTGTATTTAGTTTGGCTGCGTGGCTCCACTTAAAAATAGTTTAAATGAACGGAGCTGAATTTGAATTGAATTGGATGAGTGCTAGGTACATTGTGTACAATAATGTGTACCAATATGGGAACATGTTATATGTCAAATGAATAAATAAGATTAAAACGCGTTTTGAATTATTCCGTTTGAATGATATCATAATTTTGCACGTTGTGGTTTTTCGATTTGTGTTAATGAAAATATGGAGAACAACAAAAGCAACAGTCGACCGCACTCAAAAGTAGAATGCTCTTCGACTTGTGCTCCGGTGTAGAGTCATTTATTAAATTTACACACATATACATCCCCCCCCCCTCCTCACCCCCCTCTCCCCCCCTCTTCTCCTTTCCCCTCCTCATTACTCTCTCCCCCTCACCCCCCACCTTTTCCTTCCCCCCCCCCCTCCTCTCCCTCCCCCTCCCCCTCCACTCCCTCTTCCCCTCCCCTCTCTACCTCTCCCCCCCCCTTATTCCCCTTTTCCCCCCTCCACTATATATATTTTGAATCGGCATAAACAGGCGAGTCGATATAGCCATGTCCGTCTGTCTGTCTGTCCGTTTGAAAACCTAGATCTATGAGACTATAAGAGTAAGGGCTACCAAATTTGGTGTCAATATGTGTTTTTATTGCACGCAGATCAGTTTATTTTAGATGTTGGCCACGCCTCCCGCCACCGTTAACGGAAAAAATTAAATTGCAGGTGTAATTTTAATGCAGGACTATTTGAACAGCCAAATGATTTCTGAAAATAAGTTATTTAGGAAATTTTAAATATGTACTGATATCGAAGCTCTTCTCCAAAAGTATGCAACACAAAATACGCAAAACAGAAGTTATATATTTAGGGAATCGTTTTGATCAGGTGTGTTGCGGGTATATCACAGTCGAGCACACATGACAGTAGCTTTTATGCTTGTTTTTTCTTACTTTGCTTTTCTTGTCACTAATCCGGGATTTGAATGAATTTAATTGAAAACTCATACCCCCACTCATTCAATTTATTTTTTAACGTCCTAGTGTTGTCCCGTTTATATGAGAGCAGAAACTCAATCAAACTTGATGGGCTTGTTACTCAAATATATATTTATTGAGACCTTGCATCTCTCTATTAGATAACTTACTGCGAATCACTTCCAATTACCTTATATTAAAAGACGCTATTTCTATTTTATTTCTATATTCCTATGCTGATAATACAGCAAAAAGTATTTTTCTTGTTTTGTGGTAAAAATCATTAATTGTATTGAAGTTATGCAAAGTTTGGCTATCAAACGCACCGCTTGCAAAGCTGTTTGAAACCCGTCTGACTGCGCTGCTCTCTTCTTGATTGCTGAAAGGGTCATTAACAAGCATCGCTCACATACTCACGTATCCACACACACATGCATGTGGAGAGGGGGGAGGTTCAGAACTACAATATGCCCACAAGCCATAGATTCGCCGTCGCGTCAACATAATTGATGAGTTTGGCTCGCAGCGAACCTTCAAAGCAAACCCGAGCGTGTCCTATTTGTGTTCTGCGGTTGAGCCCCATACAAACACCTACACTACAAATATACACACACACGCATCCGCACTTGCCAGTTTAATGTATGGGTGTTAAATGGCGGTAAATTGGCTTATTTTGTCGACAGTGTAAGTCTCCCGGGTATTTATTGAAATTTACCCGAAATGGACAAACACTTAAGTTTGCATTAGGCCCGAAAACATGCAGTCGAGTTGGGGCTGATAAATGATCTACACGCCTCTCCCCAGGGGGACGGAAAGGGTGTGTCCACAGTGTCAGCACAATAGAAATATATCTCGATATAAAAAAAAATTAAACAAAAAATACTAGCAAAACATTGGCAAAAGAGTGAGCAAGTACCAAGGCGAATGTAGAACTTTTCCACGCTGTGGCGCCGATAAGGATCATTGGATCCTTTACCTTGGGCAATCGCTTACGCACTTCACAAGGATGGATCATGGCCCGCTTCATGCTGTCTGCGGCAAAGGAACGTAATTGTCGAGCAGCCTGCAGACCACACAACATGGCCGATCGTATGTAGTAACAGTCGAGGATATTGTTAAAGGCATTGCAGACTTGTGATATGTTACGTTTTTCATACCAATCCGCTGGCGCCTCGCACTCGATCATATCTGTACGCAGCTCACGAATGCAACTATGAGCCTCGGAGAGGCTGACGCAGCGCTTCTTGTTGCAGCCGCTGCTTCCGTCACAGACTTCAGCTTTGTAATACCTCAATCCATTCGTAAGCTTGGCGTAGATGTTGTCCGAGGCAAACCTGCAATTGTTGGTGGAGGTGTCTATGTGACTCAGTACGTCAGTCACCTCTTCGCACGCCTCCATCATCAACGGTTGTGACAGGAGCAGAACAATGCGTTCGGGACTGACAATATAGAGACGTGCCAGCTGCAAGACCACAGGATTATCATCGCAGAGACGGTCACTGTTCTTAGGATCTTTCAGCTTGTAGCCTGGTGGACAGGCGGCTTTGTTTGGGCCGCAGTTGGCAGCAAACCCCCGGCCCATGCCGTAGAAATCAAACCCATTTCGCCGGAAGTACCAAGGAAACCAGACAGTCTGCATCGAATCCAGTTGACTGAGGATTAGCAATAGCTTAAATGCAAGTAACTGACATCTGGGATACATAGCTCCGGTTGAGTTTTATATACAATTATAAAGTAAGATTGACTGGGAATAGTTTTGACTTCCTTTATAATTTTTTCTCACAGTGCTCTTTGATTGCGTCCAAGGAAAATTTGTAGTTTTTTGCTCGAAAAAAAAGGAAGAAGAAACGTGACCTTCGATATGCCAATGGCTCTGTATCATTGCAGGTTCTTGACTCTTCCGATCGATTTACTACTAGTTATATTTAAATTTTGAATAATTTCAATATTATATTTGGTAATGCGAATAAATAGTATATATAGTATAGAAACAGTCCGATGTAGCAAATTTGGTTGGAATATCCTGACAAATAATAAAACTCGGCCGATAGTTTGTATGGCAGCTATACAATATATCGTTATAATCTGGCTCGTTACAAGTTATGTACAGCGTACAGCAAGAAAAACAATGTGTGCCAAGTTTCATCCAGATAGCTCTAAAACTGAGAGATAGTTTCATAGTTTCCGTTGCAACAGAAAGACGACGGGTGGACGGACGGACAGACATGCCTAGATCAACTCCCCTAATGATTCAGAATATGTATACTTTCCTAAGGTGCGTTCAAAGGCCTGGCCTAAATGAATATACCCTCTGCAAGGGGATGATAAGGCAGGCAAAATCAAGTTTGTGATTTTAAACTTACTAGATTTTAATTACATTGCAATTTCATATATAGTTAATACTCGTATGTTATATATTATTATATATAGGAACAATGGATTCTTAATTAAGCACAATAATATATAATTTAAAACGGTAAATTTTGCCCTCAAAATCAGACATTTTATTACTACCTTTATTTTAAATGATGAACTGAGCATGTTTCACTAACATGTTTATGCAGATCAAGAATTTATATACTCTGAGCTGCAATCTGTTACTTGTGTTACTTGTTACTGTGTTACTTTATAAGGTTTTCTCTAAGCAAATTCAAGTCCAGCGTCCTTTATGTGTATTCTTCTCTGTGGGTGTGCGTGCGCGGATATCATCTTTTGCAAAATTATCACAGAAATGGCACAAAGCTGCTAGAAGTAACTGTTTCATTTTGTGCTCCAGTCCACTCTCCACTGAGCCTTCTACGAGTGGAAATTGTAAAATTGCAAAATGAAATCGGATTTTGTGCTGTCCTCAGTCCCACCTTAACGCACTTTTTGTGAATCGCCAGGGATATAGCGAGTGAATTTTATTAGTACTCATAAGTTGTAAGGTGTATGGAAAGAGGGGAACAAAAGCTCCGTGGGAAGGTAAGTGATGAAAAAGGGAAGGGGAAGAGAAACTGACTGGAGACGAAGAAGCAGCTGACTGTGGCTGCTTCAGATTTTGTAGCACAGTTTTCTGCGTCTCCCGCACTCCATGTTAAACAGATTTTTATTGCAGTTTTTTATTTGCATTTCTGGTTCTCAGATCATGATTTTTTTCTTGCTCGCTTTCTTGCTGAATGCAATTTTTTTTATTTTTTTAGCAAGAAATTTACTTTGTCGTTCATTTTGATGCCGCCGCTTGGCATGAAGCATTTTTTATTATTTAGCATTTCATTTTGTCGCTGTAGGAAATGAAATATTTTTGCATATAAAAAACATTTTGACTTCATGCTGTGACAATGTTTTCACGCTGTTTGTGTGGCAGATTCACTTGCTGCCTTCCCTGTTGGCATTCCTGTCCTCTTTTTTTTATATTACTTATTTTATTTCGTTATATTCATTTCCGGCACGTCGTAATATAACAAGGTAAATGGACGGAGGAGTCAGAGTTAAAACTGTTCATGAATAAGGCAAAGTTCGAGGGAGACAAAAAAATGCAGAGAAGGAAAAATAGAGAGAGTCCTTGAAACAGAATACCTTTGGAGAACTGTTGTAATCATCATATGACGTAGAATCTCATTCGTTCATTAGTGAAACTTTTATCATTAATCTTCGGTTGGAAGCAGCAGATTGTCTTCTCGGCTTTCTTGTTTAGGTCCAATAACAATTAGAGAAATTGACCACAAACACAACATGTAAACAGGAGGCATATAGATAGTAAATGAAACAGAATACAAAGGAGAGGAGAGGGAGCTCGGGGGTGGTGAAGGAGGTGTGGCCCTCGGCTGACTGTCGCATTCAGTCAGTAGCAAATTATGTCATTAGGTTTTCGTGCTGAAATGTGTTCAATGAACTGTGTAAAATTCGTTGACTAATTGTGTGTGTTCTTGTCGGATGGCAGAGTGTCAGAACCAAACAGGACAGCGACGCACCAAGGACAGCGGTGTGCCAGGAAACTGTTGGTGCTTCTTCTTCGGCAATATTATGGTAAAATCAGACACAAGCCTGATATAAAAATTAATTGGTTTTTGATACGTTGCACGGGGCCTGCAGCTCAAAGAGAATTTCGAATAGATTGATGTAAATTGAATTCCCAAGCGTATGAACAAGGGGTAGGTATGCCGAGCAGCAAGGGAGGGAAATACAAAAAAGAAAATTACGATCTCTAAAACTGCACAATGTGTTTTTTAAAAGCGACTTAGGTTGTATTTTCCACATTCGTGACATTTAATGTAATATTTGGAACTTACAAATTATCATAACTTACGATCCGAAAGATTCCGGAAATTGTTAATAAAACAAAGAATTTTGAATCTTTATATGCTCCTTCTGAAACGAAACACATATGCCATATGTTTTTCCAATCATCAAAACATGCCACATATGCGCTGTCCGGGATAGCTTCAGTTCCTTGGACAATTTTCTTTTACGGCCAAAAACGAGTCGAACCGGGATTCAGGCAGAGGTAACTTGAGTATTGGAAATAAAAAAAGTTGCATGGAGCCAAATCCCGTGAATACGGTGGTTGATCGATGGTATTGAACGAGTTTTTGTTCTTAAAATCGGTCACAACTACAGGTCTTTTTTCAATGAGTTCAAGCCGAGTTTTGGCTTTTCTGATTCCCAAATTATCGGCCAAAATCAAAAGAGCTGCTTTACGGCAAATGTCTTTCTGACACTCTCATGACGATTTTCGAAAACGTTTTTCTTCACTTTTTTGATATTATCGTCAATGGTATACGACCGGAAGGAATCATATTTTCGACGGTTTATCGACCATAACTAAAGGCTGTGTACCAGCCGTAGACTTGGGTTTTTGATACAACCGATTCACCATAAGCCTTTTCCTAACATTTAAAACGATTCAAAATTAAACATTTGATGCCAATAATTTGTTTAATACTTTTTTTTATTGTAAAAATAAATTAACCATAATAAATAATATTTTTTTCCTTTTAAAGTGCTTAAATTAGTTCTAATAGCATTAATATTATATTCAAATTTATATTTTTATTGAATATTTTTTTTTTTTTTTAAGTCGACTGAGATTATTGTGTAATTAAATAAATACATACATAATAATAATGGTTAATATTTGATTTATGGATAATTATTTGAAATTTACAAAAAATCACACACGCTTATCAATTAGAAATCTATGATTTTTGTTATCATTGATTTCAATGTTAATCCCAGGGACCGTAAATAATAATTATGAGATTAAACAAAAATCAATGCTCTTAAGAGTCTCTGAAAAATGTGGGAAAAATCCTACCGTGCTAGTTTTTATCGGCGAACACAAAAACCGCGTAAACTTTTTTTTTCCAATTTTTAATTTAAAAATTGTTTTTCAATTTTTATATTTGATTTTTAAGAATAAAAATCAATTTATAACTTTATATTTGATTTTTAAAATAAAAATCAAAAAGTAAGAGTTATGAATTGATTTTTATTATAAAAATCACAAATAAAAATCAAATTGAAATTATGTTTACTATATTTCCACAAAAATATTTCAACGCTTTACCTTACCGATAAGCTCGTTTTATGACCAATTTTAATTTACGGTCCCTGTTTGTCATAAAACGAGCTAGATCATATACCGTCTTTTCGAAGGATGTCGTTATTAATCTTGAAGTTTTTTCATATGCATATGTATATATGTATATGTATATAAACTGATAGGAATTGCAGTGTAGATCATATACGATATACATATATACCAATATATGATCTAGGACTCTCGGTTCATGAGCAATTTCAATTTGATTTTATTTCTGATTTGTATAATAAAAATCAATTCATAACTCTTATTTTTTTATATATAAAAGTTATAAATTGATTTTTATTTTTAAAAATTAAATATAATATTTAAAAATAATTTTTAAATTAAAAAAATAGTTTATAACTCTTATTTTTCAATTTTTTATAAATAAATAAAAATTATAACCGTTACGTTTACGTGGTTAATCCATTATTAATATGCATTTAGATATAATATACAATATTATTCTCATTATAATATTTATAATATGTATTGTACAGGATCAATTCCTTCTCGATTCTCACATTTAATGTTAGTTTGAATGATTTATGTGGGATATGTTTAAGTTGTATATCGATTGAACAATATTTGTAATTATTTATATTATTCGGTATTAAGATATTGATATGATGCAAGTTGGCAGCCCAAGGAGAAGTAGAGAGTCGAACAAGAGAAAGAACACAAGTGAGGCGCGTCAAGTGAAGTGTTTTTAAAGTTTTGTTTTATTAACTTCAATTTATTTTTAAGCTTAAGAAATATGAACAATCCATTAAATAAATAATAATTGTGTGTATGAACACTTTAAATAATATACCATATTTATATATACTTATTCATGTGTATGTGTGTACGTTTTCCATTGGTTAAGGTATTTTGCAAAGGTATATTTTCCATTTTGTATCAAATTTAAGCATCTTTAACAAGCGTATAAAAAGCATAATAATAAATTAATGCAAATATTTTTATAAATTATGAAACAGGGCAAAAGAAACACACACAAATTCCCATGAAAACTGGTTGACATTAATGGAATTTTTATTGTTATATTCAGCAGACTTGTCGGGCATAATTAAAATGTCAAACATGGCATAAATCATGTTGGTTAATGCACTCTCTCTCTCTCCCTTTCTTTCTCTCTTTCCTTCTCACACTTTTTATCTGTACGTACTAAATTTTTAATTGCATTTTCATTAAAATCAATAAAATGGAACAAGTATGAAAGGTACTGGGAAAGTGGTCAAGTAGATCCCCGAAAAATGGCACTTTATTGCGCAAATAACTTTTACAGCCCGGTTGCCAAGTGCAGGTGAAAACTAATGAAAATGCGAGCAAGTGGTCAGAGCGTCAAAAGGTGGAGGAAAAGTGTGGGTGGAAGCTGAGGTAAGGCTACAGACTGGAGCAGTGCAAATGGAAATTAGATTGGCGCCTGGCGCCAGTTTGCCAGACACAACTTGATGCAAGTTCGCTACTCTCTTTTTTATATCCCTCTTTTTTATTAAGTACTCGCCCATTGGGGAGAGAAGAAGAAAAGGGGGCTGTAGGAGGAGTAAAAGCAGCTGGCACGGGCTGCAACCGGAGGCAGAACTTCAATTGCCAACGTAACTAGTTCAAGTTGCTTACAGTAATTATAAATTTACCTAAGGAATTACGGCAGTCGAGTTGAGTGCAGTTTGACGAGGAGTTTGCCAGGTGGCGCAACTTGTTAGCACAATTCAGCCAGTCATGTTGTGGAGAGGTATGGTAAGTGTAGAACTTAAAACAAGTAATAATATTATTGATAGATTAGAGTGCTGTGCGCAGTAACGAACATTCTCGCCTGCATTTTTAAATAGATTAGCCAACTATTTAATTCCGACGAGTATTTTTCAATGTACGTGAACTTTTGATGGACACTGTAAGCCGGAACCCCAACTAAATACACTTCTGTAAAACATTCAGTCATAGTTTGGGACCTCAAAACTTCATTTAGTCATTTAGCAATTTCATGATACAAAAAAAACGTTTCAAGTACTTTTACCCTCAGCTTTTTTATAGATTACACACACAAACCCCAAAAAACACACTCACGCACACATCGTACATCTGGAGACTCTCTTGTTGCCAAGCTTCTTGTGAAAATCCCAATAGCAGTGCCCAAATGGGGGAATAGGCAGCTCTGCGTTTCAGTGCCTAAGACTCGGTTCAGAGCCTCCTCACCGACTGTGGTTTTTGTCGCAGGCTTTGCTCAGGCATTAGCACCTTTCACTTGTGTCTGCTTTTTGTGTTTCTCTTTCGCTTCTCGATGAACCTTGCAAAGGTATATTCTCTTTGTTCAGAAGTTTGTAACGCACAAATGAATTCATCATCATAAAGTGTATACATTTATTCTTGCTTTGCATAAACAGACTAGTCCGTTTGTTCGTTGCATTTTTCTTTTAGTTTTGGAGCTGTACTAATAACAGCGCACATGCTTTTCATGACTGAAAATAAGTCAGCCATAATAATTTCTCCCATAGGTGCTATCGACTTATTTTGGGTGTTATTCAAAATAAAGTCATTAAACTTGCTCGGAAACTATAGCTGTCAGTAGGAACAATCGGCCGAAATGCCTTAACTTAATAACAGTGTCAATTATCATTACGCAGTTTTCGAAGTATACTTTTATATTTCATTAAAGTTTGAGAACTGTATCTTAAACCGTGCATATTTTTGTAAATTAGTTTTATACGAAGTTAGTTTAGCTGTACAATATTATACCACCATTATAAATACCTATTATAGGAACGATCGGAGGAGAACCTACAAGACTATGAAACCTTTCTTTCTGGTTTTCATATTTTTTTCTTTTTAGTAGTAGTTCTACAAAAAAAATTATAATAATACGTTTCTACACTTTCAAAAGCTCGAAAAATAAGTTCATGTTTTCTTTTACACTGAGATATTTATGAGGGCATGTCAAAGGAGTTGCATTTTACAAACTCAGCGATAAATTATAATTCAATTTTAGATTCCGCTGCGTCGTACAAACGCAGCATTGGATTAAGAGTTAAAATCTAACCTAATAAAGAAACGCAAACAGGGAGGAAATTTGTCTGTCTTCATATGCACACAGACACACTCATAGAGTTGCACGCCTGAGCAATTGCCGGAGCTCAGCTCGACTTTCCGCACAAGTTGAGATGAAAATTGCACGCAGAGTTGTTGCGCAAGTTTTGCCTAAATTACAATCACTTAGAGCAGTTTTAGCAGGCATTATGCACTCATTTTAGACTTCCGTCTAATTTACATGCTATTTAAATGATGTTGCCAGGCAGCCAGTCAGAGAGCCAGCCAGTCAGCTAGATAGCTAGATAGAAGCTACACAGCCATGCGACCCGGGCAATATAGAGCAGCTTCATCAAAATGCCTTGACTGTCCTCGATCCTGAGGTCGTGGAGCAGGAGTACTTGCAAGCGGCTGCTCGCTTTGGCTGGCTTTCGCACTGAATAGCTGCCACTACTATTCGGAGTCCTGTTCAAACTTGCAGCAGCTGCTGCCACAGCAGCACAAGCTACTTTGTAAAAACTTTTTGTATGGAACGTCAGCTGGCCGGGATGGGAGCCGGGTGAGCCCGGGAGCGGACTCTTCCCGGGCTGCAGAAAGTGCATAAAATTTCGCCAATATAATTTTAAAGAGCAGGCGCCACCTCGGCAAAGTGGCTTCCTGTCCTATGCTATCCGGCAGCTCTATCTGTCTGTAAGCTTTTGCAATAAAAATGAATTAAATGCAATGAAGCAGCAACAAGGCTCGTCCTGCTGTTCATATCCTAGCCTGGGATGCCGGGATGGTGAATTCTGGCTGGCTGGCTGGATGGCGCCCTCGGGGTGCGCAAATTGTTGCAACAAAGTGGAATGCGGCAGGCAGGTAGAGGGGAGTGGCAGTCGAGCAGCAGCAACTGGTGTCAGTTATTGTTGGGATAACCCAGGTAGTAGTAGTACAAGTCACGGAATAAACTACGCCAGTCAGCCAGCAGTACGTAGATTCTCTTTCCTTGGCTGCCGGTCGCGCCTGACGGCACCAGCCACGCCCGCTGCCTGCTGCATTTAATGGCAATTTGTAGTCGAGGGCGGCAGCCTCATGCAAATTTGTGGCTTATAGTTTATCAAATCCAACTTACCTGGCTATCCTTCCCTTATCCTCGTTCCGTTCCTCATCACACACCTTTTCCCCTCCCCGATTTATTGCGAAATGCGTAAGTTTTGCATAAGCTGCGTAGGTTGCTTGCCTCATTGCTGCAGCGCACGCACAGCATCCCAGTTACTATACATATTTAGGTGGCGCGAAGGCAGCAATGTAGCCTTTGTTGCGACTTTTATGGCTTTTAAGTTGCCAAAGAGCGCTAAGCAGCGTATTTGTCTTGGTTGGATTAAATTAGCCTACACTCGGCTTCATAAAAAACGAAAATGAGTACAGTTCACTTTAATAGAGTCAACAGCTTGTAGAATATTTATTACTCTTTGGAAATTATTTAAATCTTTAATCATTTACTGTCCCGAAATCTGTCCTTTTTTAATTGCTCAAATTTGACGTATTTTCAATATGATTTTAATGAAATTGTTCCTTACATTTATGTACAACCACCAATTTGTATACAAATGTAGGAAGGAAGATACCCTTCTCGATGCAACCACTAAGCATGATGCAACATTGTTTGAATCAACGATACTTTTGTTTTAATAATCGATAGTTTCCTTTGAATGGTTTTTTGAGTTTCAAGCTTAAAGAAAAAGAAGAGGAGATCGCGAGATTTGAAGAACAGACGCGCGTATGTCGTGAAAAGCTCGCTTTGTAAATAAAATATCAATAATAATTATCAATCAATATTTATACCCTTCGACCATTGGAAATGGTCAAAAAAGGGTATACTAACTTTGTGCAAATGTATGTAACAGGCAGTAGGAGGCGTGGGAGACCCCATAAAGTTTATGTATTCTTGCTCAGGATCACTAGCCGAGTCGATTGAGCTATGTCTGTCTGTCTGTCCGTCTGTGTGAACGCACAGATCTCAGCTATTATAAAAGCTAGAGTAATTTGGCAGGAAGACTCCTGTGTAGATCAAGCAGATCAAGTTTATTTCAAATGTTAGGTGCCACGCCCACCGCCCCCACAAATCAATAATTTAATTTTTAAACTCAATTTGTAAGCGCTGTATAAAAGATACAACTTTCTGACTTTAACATATACTAAGCTGAATTAAATATCTACGTAGTCTCCAAATTACAATCCGATCGGACAATAATCACAGAAGTTATTTAAGAAAGTATGAGCATAAAACCGCTCGTGCTAAGCCCCGCATTGTCGGGATTAATTTCAAAACATGTGCATATGCATATGTGTATGAATTTAACAAATTAAACTACACGGGAACATAAGGTCGAAGGGTATCCCACTGCACTATGGGGACTTTGACCTGTTTTTTTACAATAATGTGTTTTTCACAAGTATGCAAATTTGCAGTATTTTGGTATTAACGAATAAGAAATAGATCAAACTATCATCTTACATCCTGCAAATGTTAACTTAACAGTCCAATGTTAAAATATCAGCTGTTAAAGTCGCGTTTGCAAGCGAACAGAACTTGGCGTCATTGCGACAATTTTGAAGTGGAACTTTAAATTTATCAGTTTTCAAAGAGCCAATGTAAAACGTTTAAAATTAAAATGGATATTCATTTTCAGGGTTTTTACTATGCTTGCTATAAATATTTTGATTATTTAGTGCGTGTACATCTAATAATTTGTACATTTAGTGAGTGGTGTTGACATGTAGTTTTGGAAAAGGAAATTTCAACTTTGAAAAGAGCTACAAAAAATTGTTCAAATTTGTTCAGCAGTGTCTATATACATATTGTAGAGCTATTAATTCCTTATTCAGAACATCTAGTCCCTATCTGCGTTTTTGCGGGTTTTTGAGAAATTCATTTTTAAGGAAGCAACATCTCGATGAGAAACATCCAATCATCACTAGATATCAAAATGAAACTTAGCATACATACTTTCATTGTTCATTACTTATAAATAAGCCAGAACAAGGCGGATAGGGCCGATATATCGTATAGCTGCCATACAATCTATCGGCCGATTTTTAGTTATATTTCAAGATATAGCTTTCAAACTTACCTCATCTTAGTCTTTGATCCTTAAAATATCTGAAATTCATCAAGAGGACTACTATTACTTATAGCTGTCATACAAATTATTGTCAAATGACGGATTGGACTAAAAAGGAAGGATGCCCGCCCCTTTTTTAATTAGGGCCTCATATAATATAAAAGAAATCCATCAAAAAATTTACTAGATAGAAAATCCCACTGTCGCGTGCTGCGCGACTGTTGCTTTTCTTACTGGTTTGTATTGCCCCAGTGCTAAATTAATAATTACTTTGTTAACTCATATTGTCAAGAAATCAATGAAATAAACATTTAAATTTGTGTTTCCACACAAATCTTTATCTCGATATTTCGACGCGATCCTTAATTATAAAAAGAACCATATAAAGAACCATAGGAATATTTTAGATTGACAATGAGAAACAATATAAATTTACAAATTTGTGAATATAAATAGTGTAAATATAATATAAGCTAAAAACGTAACACTGTAACTATTGATAAAAAAGGGGTACTCGATCACCTTCGAGAGAAAACGTCAGATAAATAAACGTGCAACAATAAAAATAAAGAAAATATTTATAAGTTTTAAAATTCTGTTTTTTGTCCTTTTTCCCATTGTCTATCCGTTTTCCTTATTTTTATTCTTAATATATCCTATTTTTTATGGGTCTATGCCGAACCCGTTTGGCAGCCCCTTTCAGCCAGCGATAATTATCTAATTAGTGAAAAAGGTAAATCGTTAAGATACAATCGAAATATGTAAATCAATAGGATATCGTAAAATAAGCTCTCCACTAAAAAAGAAATACGCATTTGATCTATAGTTGAACAGTGTTTTTTATTTACCTAATAATAACTTGCACCAAGAAGTGAGCTGTGTTTTAGTTACTGTGCCTATGCTGGTTCGACATTGCATTCATATTTATATATATTCGTATGTGCAATTATTCTGATCAACACTAATATACCCTATAGAAGGAATAAATGGCGTTTAAATATGCAAACTTCACTTTGAATTCCACATTGGGTATAAATTGAAAATTAAAGATCATCAGTCTAAAGAGGTAAACCATATTTTAATACAATTTAGGTACTAAACCTCAAATTACTATGCATATTAAAGAGTTAATCGCATGGAAGTGCGCTTTAATTGAAAAATCTCATTTATTTCAATTCTCGCTTGGCTTATGGACTTATGAGCTAATCTAAACACGGAAAATTGCACATTGAATTTTCATTGCAGCACATACAAAGTCAAACGCACTCGGACTCATACACACACATACCATACATATTTATGAACATACGTACCTGCGTATAATTATTATGGTTTTTCAGATGGTGCGTGTTTTGTATCGCTTTTCATAACGGTAAACAATTAAAAGTGCGCTGTTTTATTTTCAGTTGCGCAGCTGAATGATTTTTTTGTTATTTAAACAAAAACTGACAAAAACATATACAATATTCGTGAATAAAAATCAAGTGCAGGCAGCAAAAGGAAAACAATTTTTAATTAAAAAATTGCTAAGTGAAAAGCCAAAAAGGAAAAGTATATTAAATATTCGAAAGGTGCAAAAATGTGGATGAAAA
Organism: Zaprionus nigranus; assembly: GCA_018903425.1. NCBI lineage: Eukaryota > Metazoa > Arthropoda > Insecta > Diptera > Drosophilidae > Zaprionus > Zaprionus nigranus. Next base: position 89,983 of record JAEIGD010000077.1, on the reverse strand, counting down.
TATGCGTTTGGGGCACATAATCTGCACCCGGAGATGAGTCCAATGAAATGGTCGAGTATTTGCTACATTTAACTAGCTGCTGGAGACCCTCTGGCCCCGAGAGAGGGCTGCGCAAATGTTATCAGTAAAAGAAGTTTTGCTGGGCAAAAAGCGCGTCCCACATGGCGAATGAAAGTTGGAAACTTTTTTTGTGTGCCACGCGTCGCGTTAAAAAGTGAAAGACTTGGCGACCTGGCGGGGGAACTGTTGTTCTTCGAGTTGCTGCTGTTGTTCTTGTAGGTGTTGGTGTTGTTGTTGTTGTTGTTGTTGTTGTTGATGGTGCTGTTCTTGAAATAAACAAAGAATGCAAAATTGCAATGTGCTATGCAAATTTGTTGTTGTGCTTTTTAGTCTTGTCTGGCGCATAAGAGGAAAATCAAAGCCAACGGAAAGTGAACGAATAGGAATAGAGAGTTGCTAGTTGCCCCCTGCCAGTTGCCGCTGCCAGTTGCAAGTTGCAAGCAGCGAAAGCAAGCGAAAGCACAGCATGTCCTTTTCGTCCTGTGGCTTAACGGGAAAACGTGAGGCAGCTGCTTTGCAGCTGCGAGCACTTCACTTTCATGCTGAGCCTTTTCCTTTTGCTGCTTACTTTTTTGCCCTGCTCTGCGCTTTGCCATTATTTCTGCATGCCTTATGCATGGCAAACTTGGTGCTGCCGTCGCGTCGCTGCTGTTGTTGTCGTCCTGCGGGATTGCTGCTCGTCCTTGTTTGCATTGTGTTTGCCGCTGCTGTTAGCAGCTATTTGTTTGATTGTGGAAATATTTGCATACTGGTATAGTTTTTATTGGCACAACGTTGACACTGATAAGTTCCCCTCGGGAGCTGTCTCGCTCTGGCTCGCTCTTTCTCTCTCTCTCTCTCTCTCTCTCTCTCTCTCTCTCTCTCTCTCTTCTATCACGTTCACTTGCATGAAATTAAATAACAAAAGAGCTAGCACAGTGCAAATGAAAAGAGTGAGAGGGGCTGGAGAAGACGGGAGAGCAACGCACTTGAATATTAATTAATGCTCTCGAATTCTCTTTCGCCCTCAGTGCGTTTGAAACAACAACAAAAAAACAACGAAGACACAAGAAAAAAAAGAGATAGAGAGTGGCGTTGGGTCAGCCGAGCGAGCAGGACCAATACAAGTTGCCTCTTGGCTCTTGTCATTCGATTTGCATAGTGAATACTTTTCCTGAATTTGACCACTGGGCTATAAACAAAGTTATTGAATTTGTTCTGCTAAATATGCTCGAGTATAATGCAAGTTTGACTCGTTCCGAAGGAATATGAAATTATAAGAAGTATAACAGCAGATACAAGTGCGAGGAGGGGCACTAAGTTAATTATCCCTTCCATAAGAAATATTTATTGAGTATTATTTATTCAGTGCATTCTGTCAACAAATATATTTTTGTTAAATGCCTTAGAAGCATATTCCTTTGAGAGCGAATTAAAAGCTTATTTATTTTGATTATGGTTAGGACTATGAATTCTTCTGCTTGTCTGCCGGTAAATATACTCTCAACGTACTATTTCTATTCTCTTGACTTAAAAGCCAATTTATAAACAAATTCGCAATCATTCTGCCCACAAGTCAGAAACAAACATTGAAATTGAATCGCAATCTGTGTCTACGTTTGGATAGTCTGATAATAGTCGAATGGCAAAAAGCAGAAAAGTTAGATGCAAAGAAAACAACAAGTGGAATTCTATCAGAAAAAAAAAGCCGCACTAGAGTATACCCTGTTGGAGACTTTAAACACTTACAAAAACAACTTAGTTTGTCCTTGCACTCTGCTTGGTGCAAAATGGCAAAATTATCAAAGAAAAGTAAATAAACTTAACTGACTATTTGAACAAAAGTAACACTTGCTAAGCTTTTATACATTTGGCCCTCGTCAACCCATAAGAAGACTTCTTAAAAGGCACTTACTTAAAGTTTTCAAATCATACTTAATCCTTAGTCGAGGCGACCTCTTATGCTCATTTGACTGTAAGGTATTCAAAAAAATTCTGTTGCCTAAAAAAGAGGTGTCCAATACAAGCTAGTTTCAGTTGTGAATGCTGTTGCTGCTGTGCTGCATGCAAAATGGAATTGAACACATGTGAAAACACACAAGCAGTCACACAAATACACCCACACACAGTTGCAGATAGCGCACGCACATACACAAACACTTCCTGGTCGCTGTGTCCATTCATTAGGCGACATTCACTCACGCATCGCATTTCGTATACTGCTCATCCGTCCTCTCTTTCTCTACTCTATCCCTCCGTCCGTCCCTCCGTCCGTCCGTCCGTCCATTCGTCCGTCGTCAGTGCATATTTTGTGGCACAACTGACACAGTTGCGTCTCAGCCACCGCAGTTGTCATTAGGGCCGCCGACTCGACTGTCGCCCGTCGACTGTCAACTCGATATTCGGTTACATTTGTGCGAAATGGTAAAATGCCAAAATGCGGAAAATGTGCACGAAATGAAACTCATTTGCTGCCGGTTCGGGACTATTTAATAAAATATTTACTCAAAAACAAAACAGGTGCGAAATTTCGAATGCGCATTGCGTGCCGTATCCGATGGGCAATGTTAATGCCAATGGCAATTTATTTATTTATTTTTATTCACCGCAATTCTCGAGTTGTTCTCTCCCAGTATGCCCTGCAGTATTGTTTCTTCAGCTTGCCAATGAAAATTCTTCTCGCGAAGGAGGGATCTTCGCGACATGCCCCACCACACATGGCCAGGCTTGTCAGTCTCATTTTGTTTTCAATTTGCGCCGAAAAGTATGCCACGATTTGCAGCAAGCCGAGCTGCGCCTTAGCAAGAGTAGATTATGTGTTTGTGTGCTTTGTGCGTGGCATGTGCGTGCTTATCAGCTAATAAGTATTTATAAATGAAATTTGCCTTTGAAACACAGCTGCTGCGTCTTTCTACTTGTATTTGGTTTCATTTCAATTTCAACCCAGTTGGAAATCAATGTTTTGCTTGTAGTTGTCCGAGCCAGTTCGCAGTGCCTGCAGCGGCACAAATTTGTTTATTTCAACGTGGCTAAACTATCTAACATAGCTTACATATCTGCATTTGCGTTACTCTAAGGAACAGACAGACAGGGGTGGAAAGGAGGCAGAAAGGGAGCGGGTCATGCTGCTGGCCGAACTGTAAGCACGAGTGAAGCGTGTAGATTCTATGTCTGTCTTGATTTTGATTTATGCTGCAGTATAAAGCAGCAGCAGTTGCTTCAGGGCAACCTCATTTGATACTTTGTCGCATCATTTCACAACACACACACACACATGCACGCACGCGTAGTCACAGATAAGACCTTACTCCAACTTCAACCTCGACTTGAAGCCGTCAACCTTCTAACCCACAAGCCCCACGCCAAACAAAGCATTCCAACGCATGACAGTTGTTGCTTGTGTAGTGGTTGGTTGTTGTTGTTTTTGTGATTCCTCTAGTTGTTTTTCATGGCGCTGTGATTTTTTTCACTGCATACTTTCCAGCGGCAAGCCAAAAAGCCATGGACTTCCATCTTACTCTTTCTCACATAATTGTGGTGCGACGCCACAGCCGAGTGGAGTTGAGTCGAGACGCGACGCGACGCGACGAGACGAGAGTGTGAGTGTGTGTGTAAGAGCCAGTGAGTGTGCGAGTGCGAGTATTTGCAGATTCGCATTGTGAGTGTTTACGCCTTATAAAACGCAACATTTTCAGCCATGCAGCAGCGACAACGACATTAGAATCGCTGCCAGCTCGCTCTGGCATTTGGCAATGCCACAAAACTTGCCATTACTCCTACCCCCCGTCTCAGCACTGCAGGAAGTCAGCTTCGCAGCCATACTCCTCCTTTCCCTTCCTCCCAGCCACCACCCTGCCCGCCGCTATAAAAAAAACATGAGCGTTACGCTTTGTTTGACTAAAATTTATGTTGATGTTTCTTTTGCTTTTGCTGGCTGCATTTTATTTTTTTTTGGTTTTTGGCAACGCCTCGCAGATTTTGTCGCATGACTCACTGCTGGTAGACATCCCTCGTCGCCCCCTCGTCCTTAGCGCCGCCCCGACTGTAGTCCTGTCAAGTCTGCCATTTTGTCTGGGCTGTTTAATAATGTTTTAATTTCGTTCCAAGACTTTTGCACCACTAATTCACAGGGCACAGAGCTGCAACAATAACTCACAGACGGAAATTATATTCGTGTTTAACTTGGCTTTCCACTTTGTACCGTCACATGCACAATTATGTGTACATAATATGCCAGTAGTTTGCTTTCTCCCTCGTTTTGTCTTTTTCTCCTCTGCTCGCCTGACTACTTTTCGCTTTGTGTGCTTTATATATGTATGCTTATCAAAATATATACTCGTTGACGAGCAACATTTGTGCCAGCGATCCATAATGACAAGCTTTTTTATGGCTGCGTCCTGCAGTTTCCATAACAATGTATCTAGTCTGACCAGTGTGCACTCTACCGTCGCGACTGTACTTTTAGCATATGCCTATCAAAATTGATAGCGTACTTTTTGTCGAACCCAAGTGTACGTTCGATTTATGCGTCCAACGCACCCACAAACTGCGAACTTAAATTCCGAGTCTGCCCCCTTTATGATTCACTGATGATCGTCATAATTCTGTTGTTATTTTTTATGATTTTAACCAAAGCGAAATAAATACGTAGTTTTAATAAATATCAAACATGGTTTTGCGTGTTTTCTTTTTAGTCTGCGTAAAAAATGCAGCAGCTGGCAATGAAAATGTTTGTATAAATAAATAGAAGGTTTTAGAAGTTCCCCCCCAAATAGGAATTAAGAAGTTTTTATTTTAATCGAATTAGTCTCTCCATCTTACTATCTGTCAAATTTATTCAATATTCTGAATGACACGCCCATCGCCCTTCGGAAATTTCTGTGTTTCCTATCCGAGAACGCAGCATAAAATGTTCTGCCCAAAAACTGGTTTCATAACCTGTAGTAAATATGATAAATTGCGGCCAGTTAGCCTAAACGGCACTTCCCTTCCCACTGTAATATTTGTATAGTACTTGGGGCTGACGATGGATAGAAGATTGACTTTCTCAGCTTAAATCAAACCAAGGAGAAGATAACTATAGTTGAAGATCCGTCAATGAGGTGACTCATAGGCTACACATCGAGGCTTAGTGTTGAGAAAAAGATTCTTAACAAAAACATATTGAAGCCAATATGGTCACAGGGAATCCAGATGTGGGGTACAGCATCGGTATTAATCTTGGTGATTCTGCGTAAAAAAAATCAATAAATCTGTCAATTTCAAGCCTTCGTCACTGTTAAAAATTGAGTTATTGTTACCAAGAACTTGTAAACAATAATGCAAACGTAGAAGCGTACTCGTATAAATAGAATGCATATAGTGTGTAAACAAAGTATGGAAACTATTTCATATGTAATGAGACATGAAAACTAAAAAAGAATGCTGAATTTGCTGAAAATTCAGAACAGACTGTGGAACCACAGAGAATTTACTATTAACGCACGTATGCACAGGAAGTGTGTGTGGGGGGGTGGGGAGGACAGGATGCGGAGAAAGCAATGATAGAGGCACAGATGTTCCCCGCAAACTCATAGTCAGTATTCAAGTATTACAGTAAAAGCAAAATAGTTAGAACTGAATTTCGGGCGAGAGTGGGATGAGGTGCGATGCAGTCCGGTGAACGGAGCGTAGGGTGGACCGACCTCAGCGGGGGTGAGTGGAGGAGGCAACAACTGACTGACAAAACCTCAACATGCCACTAAAAGCATAATCATGCACTTAACTAAAGCCAGCATGGAACTTACGTGTCTTGGCTTGCGTTTGTAGGTGTGGGTGTGCGTGTAGGTGAAGGTGTAGGCGTGTGTGTGTGTGTGTGGGTGTAGATGAAGGAGTTGTGCGTGTGTGTATGGGTGTGTAAGTTGGGGTGCAGGTGTAAGTTGAGTCGCTGTAACGCACGTAGAACTGAAGTCATCATCACACAAATAAAAATTTATGACTTTAAACGCGTCTGTGAGTGCGTTGGTCTGCATATATGAGCGTGTTTTCGCTTTTTGCGGTTGGCATGCAGGTGTGTGTGTGTCTGTGTGTGTTTGTGTGTGTGGTAGACCCACAAGTCAGTTGTGTTGGCTTTGCTACGTTTGTAAAAATGCCACTCTATTTGCACTCTCTGGTGTTTGTTGTGCCCAGTTGCTGTCGTTGTTGTTGTGGTTTCCATTGGTGTTGTTGCTCCAGCTGCTCTCCTTGTTTCTGTTGTTGTTGCTCTTTATTTGAGTTGGTCTTTTTTCTTGTGGTTAGCCAAACGTGGCATTTCAGACAGCTTGGACGGCTGCTAGAGTGGTGCAACGGGGCATCTGCAGATGGTTCGTGTGTGCCTTGGAATTGGAATTACCCAAGCTGGAGTTGGAAGATCTAACGAACTCACTCTCTATGTTCAGGGCATGGGTAATTTAATTATGATCTAATTAAATCGCTGTGCGACGCGTGGCCATTTGAACGCACACACACTCATTAACACTCGAAATATTCATAAGGTTAATTCTCCATTCTCTTTTTCAGTCGGTGTTTGCCCCTGCCTACTTACCGTTTCAACCGTTCCTGCCGCGCTCATTGAGTTAGGGAAATGAAGCGCCAGGCAAGTTCACAAACTGCAGGACAAAGCGACTTGCCAGCTACTTTTCCACTTAAAGTTATTATCCAGGGAGCGAGGGAGAATCGGGGGTGGGGGGGCAGTAGCTGACAGACGGCAGTCAGTGGCAGATTTGCCAGACTTTTGAATAAATTTTCAATCTTTGCCGGATGACAGCGGCAACAACGGCAACCAGGAGGACAATCAGCATTATGAATATGTAGCTACATCAACTTAACTTGATGTGTGTCCCCTCCTCCACTCTTCCACTCCCCCACTCGAGCAATCCAAAGACTTCGCCTCCTCTTGATGCTCCTCCTTCCATTCCATTCACGTGTTTAATAGTTGTTGCTGTGAGTCAGTTTGTCGCTAAGTGAAAAGCCAAACCAACTTGGCTGGAGCATTTTTAAAAGCCGCTTACTTTTGTAAATACTCAACTTGCGTTTGGTTGAAAACTTTTCTCCCAGACTGTGCTGCAGCCGTGGCAGCAGACTGTTCGCCTAGCGGAAAGGCGAATTTCCATCTTTGCTCGCTTCTTTGCCTTGTTTCGTTTCTCCGAGAGTTTCGTTAAATGCTTTTAGCCGCTTTGTCAAAAGAAACTTGGGCTGATACGCTTGAAGCGCTCTGAGGTTTCTTTTCTTTTCAGCTCTCCTGTTTTCCGCCCACTTCCCTCGATATGTGTATAATGGCGTAAGTAATGCAAATAATTAAGCGCTAAGCAGCTGATAACAAATCATCAATTAAATAGAACCAATTAAACGTAATGCTACAAAAAGAAAAGTGCGCTAATCAGGGAAAATGTTCTGAAGAAAATGCGACAAAAGGAGAAGAAGAAGAAGAAGAAGTGGCCGAAAAACGAAGTGCCGCAATTTCTCTTTGTGGTCAACCGCCATTAACGTTTATTACACCCACAAATCGCCAACAATGAAGCTGCACGGCAGAAAGCAAAGAGCAACACAGAGGCAGAAAGAAAAGCAGAAAAACAATAACAAAAAAGGAAAAAATATAATTAAAAATAAACATTACACAGACTGCCAGACAATGAGCAGAAAGAGAAGGCGAAGAGAGAAACACAGGTTATATGTATGCGAAGAAATAAAACAAAGACCGGCCAAAGAAATGTGTAATAAAAGGTGAAAATTGCATTTGGCGGCTCTCCGCAAGAGCCGTGTCCCGTGTCCCGTATCCCGAGGACAGCGTCCTGGCTCCTGGCTCCTGGCTCCTTGTTACTGGCTACTCGACGCTTAATTGAGCGTTTTAGTTATGCTAATTGTAGGGAACAGCCCCAGCAAACACATCGTTGTCCCCAAATCGTTGCCGCTCTCATCTTTATTGCTATCATTTCTTATAAGTATCCCCAGTCAGAAACAGATATAGGCGGAGAAACAGCGCATGATCGTCAACAAGGCGCAAGCGGGGCGTGAGTTCAGGGTTTCAGGGGGTAATTAATTGGCTAATGTCCACAGGCAGAGGCAGCAAGAAATGAGTATTGTCTGAGTTAAATGAAGTTTCTCTATACGAAAAGTGAAAAGAACCATAAAAGACAGTTTCTTTTGCAACGTGTAAAATGAGCGAAGGATTGTATTGAGATTGTCTCACAAAATGAAACAAATAACAAAGGTACCCTCTTTATCGTCCACAAATTTATAATTATATATGATTAATGGTGCTTCTTGTAGACTCTTCTGCAAATTCCTGTGCTTGCAAATGCCCTAGAATCAGGAATTGCCTAACGAATTCCTACCACAATACCAACCAAATTTTAATTTTACAAGGGTACAAGAAACATGCGAATTCTTTGTTTTTTAATGGTTCATTTTATTTTTGATTATCTACCGTAAATACTTAGCATATACAATTTCTTGATTTTTCATTCTATATTATATACAAATACATATACCTTCACATATACATATATATATGCGTTTAAACTTATAAGCTATTGCTCTGCTTTGGTTTTTCTTTCTTTTCGGGGCTGTCGGAATTATAAGTAGGCATAATATATATATATATATATGTATATATGTATATATGTATATCGCTATGAATATACATAAATATGTGACATTATATGGTATATATAACATCAATAATATAGCATACATGTGTATGTAAATAATTGGTGACTTTCATTATGTAAGTAAATATATTTTCAGTTTCGTAATGAGTTTGAAAAGCTTCTCACAAGACTTTCTTGGTTACGCTTATCTCAAGAATTAATGAAACGAAAGACAAGAATAAACTAGTTCGTTTATAAGGTATAGTTAGGAGCTGGGCTAGTGCTGAAAGGGCTTGGCTCGGCTCTCAAAGAAATTAACTTTGGTTTTGTTTTCAATTTCATTTGTTTTCCTTTTTTTGGGGTTTTTGTTGGTGATCGAAACCTTTCGATAAGCGCGAATTGTTCTTTGTAAATGGTTTCCCTGCCTGATGAATGGAAAAATGAAAATCTTCAGATTGTTGCTGCTGATGCTGCGGCTGCTGCTGCTGGTTAGTTTGTAAATATGTATGGTAAATGCAGTTGAAGTTACTTTGAGCTAGCTGACACATGTTTCTGGCTGTGTGCGTAATAGGTGTGTAAATATTTTAGATACATTTCGCAGTTGCAGTTTCTGGCGCCTCAGGCAAAACTTTTACATCATCAACCTTACTCTTCGCTGCCGCTTTGCCGGCTTCCGCTTTTTCCTCTTCCCGAAGTGTGGCACAAGAGTTGCTGGACAATTGAATCATGTTAATTGCCTGATGCATCTGCTGCACGCTTTGCTGCCGCTGCCGCTGCCGTTACTGCTGCAACTCTGCTGGGGCACCCGCAGGCTTTGTCTCTGTTGCTGCTCCGTTTGTGATGCTGCTTCTGCCAACGTTTTTGGCGCTGCCCGCATGGGCAACTGTTGGTGCTGCTGCTTTGTTGCAATCACAGCCAGCTGCGACACTAATTGCTCGACCAGCGACCAGCTGAGCAGCGCCAGCAGCGCTGCACTTGCCCCATTGAGTGCCGCAGATTGGCTGCTGCCCGAGCTGACACCTCGCCAGGCGGCCCCTCCTTCCTCCAAACCTTCGACGCCGTCTTCTTCATCTTCGCCTGAGGGTACAAAATGAAAGAAAAAGTCTAGCGAGAAATAGAAAAATGCAGGCCTTGTACTCTTTGCTTTGTTGTTGTTGTGCTTTTTTGTACTTGTTTTATCTTTTGTGTATGTGAACGCTGCTAATTGGCTGCGCTGCCGAACTTACCCTGCAGCTGTGTCAGGTAGCTGTTCTTCTTGCTGTGAAACTGTTCCTCCTCGTGCACCGTGTACTGGTCGTAGAGCTCGTCGGGACTCACGCGATTGCCGTTGGCGCCAGCCCCGTGTTTGCCAAACGGATCTGCCGCGAGGATGGTCTTCTCCGTCGTCTTCCAGTACACATCGTGCAGCTGTGCACTGCAGCGTAACTACAAAGATAAACTCGGTTTATTAAGCTATTCTGCACCAGGGGCTTCTACCCGCAGCGCACCTTCAATTTTCCGTTCTCAAACTGCTGATCGGTTACCACAAAATGAATGCCCACAATGGCGGATTCCATCTCGTTGCGTGGGTCGCGCAGGATCTTGTGATGCCGTACGTGAGAGGGATTTACCTAGGGAAGAAACAAAATACTTGGGAATAAATGGTGTTGATGTTATCCGGAAAACAGATGTAGATTCATCAAAAGGTGTAGAATCACATTATAAATATGGGTGTCAACTCAACGAGTGCCATTCCTTCGTTGGCAACTATGTAGAGATCACAGTCGCAAATTGCAAGTTCTCGATCTCGATCCGTTGCATACAGAAAGTCAGAGCTATGAGAACTAATATTGTCATTAAAGGATTTCAGAAATAAATAGTATCATTATCAGTAAACAATTGTCATTGAACAATAAAACTGATTTATAGAAACATTACATATGTATATTATATATTAAGTTGCAGTAAACACATATATATATATATATATATATATATTGTAACTATTAATTTAACATAATTCTCTTTGTTCATCACGGATTTACTTAATTGATTGTAACGCATTTATTTATTATGTTCAACGATATTAGAAGTTCACTTGTTTATAGCTGTTATTTATAAATTGTTCAACACTTATTGTTAGACTTGATCAACGATTTATCGAAATGTGACGAGGTCGATATGACCACTAAGCATATGACTTAAGCTGAGGAGAATTTATCGAAGCGAAGACAAAAGAAATTAATATTAATACATATGTATATAATAAACGCCCAATAATACTTTAAATAATTAATTAATTCTCTCAATATGGCTTATCATATTCTACAATGGTACAGTAAATTATGAATATATTTTAACGTCTATCACCTAATCACATCTTCACATGCGACGACAATCCATAAGCACCAGAAATAACAAACACATATTGTTACAAAAAAACAATATCATATTTTGCACTTTAAAGTACACACACAATCCTCAAGGCGGTACATGCCTCTAGTGTTTTATTCTATTTAAGACGAAGCAAGAGTTCAGATCTTTCCAGCCGGGGCTTAATTTGGCATTACGTTCTGCTACTTATACTCCCGATGCGGATGCTAAATCATATAATAAACGCAGCCAGCTAAATAATTAGCTAACACACACACACCCACACACACACACACACATATATGTACTATGTATGTATATATACGTAAATAGCTTCAACCACACACTCGGATACTCACACGCTGCTAACTGCGCTTCCCACGCGTAGACAGTTTGGGGCAATTTCAGCTTTACTCCTCGGCAAACAATGTTCATTGATGACGCATAATAGCGGAAGCAACAATAACAAAAGTAACAACAACCTCACGGGTAACTACAACACCAAAGCACGGAAGCACCAGAGCAAAGCAACACACGAAACACACACACGGGGAACACACACAGACTACCACACAGAGATATAACCGCAACTCTGCGCTGGTTTCTGGGTAAACGCTCAGTGCACAATCGGTTGAGCTGCGATTGAGTTGTTCTGAATTGGATGCAGTTGTCGCTGCCATCATCGCAGGCGTTGTTTTGCCTTGCCCATTGATTGAAAACGGCTAAATCACTCCCTCTGCTTTCAGTCCCTGCTCAGTCCAACTCAGTATATATGCTCAAACAATAAAACCACTTATAATTAAATTGCAATAAGCACAAGTATGCACTAAAGTACGGCGGAAATAAATTGTTTCAAGGGAAAACTATATAATATACTAAGTAGAGTTGTACCGTTTTGTTCAGACTTAGTTCGTTTGAACTACTCCACAAACTGAACTAACGAACTAAATCCCTGATTTTAGTTCATTGGACTTTTGGTCTTTAGTTCATTGGTCTTTTGTTCTTTTGGTCTTCGAGTCTTCGTTGATAAAAATTTTATTTTTTTCACCGAATTTTGCCATTCTCTGCGGCTTTTGACAACTGTCGATCATTATTTTGAAAATCAGTTTTATATTTGAAATTTAAATTTTTACAAAATTAAGCTTTATCTTCCATACCACATGTAATCATTTATTTACTTCATTTTTACACATAATTAAAAAATAACGATCGACACTTGTAAACATGCGCGATGAATGGTAAAATTCAATAAAAGAATATGATTTTGACCAACGAAGACCAAAAGACTCGAAGACCAAAAGAACAAAAGACCAAAAGACTCGATGGAAAGAACTAAAGATTGAATTAGATAACGAACTAAAAGACTCGAAGAAACGAACTAAAAATTGAACTATAGTTCATCGAAAAATGAACTAATGAACTAACTCCCTGAAACAAACCCAAATCAACAACTCTAATATTAAGTCGTATATGATGAACAGCGATGGGGCGTATAGACTTCAGAATTATCGACAATCGAGTATCGAGAATCAACCTCGATGCGTCGACTTGTCGATAATGTTGACAATCAAACTTAAACGTCAAAAATTTCCAAATTTTTACAATTTTGAATCGTTTAATTTCAAAGAAACATATAAAACAATATTAACAATGAGCTCGCACAGACAACCGACATTTATTTACCTATGTGTGTGATTTTTGTTTTGCGTCCTTTCAGATTAGAAGACACAAATCCGCACATCAGACTGAGGTTCTCCTCAGGCAATTGTCCCAGCAATCTTAAGAGATTAAAGCAGATAATAAAACTGAGTAAGAATCCAATGAGAAACCCCGTTGGGCTTCATATGGGTTCCTGTAGACTAAGAGCATAGCTTAGAAGAATAGGGCGTAGTTCGCCCTGCAGATTACCCTGCGACCTATGTTCCGGTAAAGTTTAATTTGTTAAATTCATACATAAATACATATGCATGCTTCGAATTATTCTCGACATATTTCGCTTGAGGAGGAGGAGGATACGTATATACTTTTATCAGCATTGTATATAGTAAGTAGGAAAGTTGTAGCTTTAATACGCCGCTTACAAATAGAAAACTAAATTACTGATTTGTGGAGGCGGTGGGCGTGGCATCCAACATTTAAAATAAACTTGATCTGTGTCTGTTACACATAAATCTTCATGCTAAATTTGATAACTCTAGCTTATAAAAGCTGAGATTTGTGTGTTCACACAGACAAACATGGCTCAATCGACTCGGCTAGTGATCCAGAATGTATAAACTTTATACTGTATGCCACGCCTCCTTCTGCCTGTTACATACATTTGCACAAAGTAAGTACCCTGTGATGACCATTTTCAATGGTCGAACGGTATAATTAGGTAAATTACCGATTTGCTTTGTATAATATTGTTATATATAATATTAAACGAGTTATTTATTGACATTGACGACGACTTTAAAACTTCGAAAGTGAAAAACAACGCGTCGTGGCCAAACACTGGTAAGGAATATAACAAGAAAGAGATTTTACTTTCCATAAGTCGAAGGATTCATAAATATTCGGCTTGTTTTTTCTGTCAATTATGTTTTAAATAAAGCTACTAAGTTTGATTGAATTCCCAATAGTTATTTCATTTATATTTTGTTAATTATGAGTTTGATTCTTTTATTTGATTCTTTTAAAATTATACAATATGTATACAAAATGAGAATTGTTCCCACTTAACATTTTCAAAGTTCACCTTCTACTGGAGAAAATGCTGAGTGTGTAAGCGAGTGCAGGATGATTCATTTGAGCTGGTAAGTCGACTAGTTTTTGAACAAATAAATTATATTTAAATGCGCACAGACAGCGCACAAACTTTTCTCGAGCACTGTAATTATCAATAATCGCATGCCATGTTAAACGAGTAGAACTCCTTTTCTAAGTGAATCTTCCTCGCAGCACTTCATTATGCACAGACTCACTTGACTTATCAACATTTCTCGGATTCAGAGCTTCGAAAGTACCTATGCATAAGAGGCAAGGCAGAGCGCGTAAATGGAAAATTAGTTCGCCAAACCGTGGAAAGCGGCAACAAAACTGTTGCAGGCACGCCTTCATCCCTAGAGAGGGCATTAGCTTTTATTCAGATTTGCCAAAAACGCTGTGAAAATTTTTGCTGCACAGTTGAAGAGTTTTCCAATAGCATTTTCCACATTTTCATGCCCAGTGCGTGCATAAAACTGCTCTAAATTATCATCAGCAGGAGCAGCTGTAATGCACGTGGGCCCAACACAGCCCGAATCTGCGTGTGTGTGGTATGTGTGTTTTTCTGGTAATTACTGAACTCACACAGTGGCACACACAACTGCACACCCACGCATAAATTTCTCACAGATGCCGCTTAAAAACAAGAAAATTGTGTGTTGCATAATTTGCGTTGCACTCACCTCTTCATTATTCACTGTCCATGTGAGATTCGCTGCGGGCCGCGAGTGTCGCGATGTGCAATTGCCCCGCAATATGTCGCCGACCCGATATCGCGGGCGGATGCCGGTTATGAATGGTGCATTGTGCGGCGTCTCTGTAAAAGCAATAAAAGTTCAACGTCAGAAGGGGTAAACCTCTTTCTCTGTTTGTATGTGTGTGTTTGTGAGTGTGTGTGAGTGTGTGTTAGTATGAGTGTGTCTCAGTGTATCTGCGCGTGTATACGTTTGTATTTTTAACCATCGATTGTCACTATAGTGTTTGATACACAGCTAGGACAGAGCGGGCTCGCATCCTGCCCAATTTGGAGGGTGTGTCGTTCCTCCCTCCTTCCCACTACTCTCGCAACCCATCACCGCCGACATTTCGACATTCGTGTAATGACAGTCGAGGTCTGATCTTTGCGGTTACACAGTCTATAATTGAAATGCTTTTGTCAACGTGCACGTAGTTGGCTTATGAGAGAGCAAGTGCGAGCGAGAGTGAGACAGATGAAATTGGAGTGAGTAGCGCTGTCTGTTTGGGGAATTTCATTTAAGCGCAAACGGAATAATCCCAGTTATGGCATACTGGAAGAGTTAAAGCGATTTGAGATGCACTTCAACTGGCCAAATGTACATCATATATAGTATGTTTGAAGCTGAGTTTGTTTGAATTAGGGATTGATCAACATACAATTTTTCAAAAAATTTTGCTATTCCCTTGCAAAGCGGATATATTTTTTGTCATAAGAACAACATAACCTAGAACTATTATACAAGTATATATTCTAAATCAGAATCAATAGTAAGTCGAACAGACATGTAGGTTTCTGGTAACACAAACTAGACTCTGTCTCTTATATCTGCATACTGTAAGTTATAACGACCCTGGGCGGACAGAAATTTTAAATATCTGATTTAACAATCGGCCGACTATATCTTATAGTTTTAATAGAAAAATATTCTGTATCTGTATTTTGTAAAATACATATATGTAAGTATAAATAATTCGAAAGAGGTCTTAACCAAAATTTAGCTTATTAGCTGTTTTTAGAAGAGTCGAAGAACTAGATATAAAATTCTTATTATAGAATAATAAGAATGCGTTAAATTTAGCTTATTAGCTGATTTTAGAAGAGTCAAAGAACTAGATATAAAACTCTTATTATAGAATAATAAGAATGCGTTTCTAAAATTGCGTTTGTGTGGTATTTGCAGCGATAAGCTAGCACACGGAATCTGTTACAATTTCTTGCATTACACTGAACAAAAGCCCAAACAGCAAATGCCGAAATCACACGAACGTCTTTAATTCAAAAGTTCCCTGCACTCTATTAAATGTATAATTTGTTTACTAACAACGTTAGTTGAAAAACAAAATCGAAATCAAAACTAACTTTGCAAGATATTTCCTTATTTAAATAGACAATCTCCAACTTAATTTGCAGGAGACAGAGTCAAGAAATAATATTGAGCTGAATTTGTTGAGTTAGTTAAGAAAAAGTTTGTTTCTGTTTAGACAAAGCGCAAACCAGTTCCGGAGAAATGTTCTCGATTTTCGCATTTCCGCATTAATGCACTAGCTTCACTTCCTGCTCAAACCGAGCGAAAACTTGCAGCATCAACTGTCCTTCCTTATTTTACTGCAAGGCTGTCATATGCGAACCGGACAAGGACCGGGCGAGTTCAATTGGGCAGGCTAAAGCGACTCGACTTGACTAGAGCTCGAATGTCAAGAGTCAGAAGTCATGAGTCAGGCAGCACGGAGCTGGGGGCGGGTTCGCTCTTAAAAATAAACTGTAAACTCAAAATGCTCGCAAGTCAAGCTGACAAAATACAAACAAATTTACGGGCTCCAGATGAAGATGAAGATATTTAAGCAGCCAAACAAAATACCAGAAAAAAAGAAAAAGAATCGCTTGAGATGGTCAATAAACTTTTAGCTGCCTGTGTGTGAGCGGTTGTGTGTATGCGAGTGTGTTAGTGTGTGCTATTGGTTGGGAGACTGAAATTGTCTGTCGTTTTGGCTATTCGGCTGTCCCAAACTTTGGCCGTGTCTATTTCATGTTTATATGACCATCTGTGTTCGCTCCTCATATGTTTGTGTGCATTTCCAATTGGTTTTCGGGCAAATCGGGCCAACCACAAGCCAACATAAACGCAAACATGAATACAACCAACACACAGACACAGACGCAGATGAACAAGTGCCTTAGATTATCCCGTTTCAGGATTATGCCAATATAGTTAAACATTTGTGGCAAGCATCATTAAATGCTACAACTCTGGGGCGATTTCTGGCCGGGAAAGTAAATGGACCTTCGTAGAGAAACAATACTGCGAAATATGATGAATGGATTGTATGCAAAGCAATTTAAAATTGCAGAGGCTTAGCTATTTGGTGGCTCTCTTGAATTGAACCGATTAAGCTTGACTATTCGTTACGTCTGCGGCCTTTGATTAATTACGATACTTTGCCAGGACTGGAATACTTGTTCTGGTTTGGTTACTTCATTTTACTGCTATAGTACATTATTCGTTGCGATTCAGTTCAACTTAAATCCGTACATACCTTGACTGTCAATCTAAAAGTCTTGAATTTCCATAACATTGCATTGAACGTGAATACCAAGCTAGAGTTGGCGATCTTTTAGGTATATTCATTCTGGGTTTATTAAATTATCCCACTGATACTGAAATAAGACTATCCAGATCTCGAAACATCCCAGCTAAAAATTGAATAGTTTTAAATTAAGCTTGATTATTTGTTATATCTGCGGCCTTTGTTTGGTTACTTCATTTTCCTAGTATGGTACATTGTTCATTGCGATTCAGTTCAAATTAAATCCGTACATACCTTGACTATCAATCTAATAGCCTTAAATTCCCATAATAATTAAATCGCTATCAAAATATGGTTTGATGCAATTACAATTTGCATTTTCGTTGAGTTAGACTTAAATACCATTTTTGAATGATAACATAGCCCTACAAAAACTGGTCTCATGATCAGAGTATCCATTTATATAAATATTTAATATTCAAACTGATGTAAAATGAAATGAAATCATCCAGATCTCGAAAAAAGTAACATCCCAGCTAAAAATTAAATTGTTTTAAATTGTGGCTTCAATGTATGTTTTACCATTAGCCACCACTACGTTAATATATTTCTGTGATTCATTCTGTGATTCAATTTTTATCTGTTTTCATTTCTGCTTGTGTTGTGTTCTGTTGTGTTGGGGTTTGCCTTTCCTGGCATTGTGCCGGGAATATTTTTTATTTTTTACTTACCAATAACCTCCAATTCGGCGGCGGCTATTAATGTATGAAACGAGGGCGCATCCGCAGATACTTCGCAACTGTATTTACCGGATGTTGGCATTGCTACCGCATCGAGCACCACTTGGCTCTCGTTTGAGGCTGTGCGCTGCAAAGAGAGAGAGAAAGAGATAGAGAATTGATGATGAGCGAGTCAGTAAGAAAAAGTAGCGCATACGAAGACAAAATCAATTTTTATAAGATATACATAATGTACATATGTATGTACATATAAAACAAGTAAGAATGCTAAAGTCGAGTGTGATCGACTGTATTACATGCTCACCGCCCAATCGTTCAACAATAAGATTTAGTGATGTCTTGTAGATTTTTTGTTAAGGCCTTGTAGGCGCCGACTTGAAAATGTTAAACCCTACTCATTATTTCTTAACTTCTACATTAATGGGATTTGGATTGTGATAATTATAGAGTCTATGAAACGAACTTTCTACAATAGTTATTAACAATTACAACTAAGCTTTAATTCCGCACGTTTATATATCCTTGGAGTCTACAAAATTGAAATAAATTTCACGGACCGCTGATGACTTTGTGTTGAGTTTCATTAACAATTAAGGAAAAACACAGAACAAAAAAAAATTGTTGAAACTGGTCAATTATGTGCGGCTCGCAGTGAATGTTCGGTAAATATTTTTAGCTTCTTTTTTTATACCCTTCGACCATTGAAAATAGTCAAAAAAGGGTGTACTAACTTTGTGCAAATGTATGTAACAGGCAGAAGGAGGCGGGGGAGACCCCACAAAGTATATTTATTCTTGCTCAGGATCACAAGCCGAGTCGATTGAGCCATGTCTGTCTGTCTGTCCGTCTGTCTGTGTGAACGCACAGATCTCAGCTATTATAAAAGCTAGAGTTACCAAATTTGGCAGGAAGACTCCTGTGTACTATCAAGTTTATTTCAAATGTTAGGTGCCACGGCCACGGCCCCAGTCAATCAATAATTTAATTTTTGAACTCAATTTGTAAGGGCTGTACAAATGCTACAACTTTCTGACTTTAACATATACTAAGCGGAATGAATTATCTACGTATTCTCCAATTTGCAAACCGATCGGACAATAATCACAGAAGTTGTTTAAGAAAGTATGAAAATGCTTCTGTCAGTTAACGAGAGAGGCGGGCGAGCGCCATCTGTCGGGAATAATTGTAAAGCATGTGCATATGTATGTATATGTGTATGATTTTAACAAATTGAACTACACGGGAACATAGTTCAATGGGGTATCCCACTGTCGCGACTGTTGCTTTTCTTACTGGTTCCTTTTCGTAAGCCGCGATTTTTTTGCATCTGTTACTGGTTCATACATATGCATACTATATCATATACACATTCACACTTATACATATACTTTATATGAATGAATGACTATATTGGGTATATGCGGAAATGTGAGTACAAAATCAACAGTGGGTTAAATAATAAAATTGCTCCACGCGCGTCGAGTTTGTCAAATGGTTTTTAATTCATTTTCTCGCAAAAAAACTTTTTTATGGAAACAGAAATACACCGAAAGGTGTGGTAAAAATGTAAATATATCATTTATGTATTTATTGTGAAATATTTGTGAGACTTCTCTGACAGTATTGCAATCGCAGTGAACGAGAGGTTTTTGTTGCTTAATCTATAAGGAATTTCGCAATCAAAAATACTGAAGTCCAGATGGCGTTGGAATGGCACTGACAAACTAAAAGAGTTTACTTAACATATTTACGAATATTTTTGGTTTCTCTACATCGGATGTATGAATATGTGTGCAAACAGATACATATGTGGAAACACAAATTAAAATGTTTATTTCATTGATTTCTCAACAATATGAGTATAACAATGTAATTATTAATTTAGCACTGAGGCAAAACAAAATATTGATTGATTGATTAGTATTGATATTTTATTTACAAAACGAGCTTTTCACAACAGACGCGCGTCTCTCCTTCAAATTTCGCGATCTTCTCTTATTTTTCTTGAAACTTGAAACTCAAAAACCATTCAAAGGGAACTATCGATTATTAAAACATAAAAGTGTCGTTGGTTCAAACGATGTTGCATCGAGTAGGGTGCGCTGTTACGCCTATACTCTCCCATTCCTACATTTATCAGTGTATTTGTTTCCGAAAATGCTCTCAACATTTGCAAATTCTCGGTAGAATGGTTCGAGCACGTTTCGCAATATTTTTCTAAATGTTGGCATTGCCTTTCATTTGCAATTTAAAAATAAACACTTTGTTTTTCCTACCCCTTCTTCACCGTTTCCGTTGTGAGCTTTTTCAACTGCATCTTTTCTATTGTCACATAAAATAAATAGATTGCCAATGTATTTTTTATATGCTTCAATAATTTTTTAAAATTGTGAAACAAGTTAAAAATACCAATATTTATTGAAAAATATTGCCCAGACTGCCAATCCATCGAATCGTAGCCAAACCAAAAACAAAACTGCAGGGATAACATACAAAAATAAAGAAGAATTGATATGTACCTTCGCACCGACAGTTTTATACCCTTGCACCTTTTACTTTCAAACTTAATTGACTGTTTCTATACTAACTTTATTTATTGTAGCGGTTCAGGTATGGTTCTTATTGTACTGGTCGTATTTTAACAAAAAATAGGCAAAACTGGTCAAGTATTCAGTGTATAAAGCCATTTATTCAAATGTATAAATATACATATATGTACAAAAATATAATAACTTCAAATACGAAAGCAAAATCGAGAGTTCGGTAGTCATATACCTGCTACCGCAGTTTGCCAGCAAAAACTATTTTAATTTTAAGCATATTTTGTGTTGCATTCATTAAATAGCTATGTTTACTATCTGATGGCAACATAATTTTCAGAAATAATGTGCTTGTGATAATTATTGTAGTTTTTTTTTTGGAATAAAATGGGACAAATTTAAAAACAAGCTCTAGAACGTTGCAATAAATAATAAAAGTGTTATCACAACATTTTGTTACTCATTCACTTTAAGTTTGTTCGTCCATTAAGGGGGGAAGACAAACTGACAGTTGATACCGACTCAGACTATATACGAGTACATATGTATATTCTGCTTCCTTTTGCCTGCTACGCATATCCCGAAGGTTGAGATATCTTGCAAAATATTCAAAGTGACCGATTGGTTTTATGGGATCTAAAGATATGTGTCCAATTCGGCTAGATCATAATCATTTATCGATATATGTACTACTGTATGTACACACACTTTAGAGGGCTTGAGATGCATTCCATGGTGCTTGACACACATCTTGGCAAAATGAATATACCCTCTAAAAAGGTACAAAATGGAAAAATGAATCGAAAGATTGGTAAATCCCGAAATAAATGGGAGCCAACTGTTGTTGTTTATTCCGGCTCGTAACTGCCGTCAAGCGGAAGTTAAAAACCGTGTTTTGATTTGATTGTGCATTGAAATGTTGTATGTCTGCTAAACTATGCGGGCTCCTCCCTTCCTCTTGTCAGCCTCTCTTGAATATTCACCCATCAGTTAACTGAAGCATTTTGCTGGTTTCGGGGCGAACAAAATGCAAATGTTTCACATTGTTGAACCTTGCGTAGCGTTTATTTTAATTTATTTCGATTTGGTATTGGTTTTGAACAAACCTCTCCTTCCACATTACTTATATTTGAAAAAGGAAAACGTCGATAAAAATGGCAAAAAACTACAACGAACAACAACAAGCTCGACTGTTATTTACAGGTTTCATTTAGTTCGCAAATGTTTTAAATATTTGCGAAACTCTATGTGATTTTGTTGAAATTTCCCTGAAACGGGTTTGGCATTAGGAGAAATAAAACTGAATCCATAAGCTACACTACAGTTTTATTTAAAAGAGGGCACTCTAAATGCGCTCTGCCCCTCTCTCCACGTCTCAGCCATATGTACAGTTTTATTATAAAACCCACAAAACACTAGCCAAATGTTTTTTATATTTCCGACCATTGAAAATAGACAAAAACTGCATATTGTACAATACTACAAGTACTACATACTTTACATGTTTTTGGACTTGTATATGTAAGATGTATGAGACCAAGAGATGTATGATAGACATCAAAGATTATAAATGTATATTTTTAATCAGGATCAGTGGCCGCGATTGAGCCATGTCTGCCTGTCTGCGTAAATACACAGATCAAGACTATTATTAAACCTAGAGACGATCAATTACATGGAGGTTTCTCTATATCACATTCAAACGGATAGTATGCAATTATACAACAAAAGTATTAAAGTCACTCAACCATATATTTTTAATTTTTAATTTCATTAAATTAGCTATATCCTATGGCTTTCATAGGAAATAAGTAAGAGATAATAATTTTCATAAACAATTTGTTTAAGTATGTCCATTGATTGCAATTGTCAATTAACACAAACAATATTATTCAATTCGCCACTATTATATTTAACCTACATATATATTACCGGACTCATATTATAACCTGATTATAGTAGGTATAAAACATAATGCCAAGGTAAGCCCAAATAATATATAATATTATAACTTTGTGAAAACTGAAAATGTATGAAACATGTGTATGTGGAAGGTGGCTTGGGCAGATCCTGCAAAGTATATATATTCTTAATCAGCCATGTCCATCTCTCCGTCTGTCCGTTTAAAAACTTAGATTCCAGAGACTATAACAGCTAGAGTTACAAAAATTTGGTATCAATATGTATTATTATTGCACGCAGAACAAGTTTATTTTAGATTTTGGCCACGAATTTGAAGCGTAATTTTAATGATTTCTTTAAATTTTGAATTAAATTGTACTGATTTCGAAGCCGCTCCCTGAAAGTATGCAACACAAAATACGCAAAAGAAGCTATATATATTTAAGAAATCGTTTTGCTCAGCTTTATACAGTCGGGCGACGCTAGACTGTAGCTTTCCTACTAGTTTAAATTAAATAAGTGTACAATAAGTAAATCGCTTCATTCTGTTTATTTCTTTGACTTACCCTCACTTTAACGCCAGGAAAATGAAATACTTTCATGGGCGGCGTCTCCTTAGGCGTATACCTGTAGAACTCGCGGCGTCCCTTATACCATTTCACTGAATACAAGCTATCGTCCTCGATGTCATAGGAACATTTAAGAACCGCCTTTTCGCCCCGCTTCACGGCATGGGGCACTCGCACCCGGACATCGCGCAGCGCACTGCAGAACTCTAAAAACAAGAGACAAAAATTTAATTTATTTTGCGAAATATTAACATAAATTGTTAATTATTGAAATCTGCTTGCTGACAGAATACAAAATTGACCTAAGCAAACAAACCCTTCGGGCTTTGCGATAATACCCAAACGACACATTAAAAGAGAGCAAAAATCCTTTTTTAATTTACAATTTGCATTTTATTATCAATTTTGATTATGGCTTTTTTTTGTTTCTTTTACCGTCTTGCGAATTATTTATCATAGGTATTTTATTTATATTTTCATGGCATTTCTGTGTGCTTTATTAAATAAATCCCAGCAGCGTTTTATTGACTCGACAATTCCCCGGACACGTTCAACTTTTATTGAGGGGGTCTGAAGTTATACACCCTTTTTTCAGGGATGGCCAACAGTGTTTGTTGTACGTATGTATGTGACGTGGAAATGAGGAAATCATGAAGAATCTGGAACCCTGCAAACATTAAATACTGTGCGTTTTGCTGGATTTATTGAATATTTAGTTAATACAGTAATTTTAATATTGTTTCTAACATTCTAATCTGAGTTTTAACTATCATTGCACGAATATTGTTAAGTTTGTAATAAATTATTGAATCAGGTAAGGGTCGAACTTATTTCACTACCCGTCTAGTCGATCTATTACAATCATTTTAATATGGTGATACTATACATATGTATGGTAGATAATACCCAACCATAGATACAGCCATTGACATCTGTACACTTGCTTTGGGTTGTTTATTGTCAACAGAATTTTAGGTCATCAATTTAACTGCCTGTTGTCGTGCATTAACGTATTATAAGCGTTTAACAACTGATTCCGGTACGAGCAATATTGAGAAAATAATCATATGAGATTTGCGTCTGATTTAATGTGATTATATTAAAAACATATCCGTTGAGTGTCATAAAAAGGACATAAAAACGTTAATAACCCAATGTCGAAACAATAAAAATAGATAATAAATAAATGTTGCGACACTGTCGTATTATTTTTCAAACATATCAAACAATGTTATTACTGTTTTTCGTTCATTAGTATTACAAATATTTACAGTTAAATTGCTTGATGCCCGAGCGAAGGTCGTCGAATTAATTTAACCTATCTATGCCAATCAAAATTATCTACGTATTTGCTTTCCATTAGGTAACAAGCAGCCAAAGCGAAAAAGACTGTTAATGTCTAGCGACTATATGTTGGACTTTTCGTCCGCAGAGTTCGCATATGTGTGTCCAACAAGAGAATACAAAGATCAATTAAGGCAGTAAATAAAGAAGTGTAATTTATTCACGATACAAAAAGGTGCGCGTCTACTCATCGCGGCAGTTTACTCTAAAACTAATATATGTATGTACTTAAACTTGGCGTTGCCACTCTTATAATATTCTAGTGTGACCAGATTTGCTGCTTTGTTATGACGTTATTCAAACACTATAGTTATTGCAGCTGTTAACGAATAGGTAAAGAGTGTAACAAATTCCAAGAACAATTCAATACAACCCTAGATTATTAGATAGATATGTTAAATAGTATAGGACTAAGCCACATGGTTAAAAACTTTAAGAGTGCCTTTATGATTTAATTTATGCATCATCATAATGAAAATGATTCTGTTGATGTTAAAAATAAGTTGGTTTTTTTCTCGATTTAATATACTCAGGCATATAAAAGGAGTAATAGGTTTACGCTAGTAACAAAAAAATAACATTCATGATCCCCATAGACACATTCATATAGCCCAGTTCGATGGGTTGAGTGCGAACACAATTCCGAGTGTGCTTGGCCGTAACTTTGATTGCTTGTTTGCTTGTTTCGAGTGTTTATGCCAGCAATCTCCGCCTACTCTATAAGTTTGTTCTTCAGCTGCAAAGTGCTGTAAATCAGTTTATCCTTACTTGATTCCTTTAATTTAACATCACTTATCACTTGCTTGTGGCCTCCCGTCGCTTTCCTGCCGCAGTGCATCGTCGAGGCTGTAAAAAGTACGCCGGCAAATGAATGTCCAAACAGGCACCCGCAGCACACAAAGACTAGGTGTGTACTGGTGTCTGTGTCTGTGTCTGTGCTATGCCTGTGCCTGTGCCTGTGCATCTGCGTGTGTATTGGGGTGTAACCCTTGCAAATCCCATCAAATAACTGTAATTGCAAAGTTTTTGCTGCTAGACACGAGCGCACGCCTACAGCAGCAACAAGCAGCAACAGCTACAGCTACAGCTACAGGGAGGACTATGCACATGCACCCCATTTGTTGGCAACTCGCAGTTGCCAGGACTGCTGCAGCGAGTGGGCGCCTCTCTTGGAGGCGTCGCATCTCGTAGTCACTGGCACTGGCAACGTGTGCAATAAATATGAATAACGAGCACAACGTGAGTGGCACACAAAGTAGAAAGCCTCGCACACACACTCGCAGGGAACACACAGACAAATGAATCTGTCTGGCTTGGGCTGTGAAAAGGCAGCTCCTAGTGCGTCCCTTGGCCGGCGATACACGAGTCGGCAAATATTTGCCGTGTGCTGCAATCGAGGCAAGGCAACCTGCTCGCTGCTAGCTGTGACTTCTTTTGTTTAATCCTTGTTTATGCAACATGCATGGCATATTTTAAACATCAACTGAGGAGAGTGATGGACAAAAGAGAGCGGCAGAGGAGCAGAGAAGCAGGGGGCAGGGTGAGAGCTAGACAAACGCCTGCCAATCTGCCACACAACTGTCCGGCAAAGAGTGTGATTTATCCAGCATCTGCTGCTGCACTAGATAGACAGATTGGCCAAGCAATTTCAAGCAAATCTGTAGGCACAGCTACAAATTTCAGCTCACCTGATAAGGTGAGCTTAAGCAGTCAAACAAGTATAAAACGCTTTAAGAAAGTCTACAGTGTTCTTGAAAGCCAAGGTTTTTCACAAATCTCTGCCTATCACTTTACCTATTTCATTGCTGTTGACTAGTTATTTTTACAAAAAAGAGAAATTTATGTACGAGTATGCTATAGGCACAATGACCACACAGTATGTATATTCCAGGTCACCAAGAATAGCTGAGCAGATCTAAGCAACTAGAGCTAGAGTCCTTGTATACCATATACAACACCCACGGAAATCTATAATTTTATATATTAAGACAAGAGTTTGAATCTGGGCTTTCTATTTATGCATTTATTGCACTCTCAGTTCTTAGTTACTTGTGTCTTTTAAAGATATTTTGAAACTGTTTCAAGGTGGTCATAGCCTCAGACTTGCTCGTTTGAAGCTGTCGATAATTGTAATAATTGTCTAAGTTAAGTGAATTTTCAAATAAGACTTAAAGGTTGTCTTTTAATTTTCTATATTAACTGATACCTTTCGCTCTCTCCAAATTATGCTACGCTTTTCCAATGATTTAGAAGTCAGCTAATTGAAACTTGAAATGCCAAGGAGACAAACAGAAAACTTGACCCTAAATGGAGCTAACTAGCCGTAGCTCCCCCTATGACCACTCCCCCACACTCTGTCCCTACTCTCCTCTCTCGCTTGTTCACTGTCTCGCTCTGTAGCCACATAATTTCCTTCCACATGAACTCCTTAGAAGCAACGTTTGCCCCAACGACCACACAGTTTACACGATGAAGCTCGGAAAAAAGAAACCCAAAACGTTCCAACAAAACCCTGTGGAGGCCGGGCAAGTGCGGCAGAGGGGCGTCAGGAGGGATTCAACTGCAACTGCTCTCTTTCGGAAAGTTTCGACGGTTAAGTTTATGAACTTGGTTTAGAATGTTGCGCAACATCAAGTTTCACTTGGGCAACAGTTGCTGCCGAGACAAGGCATTTCAATTTTCTATTAGCTGAGAGGGCTCTCGACTGGAACTGCAACTGCAGTCGGGACAGGTGCAGCCGTTAAACGAAAATTGGAAAATCTGAAAACTGTTGCTGGCAAAATGATTGTTAAATGTGAAATGCCAGCTCATTGAGCACGTTCTCATCGGCAGCTGCCAGTTCACAGAAATGGGGAGAGATGACGTCACGAATGAGGGCTCAAGCTGGGGTCGGACAGGGATGCTCGCTGGGGTTGCTCTAGAGCCAATGGCGCCAAATACATCATAATTTGTCGTGACATTCGAGCCATTAAAATGTAAAATCGCATCAAAAGTGTAACTCGATGCGGGCAGCAACTTGGTACCGGCGCGAAAACAAAGCATCCCTTGCTTTGGGGCACTTCCCAACACTATTAGTGTTAGCTGCCGGGAACTGGCCTGTCACTGGCGTTGTGCACTCATTATTCAATCAGATACGACTTTTGTCTGCTCAAAGTTGAGTAATCACAGGGGTTATTCTCGTACCGTGACACGAACCGAAGCGATATCGGATTTACTATCACTGTAATCGAAGGGGCAAGTTCATCTGTCTCCGCATCCTCGTTTTCATCCCTGGATATTCAAGTATTTATTAATAGTTTGCATGGAGGACAAATTTCTATATCAGCTCAAAAAGCCAACACGCACACATCTCTAGCTTCCTATTCCCCTGCACAGCTGCTGCTGACTCACTGACTTTTTCTGTGACTCTCCCCCACTTTAGTCCTGTCTCACTCCCTTCCCCCACACGACCGACTCTTTATTCGAGCAGACTTGACGCCGTCGCGTCCGGGAGGCGATTGTCCAAGGACGAGGGAGGGGATACAAGAAGGAAAGTCTTTATGAAACGGAGGGGAAAAGAGAGAGAGAGAGAGAGAGAGAGAGAAGGGCAGCCAGAAAGGGAAAGAGCTGGTCTGACTGAAAAATTGTTGACAATTTTTGCTTAATGCATTTGGATGTCAGTTTTTCGGTGACTGCGACTGCAGCTTCAATTCATGCGCTTCCCCTGCAGCTTGTTTGCGCGGCACAAACATACTCATACGTACCACTTGCACACACACACACACAGCCGTACACACTGAGAGACAGTCTGTGTCATATGTATGCGCACTTTTCATTCATTTCATGCATTTTTAGCGCTGCCAACACGAAATTGCGACCGAGTTGACGCGTTCTCGCCCCCAAAGCCTCCTCCCCCTGCCATCCACGCCTCTTTTAGCTGTCTTTGCCGCCTCGGTGGAGCCATTCAAAGAGGCAACCGCAGGACTACGGCTTGCAGCAGCTGATGATGCTGCTACTGCTGCAGACTCTCCGCTCCCACCGTTGAAGTTGGTACAGGACATTGATGTGGCGTCTCATTGCTTTGTGCGGATTATGAAATTTAAGCGCAAAAACCCCATCGTCGAGGCTTTTGTCCCTAACTTAAAGAGTGCAACTCGTCTAATTGTTCATCTGCACCTAACTCTCTCACTCCTTTTCAACATCTCCCTCTCGTTCTCTCCTTGTGTGTATGCAAGTCGTTCTGCTGTTTTGCTATTTGCCATTTAATGTTGGGTTTTCCGGTCACATTGTCAGCTGCTGTCGGTTTTCCATTAAATTTAATGCATTTTGTTTTAATTGCGAACAGATTGGCGACAACAGCTGCCAATGCTCGACTTAATGCGCTGTGAAGATGCCACTTGGGGGGCACATTGGCGGTCTAGTTAAAGCTCGAGAATTTGCTAAATGTATGCGACCGTTGCACACATTAGCAGATAGCAATATAAAGATACTTTTTGCAATTAACAACTTGTTAACAGAGCTTTGAAATGGCTTCCGACAAGATGCGAAGTCCTATACTCTAGATAACTGTCTACGAATGATACAGTTACCGATGATGAACATCTAGACTGGAGCAAGCCTCTTGCTTAGTTAGTATTTTAGTTATACGCTATATATTTTGCTATAATTGATACCATTATTTATTCATCATCATCATTCATCATTACACCAATAATTGATACGTAAACTGTTTCACTTATTTTGTGAAAATTGATAAGTGGATGCACAGACTATGCGCACTAGTAATGCAACTTGTTCATACAATAATTCTTATTTTTAGTGACGGAGCACAGAAGTCAGACAGACGGACAAGGAATTTAGTAAACCTTCACGTTCAGTGGTAAACTTGCAAGTGACTTTATTTTCGTTGATTAGTGAAGCCTTTTGTTTGAGTTCTGTCTTTTCCAAGAGAGAGCAAATTTATAAGATAACAAAAAGTAGGTAAATGGTAAATTAAGATATTTATATTAAGTAGCCAAATAAAATAGTAGGCAAATACCGTAAGAATACTCATCTAAACTATTACTACGTACATATATATCATCAACATTGGCTTGACGATGATTTCCCTATGAACTTGATTTTATATTTTAACTAAATGTCTTGTATAATTTATGTTAATTTACAGTCCTGTAATTGTTAAAGCGAGAACGAAGGCTACCTTTGGCATTCCGAAGGTTCTATACCGTTGCAGGTTCTTATATCCTCCGATCGTTCCTATACTAGTGATGTATTGTATAATGGTGCAGAATATTATGTCTAACTTTGAAAAAAGAAGCACATGTAATGAAATTTGGTACTTGCTAGAAATTCATACATATACCTATTGCCCTCTCGCTCAGTCTAATGCTTACCACACTTGTCTATTCGCTTCTGTATTACTGTTAATTCAAATTGTTGTTGGACCACTGCACAGTGGGAAAAAGTTTATTCGGCATCATCCAATTTTAAAGATACAGACTTGAAATTTTCGTGGTGTATTACTGAAAGTATGACTGAATTTCGGTTTTGTTTTAGTCCACGTCCACTTTATACTTACGGAGATAAATATAAAACAGAACCGCTAGTGCGGCTAACTCTAGTTAAACACTCTTGCATTTATTTCTAGTAAATTTAATATATCGTGTGTGGTACGCAAGGAATTGTTAATTCATTTTCTTGGTCCAACATGTCATTTGGTCATTTTAGCTTAATCTAAAGACGATGATGCTCTATTTGGTTTAAATGGTCCTTAAAGGCTTTAAAAGTCCCAATACATTTTAAAAGTTTTTGGCAGTTGCTGTTTATACAGCTGCAACATGAAGTTTTTTGGAAAAAGGGGCAAAAGGCAAAAACTAAAAGCGCAATTGTGAATAGTTTATTTAACAACTTCTCATTTTTAAATTTTCTCTCAACTCGACTCAACTAAAGTTACAAACCACACAAATTACAACTTCAATACTTAATTAAAGTCTAACAAATATGTCAGCAACACATCAGAAAATGGATATAAACGCACATTTAATGCGGACTTTGTGTTAAAAAACTAATAGAACACACCATAATTGTTTTTTTCCATTTTAAAATTAGTTTATTGGCACGGTTTGTCAGAAAACTTGAAGTAATAAAAGATTTTTAAATACCAACTTAAAAGCAAATAACTAGTTCAATTTAGTCAACTTTAATCGACAATTGAACTGTTGCTGAAGGCGGTAAAAATCAACAAAAATATTTTTTAAGTAGTTTGAAATGTGGTTAAACAAAAAATTAAATATTTTTAAGTTTGCAACAACTTAAAATTGTAAAAATGCCAAAATAATCGACTTTTTTCCCACTGTAAAAAATTTATCTCCGCCAAATTTTTAATATAAATCCAAATAAACCACAATTTTCATTGTGAGTTTTTATAAATATCCGAAAATAAATAATTTACACAGAAAGAATCTCGATCTATGACTGCACATTGCAGAAATTACCCAATTTGAGGAACTCTTTAAGAACAACTAGCCCCATTACATTTGCAGTAGCCTCCCCTTAGTGTTCCATTGGTACTGATTATTTTTGATAATCGGTGGAAAATTCGAGCAGCGGTTCTATTCTGTTATTTACAAACTTTTCTTACGGTATACTATGATAATCCATGGCCTTATACAGTCAGCACCTGACTGTAGCGTTCGACTGGTTTGTTCCGAAATTTCTAAATTTTGACCAAAAGCACCGTCGCATGAGCATCTCTCAATGAATGACGACAACGATGACCCAGATTTACTTAAAAGGGTCATAGCTGGTAACGAATCATGGGTAAATGGTTATGATATCGAAACCAAAGCCCAATCGTCCCAATGGAAGAGCCCAGGTGAGCCAAGACCGAAAAAAGCAAGCCAAGTTCGATCAAATATCAAAAGTTTTGCTCACAGTTTTCTTTGATTACCATGGCGTGGCGCATCAGGAGTTCTTACCATATGGTCGTACGGTCAATAAACAGTATTATCTTGAAGTTATGCGCCGTTTACGAGAAGCAATACGAAGAAAACGTCCAGAATTATGGAAAAACAATTCATGGCTTTTACATCACGATAATGCCCCTGCTCACTCATCTTTGCTTATGAGAGATTTTTTGCCCAAAAACAACACCACAATCATGCCTCAGCCACCATATTCACCGGATTTAGCCCAATGTGAGTTTTTCTTGTTCCCAAAACTAAAGAGACCTATGAAACGACGGAGATTTGCAACGATTGAGGAGATAAAGACTGCATCGCTGGAAGAGCTCAAGGCCATACCGAAAAGTGCTGTGAGGATTGGAAAAACCGTTAGCGTAAGTGTATTGTATCTGAGGGGGATTACTTTGAAGGGGACAACATAAATATTGATGAATAAATAAATATTTATTCTTAAAAATAAAAAGTCACCTTACTTTTTGCACACACCTCGTATATCGAGAAAGTCCGTTGTAGTAAACTTAGTTGCAATTTCGTGACATATATCAAAAAACGGCCGATAGTTCGTATGGCAGCTATATGATATATCGGTCCGCTCCGGCTCGTTCCGAATTGTATACAGCATGAAGCAATAAAAAGCATCTATACCAATTTTCATCAATATGGCTTTTATACTGAGAGACTAGTTTGCGTTCCGGACTCACGCACAAAAAGGACAGTGCTCCGCTGGTTATACTGATTCAGAATATATGTATATACTTAATGCGATCTGAGATGTTTCCTAAGGTGCTTTGCAAATATGTATAAATATATGTTAAGTAGTCTGTCTACCCTATCGGTGTTGTGCAAGTGGGCAGTCCTGGCTTTCGATATCGACAAATATGTAAGTGACGTTACGTTGAAATCAATTAAATTAATACCATTTGTAAAATCAACCGATCTATGGTAAATCTAAAAACTCAACATCTTACAAAAAACAACTTTATTTTTATCCTTGTTTGATACCATACTCCAATTGATTATAAGTCTAGGAAGTCGCAAATTGAAGATCATAAGGCAAAGATGAAGTTAAACAGCCTCAAATCATTTAGCTCTTGTTTACATTTCCTATTCTCTACTTCTCAGAGTAAATCATTAACATAATCATATTTACCTTTAACCCTCAGTTGAATTTGTTCGATTTATTGCCCCTACATCGATTCTAACTTTCTTCCTCTAGTGATTGATGCAGTACTCTTTCGTTGGCTCTTAACAATTCATTAACACATTCTGGTGCAGCACTGTCGATGAGTGCGCTTAGTCGGGTTGCCACGCTCATTTACACTCAAAAAGGACGAAGGGCAAGCACTGTGCGCAGAGCAAAGTATCTAAAAGATACTCGGGGCCAACTTTGGCTATTTATTTAAAACTAAATAAGACAAGCATCGCTAAATCGCCAACTAAGCTCATAAAACCCCACGAACAAGTGCCGGCAAGTGAAAAGCTACGTTGCAAATGTAACGGGAAAGTGAAAAAGTAAAAAAGCTGAAGAACAGGCGAAAAATAGAAGAAAACGGGTGAAGAGGGAAAATCAAATAGTGCCAGGGTGAAATGCTATGAAAAAGTGCAAAGGATCAAACAACTGAAAGTAAGAGACACTCGGCATGGCCCAAAAAAGAACCGGTGCAAAAAAAGGTCGAAATACATGGAAGACCACGGGAAAACTGTAAAAAGTGAACATCGTTTCGTGTTGCATTCGCATGTCGCCTCCCCCTTCTCCCAATGACTACCCACCACTTCGTTCTGGTTGCCACCTGTTTTCCTCTGGGTAAAGCGTTTCTAATCTAACACTGAAAATTGCGCAAGAATTTGTTGCAATGAGCTTTTTATTATCCATTTTCAACCCACATGATCTCACACCCACACTATCGCATGCACACTCTACACACACATACATACACGGACATACATACACCCAGCATGTATGCCTTTGTGTATGCAATGCTTTTTGGATTTAACACTCCTCTGCATTCCTTACTACGAAAGGGAAAATTGCAATGGCAGCGTGTTTTCGGCTTGCGAGCCGTGTGCACAGGTGAGAATTTATACCCTTTACTCCAGTGCATGGCTGGCTCACACTCAGACTCGACTTGCACCCACCTACCCTTTGTCATTGCCCACTTTCGCTTGGCGCAGTGTTCAAATTATTTGCGGATTTGTTAAATTTGCCCTGTTCCTTTTTATTCTATATAAAATTACACAATTTGCCACAGCGGAAAAGCACTTCAGTATGTTAAACGCTCGTTTAGGCAGCCAAAAGGAAGAGGGCAGAGAAGGAAGAGGTCTTTCGTGTATGATTTTAACTAATTCCCTCGAGCGCTCTTTGGTTGACTTTTTGCTGAACTAAGCTTTGCTTGCGTGCACTGAAATAACCAAAGAGATAAAATTTTAAATTGCCGAAAAATGTGCGTCAATAGTTAGTCAGCGTTATCAGTATAAAAATACTGTTATGTAATACTAATAGAATGTTTGCTTACGTTTTTTACATTTAATATTTGTGGTGCTTATTCATGTCCCATAATGCTAATGATATAAGATACATACTGTATAGTATGATACATAAGTGAAACTGTAAAACTGGTCTTTTGGTCAAATATTTAATTATATTGATATACCAAATATTTTACTGACTTATGAGATTCACAAATTTTTTTTATCTTCACTTAAAACACACTTTTGTATTCAATACCATACAATCGTTGGTATACTATTTATATATTGAAACAGAATCATATAACATGTTAAAATAACTCTATTCACTGGACAGAAGTAACATATACAATTATTTAAGAAAGTTATGGAATGTAGTTGTCTGCTTATGATCAAATAGAATCAGTTTATCCAGATTATTGTGTAACTTTTGAAAAAAATACTGGTCTTCATACAAAAACACTCATTTGGGCGTATTTTTCCCGTAAAAGCTTTATGTTATATTTAGTTGTATGATTTTAATAAAGTTCTACAAATATATTTATTTTAAATAGAAATATGGGGGATATAGGATATATCCGATTAATCGTTTCGACTTATTTACAAGTTACACATAATTTGTTGGCTCTTTCAATCTCTCAATTGCAAAAACTCGTGTCGATTGGTCGAGAAAAATGTTCCAAAAGTACGATCGCGGTGCTTCGAAACACGTCTATGACATCGTAACAAGTGATGAATCGTGGATTTACGCGTATGAGCCCGAAAGTAAACAGAAGTCGACTGTGGCAGAGTGCTTCGACAATTGGTTCAAACGCATGCGAAAGTGGTATAGATCTGAATGGGGAATATTTTTGTTCTTTAATCACGAAATATAAAAGGCCCTCGTACCTTGCAAGATCTTTCCCTACTTCTCTGTGGAGATTATAAACTGATTTGAGTTTTCAGAGTCCACTCTTGTTTATATCAAACTGTCTCTTTTTAAATACTTGATCCTTCATCAAATGAAATTAAATTAAAAATAAATAAATTATACAAAATACTTACATACTTTTAACTTTAATTATATTTATGAGCGACTTAACTGTGTTTTCAATCTAATTGAATTATTTATAATATTAAATAAATAAATAAATATGCAACAGACGGACATCCGGTCAGATGGACAGGGCTATATCGACCCCTCTGTTTTTCCAAAATATTTAATGATGTATTTATATTTATAATACGATTGTGCTTTGCAACCAAAGTTAATATATCTTCTGCATATAGAAAGAAATATAGAAAATTATTACAGCGACGAGAGTAAGATAGCAATACTTGTATTGTAAGGAATTTTCGTTAATAAGGAATTAAAAAAAGTCACTCGTTTTATATCGAATATTATTATTAAATTATCTAATGGAATGGGAGTAACTCAATCTCCGAATCAAAAAAATACCTCAACAATTTGGGAAAAACGATTTCTTCTCCAGTTTGATTAAAAATTTATGCAAATAGTTGCACAACAATTTGCAGTTCGGTTTTAATTCAACTAATGCGATGCTTGAACTACTCTCAGCTGAAACTCTCGGTGGAATTCAGTTTTCTCGTCCTATACCCGCAAATGGCAACAATAACAACAAGATGCTTTACAAAAGACTAAGTTAAATTTATAGACATTGAGCCAGGAATTGCAACTTCCGGCTGTGACAACACACTTTCTTACTCACATGGACACCCACAAACACATGCTCACAGGCATTTGGCATACTCGTACGAAGACATGGCAAACTTACAGTTACAGTTACATTCACTGGCAACTTCATTTGAGAACGCAACGGAACTTTAGAGAGAACTTCTCGACGACGACGACAAGATAAAATATAAATAGTTGAGATACTTGGCGTGGAGGAGGACGGCAAACAAGAGAGAGCTCGCTGCGGAAGTGCCACTGATAGCCGTCACATGCTGAAGATTTACTTATTAATGCCAGCCTGAATGGCATCCTGGCATCCTGGCAAGCGGACAGCCACACAGACGGACAGACTGACAGAACTGCCACCCGCTGAGCGAGTTGTTTTGCTTTGTTTTGAAGTTTCGTTGGTTTTGCTGTGCTACGAAATTTGGCCCCGTCTTTGCTTGGTCTCTGGCTCCCCCATTGACTTTCGACACCCTTCTGTGCTTTCCGACATAATTTGTGCCCAGGAGCGAGCAGGAGGCTTAGGAGTAGGAGGGCACTGGGACAGTCTGTTGCTCATGCTTTTAGTGACTGTGACAGTTTTATACGATTTATGTCATGGTAAATTAAAAATTACGCGTACTGCCTGTCGTCTAATGTCGAGGATGGCTCTCTCTCCCCTCTCTCAGTTCTTTTCCCACATCCTCCCCTTGCAAGATAATACTGAAAATTGGGTAATAGAATCCCGCCGAGTGAGGGGTGGCATAACTGTATCGCTGCATGTGTGCACCCCTATAGTTATTATCTTTCGAAATTTATGCTTCTTATAATAAATGAGAGCGTACGCTTTGCGTTTATCTTAAATTTTTGCATTACCCGCATATATGTTGGTTGACACGAATTGACATTTAAACCTACATATATACTTGCTTTATTCCACTTAACTCATCTTTGACAAATTCTTAGTCTTCTTCACAATTATTTTCGTCGTTTATAAAAACTAAAAGCGAGTCTTAGTTGTCCCCAATTTATAATTTAAATTTCAGTTTATTTGACAGTTATTGATTTTAAGTTTTGGATTAATGGAGTACATTGATAAATAAATTTATTTGATAAATTAGAATGTTCTTTTATATACACATAATTGTTCTTTTATATACACATAATGACAATACATTTTAGTGCCACAACTCCTTAACTAGTTAAACCTCAAAGTCAAACTGTGCGCAAAGCTAGTTAGAGCCTCCTTGCTTTTCAGAAAACAAAACCCATTTGAGGGCATGCCAAGCATTAAAATGTTGCAAACATTTGTATGCAATATAAATAGAAGCAAATTCTCTTGTCCAATCGATGCCTGGGGAATACCTCGACTGCTCTAACAGCGCTCATCTCTTCTTCAACGAAGGTTTCCATCGCGTGCCAGGGACAAATTTTTGCCAGCTCAATTGGCGGTTGTCTGTCGGCTGTTGCCTGTTACCAGTTATCCGTTAGTAGTTGGCAGTTGACAGTTGACTGTTAGCTGTTTGCCGGCAATCAAAACGCATTGCCAATCAATTGATTTATACGAAATCGGTGCTCATGTTTGATTTGCAAATAGCTGTCATTTGGTTATCATCAAGTCAACCAGCGTGGCGGCCATAGCCCAGACATGTCTCCGGCTTCGTTTTTGTGGCATGCATCATTTCCCAGGAAATTTAATTTTGATTTTATTTGCAGACCATTTGGCAAAACGCTTTATATTTATTTTCATGCATCTATTTCTGTATTGTCTTCGACAGACTAATGCCATTTTTCAAGTTATTGTGCAGAGTGAAGTGGGAAACTAAATTTTTCATTTGCGGCTTGCTTTTTTAAATAATGTTCAATGATAGAGTAATAGAATTGCAAATTGCTGGAAATTGTTTAGTTTTCTTATTGTATTTGCTATGCAGAGAAGCCTATTGATTTGTTCTGAATTGATTTTGGTAAGTGGCTTAGAAAAGCGCACAAATGGCCATCAAATATTCTGTTTGAAGAACTTTTACGTAACTAGAGATACCTTCGTAAGCCAAAGCATACAGTTCACAAAAGTGAATAATAATACGTTGTATTTCTTGAATTATTTTTGTTTTTCTCTTTCTCAGACTGAACAGCAATGTGTGTACATATATATTTTCAATTATTCAGTTCAAAGGAACTCAGTACAATAGTATAAAATATTTGCCTGCAATAACTTAGAAAGCCAGGAGAAAATCTATTAAACAAATTCATAAAATTGAACTAATGTTGTTTGTTTAAGCGCCACTGTTGTTTAATATCAAAAACTCTTTAAAATAAAAACTTAAAAAAATGAAAATAAAGAAAGCTTCCTTCTAAGAAATACAATTTAACTGCATTTTGCATCAAACAAAAAAATATCATAAAATATGAAAATAGTAAGGAATTATAAGCCAACAGAAAGAAAACAAAGCGTGGAAAGAGAGCACAAATATTCAGAGATTCTGAGGGATAAGCATGTTCTTCTATGTTCCGCACGATATGATTACACAAGCACACAGAGGACTCTAGCCACGTGTGTATGGGTGCTTGTGTGCGAGCTCAAAACAAGCATATGAGCTGCTTATCAGTTTACTGTGCTTGCTTTATTGTTTTAATAAAATTACTTTTCCTATATGAAGCGACAAGCTGAAAGCGGTCGGGGCGCTCAGAGAAAAGGACAGGGAGGGAATGTAAGGCGGGGGAATTGGGTACCGCGAGCGCACAGGGATAACTTTTATGGCTGATGCTCTAAGGGCTTACATAATTCTTAGCAAATAAGTTATATAATACAAAAGCGCTGGTTGAAATAGAATTTAGCTGCTGGAGGTTCGAGTACAGCACATAAATGTATTCCATTTCACCCTGAATACGCTGTAAATATAATAGGTTGGGTATTTTCACGATATCAGAAAGCTTCCTCAGTTTGTTGATAATCAATGTTATAAACTTTAATCTTGTGTAAACATATGTAGTGCATAATCAAGAACATACTATGTTCATATATATTTACATAATTTGTCTTAATAACTATAAGATATATATTTTACAATGTTAATATTTGCGTCAATTGGTAATTCTTTATTATATATTTCGAGAGAATATTTGTTTTACCAGATGAACCTATTAGCCAATCTTTGTCATTTGCCTTTTTCGATTTAAATAATTTTATTACAAACTTTAATCAATATCGGTTGAAATAAAGAATTTTGTTTTGCCTTCATGTCAGTATTGATTTTCGAAATAACACAATGTATCAGTACCAATTAAAGTTATGTAATACTTTTTGCATTTTATCAAAATCGGAAAACTATAGCTCATGGCTCTCACATAAAAAGTCAGTTGGAAATAAAGATTCAAAAACAAATAATAAATTACTTCCGTTTGTTTTGAGTCCATGCACAATGAGACACAATTCTGTACTATTCGGAGGAGACTGATCACAAAAGCTTTATGGGTGTAAGACCTTCGCCATTTCGAAGCCTTTCTTTCTGTTTTTAGGCCATGGATTTTAATTAATTCATGGCACATTGTGTTTGTCGGACGAGAAATGTGCGTAACAGGCAGAAGGAGGCATCTCCGATTCTATAATATATATATATTCTAAATTAGGATCAACAACCGAACCGATCGAGCCATGTCTGTCTGTCTGTATGCCTGTATGCGCACCTATTTCTAAAAAACTATTAGACCTAGAGCCGTCAAATTTTGTAACAGGCGTATGCGTTGCAAGCAGTTTGAGTTGCAAGCAATTGATTTTCAAATTTTTCTAAGCTCCGTATCAGTAAAGTCTTCTTCACAGCTGCATTACAGGTGCAATATAAACCCAACTATCTTCATTGTGGGACTCATAAGACGTACTCTCTATTGTGAACATTTTACGAAGATTTTATTAA
Source organism: Zaprionus nigranus (assembly GCA_018903425.1). NCBI lineage: Eukaryota > Metazoa > Arthropoda > Insecta > Diptera > Drosophilidae > Zaprionus > Zaprionus nigranus. Next base: position 50,904 of record JAEIGD010000077.1, on the reverse strand, counting down.
AATCTGAAACTAACATATTAAAGAATACCCTAAGCATCTTTAGAACACATTCAAATCCAGTATCAGAGCCTTTTATGTACTTTTTCGCAATCAGGATTCAATTCAGCCGAGCAAGACTGCAATGCGGTATTGGCTGAGTGGTGAACTACTACTAAAGCGGTAGGTCAAATTCATACGGGTTGTCGAAATTATTTTTCTATTTATACCCATACCCATAGGGTAGGTACCCATAGGGTAGAAGTGTATTTTAACTTTGCACCAACCGAAAATGTATGTAACAGGCAGAAGGAGGCGTGGCAGACCCCTCAATTATCTTTATTAGCATCAGCAGCGCGTCATATAGGCATGTCCGTCTGTCTGTCCTTCCGTATAAAAGTCTAGATCTCGGAGACTATAAAAGTTAAGGCCTACCAAATTTGGTGTCAATATGTAACATTACTATTTTTTTAGAATTTCAAGTGTAATATTAATGCAGGACAGTTCGTTTTTGGTAAACAAAATAACTATAATCAGCCAAATGATTTCTGAATTTTTTTTTTTCTCGACAAAATTTGGTTGCAATCTGATAATTAAAATATAGAATTTATTTAAGAAATTTTAAATATGTACTGAAGTCCCTCCCTGAAAGTATGCAACACAAAATACGCAAAACATAGAAGTTATATATTGAAGAAATCGTTTTGGTCATGTGTGTTGCGGGTATAGGACAGTCGAGCACACTCGACTGTAGCTTTCGTGCTTATTATACCCGCTGCCCATAGGGTAGAAGTGTATTATTTTGTATTATTTTATTTAAATCTTAATCTAACATTTAGGGTCGGACACATTCGACTGAAGCTTTCTTTCTAGTTATTTTTTTTTGATACTGCTTAACTTGTGAATTTAAGTTTCTTATTTTCTTTCCTTAGTCGCATTTTGCCTTTATTTCGTCATAGCCTTAAATCGGCATCTGTGTGCGAACATGGCATTGTGCTATAAACCTCGCATGTTGTGCTTTAGCGACAACGTCACGGGGAGTCGAAATGTTCTTTATGCAATTTTCACTTGGGCATGCTTGATGTTGCCCCTCTTCGCGACCTTCACAGTACCCTTCCTTTTCACCTGTTCTACGCTTGATGTAATTACTAAATAGTTTTGGCGCTTATGTCCAGACTCGAACTACACGCCCGATTCTAGCTGAACTATTTCTTTTGTCTTCGCCCGTGTGGATTTCTATCGCCTTCCCGTCTTTCTTTCTCTGTTTTTCTCGTTGTGTTACTTATTTTTGTATCGTCTAGGATTTGCGGCCGCAAATATTCGTGCAGGTTTGTTGGAATTTGCCTCGACTAGCTTTTTTATTTTCCTTTACTTTTCTTTATTTGTCTGCCTCGCTACGGTTTTTATCGCTCTAGCTTTCTTTTTCTCTCCCCATCTCCCTCTATTTTGGTCTCCTTTTCTGTTCTTTGCCTTGCCACAGGTCTATTTTGGTTGGCATTCCTAAGTACAAACGTGTGCCATGTTTATTTTTAATTAATTTTCCTTAAGCAGTCTAAGCCTCGCAGCCAAGACCACCAGCAGTGAGACCTTCTCCATCAACAACAACAAAACGAACCAAAAGAATGTCTGTGCATTTTCCTTTTTTTTTGCTGCTGTTAATTTTTGCAATTTTCTACTTAATTTCTTCGCAGCTTGTTTTGCTGCGGTTGCCCAATTTGGTTGCTTTTTTTCTTTTGAGGTCGACGCTATAAATGTTAATAGCGGTAATTGAGTGTGGAGAACAAAGACACAGCTCCGATTGAGGCCATGGATTGCGCTCTGATCGGGATTGTCGCTCGGATTGTGAAGCTGCTTGCTTTACCACTTGGTTAGGTAAATGAAAATGCCTGTAGATAAAAACAACTACAGAAAAAAGAAATACAAAAACTAAACCATACTATCAGGCAGTCGGCATGAAACTATGAAAGATTGGACTTTAAAGGATAGGTAGGTTTTTAATCCAAGCATAGAAGATATCTTTCTTCAAATATAAAGATAAACAGATATACTGACATAGCCAATTATTCGGAGTAAGAATATACACCACGCCTTTTTCTGCCTGTCACATATGTACATTTTCGGTAGCGGGTATAATCGTAAACAAATTACTTGAATAACTAAATGTGGGTTCGGCAAGCAATAAAAGTATTTTTTCCAATGCATTTTGAATGAAATAAACCGAATCAGTTGATCAGACCCAGTCTTGTAATAATAATCAATGGTCGAAGGGTATAAAAACTAGTCGAACGCTACAGGCTCCGACTGTATAAGGCCATACCAAGAATCCGCCACTCTAACCACTCTGTCATTGCCATACTGATTTTGAACCAATTTCCTTTCTGTGCAAAAAATAAGTTTAATAATATGTTGTGTGTCTGACACTAGATTTGAACTTTGGTATGCTTGCGTAAATTAGGTCTGTTTAAGTATATACGTTCAAATTGTATTTAATTTGTATCATATCTCATTTATTTATAGTCGAATCGTACTGATTTACAGAGGCGGGAAGAGGCGTGTCTAAATTTAAAAAAAAACTTTCGGCAGTTTCTGAAAGTACAATGTTCACCAACGTGGTCACAAAATTTGATGGCGCTTTAGCTTTTATAGTTTATGATATCTAGACGCACTACAGACAGACAGACATGGCTCAATCGCCTCGGGTATTGAAGATGATTCAGAATATATATCGTTTATAGGGGTTAAAGATTTTAGCATGAATTTGCACTGGTGCGTAGATGGAAATATCCTTCGCACACATGTTCTACAAATAAATACAATAGGTTAAATTAAAAAAAATCAAATTTTGCAGGTTATAAAACATTGGAATTCCGCAATCAGCCTGAAGTATTTGTAGTATTTGGTTTTTCATTGAAAAACAACCATAAGAAATGTATACAAACATTTTTACCAGTCGCTTTGCTCAGTACCCTCCAACTATACTAAACCCTTTATATAAATAAGTAATATTTATGTGGGATCGGTTCGCAACACTAGAAGTGGCCGACAGTTTTAATTAAATGTTTAAATTATCGATATCAATCGTGTCGTCAAATCAGAATATTATCGGATAAGTCAAGTTGTGATGTAACTCTGCAATCGCAGTATACATAAAAAAGATCTATCGAAAATAGAGAAGTCCATTTGAGAGTGTCAGTTGTGTCGGTTGTGTGCTCAAGCTCCATATTTTTTTGAATCAATTAAAACGCATTTAATTTCACAATTAGCAATAAACTATTATGTTATAAAACTAAACTAAATTCTCAGTGTTTCAATTAAAGTAAACGAGACGAACATCGGCCTATCCTACATTTATATATAAATAATATTTAAATTTACCTTTTTATTTATAAATACTTTTTGTGTCTTCCTTAACCTCTCAACAACATTAGTGAATAAGTTGAGGCAGTTAAAACATTACTCGGAAATCAGAACTCCTTCTTTATACAGTTCTTTGACAATTGAAAAGTTTCTGTTGTCTTTACACAGCTTGGCTCCACCAAATGGATTATAGTAAATAAAATTATTCTAAATAGTGGAGTGGGGCTGCTTGAGAAATCGCTGGAAGGCACAGCACAGCGACATTTTGCAATTGTCCAAACTCCATTGGTCCTTCCTGGGGAATTTCAGATAATTTCATTTAGCAGTCCGCGTTGACAGACGACTTGAACGGACCAAAGACTTCATTTATTATACGGAAATCAGAGCAAACGGAAAAATACGAGAGCAGACAAAGCGAGAGACCTGAAGAGAGTCTTAGTGAGAGTAAAAAAGAAACACAATCCACAAAAAGAAACGGCCGAGAATGTCCTGGCTTGCAGGTGTCACTCGGGACGCGTCAAACGGGCAATTAGCTTAATTCTATCAGCCAATAAAGCAGAGTTAATTAAGCGTCTTCTACCAGTCCCTGCGTCCATCTGTCCTTTCGGTCGCCTGCCTGCCTATATCAATTTCTCAAAACCAAATTAATCATTTATACTCTCATTATACTTTAAACGTTGCTAATTTCGACTTAATTTAGCCCGCTCTTCCGTGTCGCGCTCCTTGACATCCCTCAAGATGAGCGTGAAAAATGCCGCCGTTTGTCGTCTAGTTTGCATAGAGAGGGAGCCAGAGAGAGAGAGAGGGAGCAAGAGACGGAGACAGAGAAAGCCAGGGAAAGAAAGGTGTGCGCTATTTGCGGCTTGGCCTGCGTCTTTCTCTCGGTTCCCGTCCTGTCAGGGATGATAGACAGGCAGGCAGGCCACGTGGTCGTGTTAGTCCGGTGCGCGTTTCCAACATTTAAACTGCCTTCAATTGCGCTTGAAATTCGCGCCATTACCGGCACGCAGCTAAATGAAACTGGCTAAGGCCAATTCGGCAAAGTGCACCAGGTGGCAGGTGGGGGTAGCTGACAGGTGGGTAGAAGCAGGCGAGGGATGGAAAACAGCTTAAGACGATGCTTATAACATAATAGATTTGGCTTGACTTGTTCTGCATTCGAGACAAGTATGGAAATAACAGTTCAATGTGCTCGGCAGTTATATTCCCGCTACCCACTTGATTATAAATAACTGCTAAGTTAACAATCGGCTCACAACCAAAATTAGAAGCCAATAATTATATTGTGTAAATCACAAATAAATTGTTCTATCGAAGGGCCGTAGTCAAGTTTCAGAATAATCATGATCTGAGTGCAGGAATAACGTAAAATATTTTGTCACCAATTTTGATAGATCCATTTCGCATAATCTCTGATCATACGGGCACACAGACAGCGATTGCATACCGTGTTGGGCTCAGAAACACCTCCTACTGCCTGTTACATTCTTTTTCAGTCGGCACAGAGTAAGAATACACGTACCCTTCAATCTATGGTAAACGACTGATTGAATATTGTTGTTTGCATAAAAGATCATAATATTCATCCGTCCGGCTGTTCATGTGCAATCTAGTCTCTTGGTTTCAAAGCTAACTTGGTGAGACCTGGAACACATATTTTTTAATGATTTTTGGTATAACTCAGAGATGTCTCGTAAGGTGCGATGCTCACGGTCAAAATATGAGTAATGGCATGAGTAAATTTCTTGAATATAACTCAAAATATCAGCACCAATCGTAAATTTTCAGTTGTTCACTAAGAGTGGTTTTGTCTTTTCATCCATTAAAATCATTTCAACAATATTCGTTCGTAGGAAAAATCAATCAAAAAAGGAAGATTGTCCTTAAGAAATTACTAAACTCCCTGAAAACTCCCGGGAATCTTCACAATGGGATATAATTTTAATCCATAGTTGATATACAACATTTTACAACAATTCGTTCATCCTTTGCAAAGATTAAGCCGTTTGACTGATAGTAATTTTGCATTCGTCAGAAAAATGGAGTAACGGGAACATCGCGCCCTCATTAAACATTATTTTTTAATGAGAAAAACCTGTAACAAGCTTTGCTGTGGGTGCAGAAAGTTTACCACACATCTGTTTCTTGGTGGCTTATTGATTTGTTAAAAGAGAGCATTAGATCGTTTTAAGTGATCAAAAAGTAAAATGGCGATAGTAAGCTAGATAGTTAGTCAGAATATAAAAAAGCTCTCCGCTCGATGGCTGCTGCATTTATTGTTTTTGACAAATAACAGCAAAATGTTGATGATGGCCAATTTAGAGCAGTTACGGTTCCAGTTGGGTCTTCAGCCCCCCTATTCTCTTGACTTGCCTACAAATAATTTTTTTGTGCTTCCAAACATGAAAAGATTGCTCAAAGTAAAGACATATGGATCACGTTAGGAAATTATTGCAGAAGGGAGGAGGATTTTGAAGCCTTTACTTTGGTCAAAAAAAAACAAATTTGTTCATTTTCATTCCCGGAGTTTTTAGAGCATGTAGTCTACTCGTATATGTTCAGAGATTAGGTTTATCATGGCTGCTAACGAGTACGTAAACGATGTTTAGCAATTCTGTACCATTCTATGTATACATCCAGTAAACCAACAATTGGATGAGCTTAGAGTGAAGGGGTATAAAAATCCGACATTGTGAAGGTAGCCTTTCTTTAATTAGGCCAATAGTTGACAAACATGTCAGTCTGTTTCTAGTATTTCTCCACATGAGCGTTAATTGTAGAGAAAGTACATTCTGTTGTCATAATCCACTTCTCACAAGCAATAGCTTCAGCGGATATAAAATTGCACGTAGAGCACTCAAAAAAATCAGTTTGAATGGAATAAATATGCTAGAGTTGTGCACTCACCCGCACATACCCACACACACGCACATACATCCTGTCACACTCTCTGTGTCCCGACCAGCTGTAAAGTGGTTGGCAAAAAAAATAAAGAGAAGCCGCATAATTTTTTGGCGTAAATTCAATTTAGACTTTTTCAACAAGTAATAAAAAAAATCATCGCCGAGCTGCAAACGCGAGTGCGCATATTAATTTGCCTTCGTTACGCTCTCTCTTTCTCACTCGCTTTGCCAGCCCTCTTGCTGTCCCTTTCCCTTACGCTATCTGAATACATAAAATTGAAGAGGAAAAGTGCAGCGGGCATAAAATATTGAAAGAGGGAGCCGCATTCAGAGGGCTAATATCAACCGGAAATCGTATCGCGCACACTTCCGGTTGGGAATGTGTTCTGTGTTGTGAGTTGTGCAACGGAAGGAGGGGAAGGAGTAGGGGGGTAAGGCAAAGCTCTAGGCGGGAATGCGTCTTGTCAGTTTTATTGGCAGCGCGTCATGTTGGCCTGGGTTGCGTAGTGCTTGTGCATAAATAATAAATATGACGAGTAGTAAATGTAAATGCGCACTGAAACTGCCATCAATTCAGAGGCCCAGCTGTCGTCCTACTGAGTTCTCTCTCCATGACATTTAACACTTTGGCAAACGGTCGGAGTCGCCGTTCCACGCGCCCATTTAAATGCACTTGAAATTCTTGAAGCAACAGCTGCGACCTGCTAAACGAGTTGCCTTTAATGCGCGCGAGAGTATGTGTCAGTGTGTCTCCGTCCGTGTGTGTGTAAGGGTGGGGTGAGAGTGAAGTTGAGGGTGAGGGCGAGTGCGGGCTAAGTTGTTTGCAGCAGCCGCGTGAAAAGCGCCAAAGCCAAATTAAATAAGATTTGTTTGGCTGCCATTCAAAGTGTGAATGTGTGTGTGTGTGTGTGTGTGTGTGTGTGTGTGTGGGTGCCTGTCACTGTGGGTGAACAGGTCAGGCTCCAAGTTTGGCTGATGCCAAACCGACGCGACTTAACGCCTCGCATTTTAATGAGCCAACTGCCGGCGTAGCGAGGCAAAGGCGAGCGCTGCTTTGTGGGTGCGTGGCTTACGTTTGTTTGCCAACAAAATTGCGTCAAGTTCAACAACAACAACAACAAAAGCACAAGCTACAGCAACCAGTGGCGAGGCACACAAAGTTTTTATCACGACGTCATGGCCTTAATTTTGGTCTCAAGCACTTGCCACATTGTCACCTTAAGCCTAGGCCAAATTGTTGTTGTAGCTGCTGCCGCTTCAGTTAGTGTTGTTGTTATCCTTGATATTCGTGTTGTTGTTGCTGCTGCTGATGCTAGCCACGTTTTTCGCGCTGCCCAGAAAAATATTTGTGTGTTGACTGCGGAAAAGTTGTTGAAAATTGAATTTGTGTGAAGTTCTCTTCCTCATTGATTTGAAGATTTGACTTTCCTCCGAACCGTATTGAAACGTTGTTGTAGTGGTATCTTGGCAGACACACATATCATAATAACCTATATAGAAGAATAATTGTCTTAATAAATGTCAATGTACCACCTTATGCAATTGAAGCGGAGTTCGAATGTAAAGAACAAAATGTTTTTAAAGGAAAAGTAATATTTTAGTGCATTATTAATGGCTGTCAGTGGCCACTGGCCAGTGCTAGTTACCTACAGGCCCCCAATTTGTTTTGCATGTGCAGACTGTCTGTCTGCGATAGTTGACTTTTCCCACTTCTTTCTCATCGGGCCTGTTGATACTTACAGCTGCGCCAAAATCAAGGCTGGAAGATTTTCGATCCATATCGTTATTTTTTTGCTCTTTCAATGAATTCAGTTCGTTCCTTCACATTTTTATCTGACAAGAGCTGTAGTTTTATAACGTATTACAATATTTTTCACCTTTTCTCGATTTCGTACATTGTACTGCCAAGGGGTGATATCGGTTACCCATTCCAATTCTTGATGTTATATACACACATGAATATCCATATTTACATAATACAATGTAACGTTTAACTCAGTTTGGGGTAAGTGGAGCGTTTGCTCAAATGCGTCTATAAATAATATAAGTGATATTTACTGTTGTTAACACTAACACACAAATAAATTGAATATATCACAGAGATGTATGTTACTTACTTATTTAAGATACAATACAATAACTATGTATAATATTGATTCAAGCAACATTTAATCAAATCATTTAAGTAATCAAGCTAATCCATAACAGAGATAACTTTATACTTGTATAATACTTTTTTCTCGCCTTCATTCATTTATATTTCATATTTCATTACTTATCGATAATTGTTGCCGATACGCATCTGTTTTCTCCCCTTGTTGCTTACTCAGCCTTGCATTGAATTCCACAGCCGTTGTTTTTGTCCAGGCTGCCAATCAAAAGAAGCAACTCTAAAGGCAAACCACAAAAGTCTTTGACCTAACCCATTCACAGGTACATTCGATACATTCGATGTGTACGTGTTTATAGCGAACTCTGGCTACTCGGTCTTCATTTTAGCTTAAACCCAAAAGTATAACGAAAGTGAAATTCTGTTGTGTTGCGGTACGGATATTTTGCAGTTTTTCTACTAACTTTTATTTATGGCTTTTTGTTTTTTGTTGTTTTTTATTCTGTCAAAGTTGCGTTGTGGTGCTACCGGCATGGCAAATGCAATCAATAAACTTTGATTACTATCGAGAAATAGGTTCAAGTCGAAAGTGTGATGGGTAAATGCGAAACAAGTTTATTAATTTCAAAACAGGCGAAACTTCATTTGCTACAATTGCACTTGGCTGGCCCCCCACTATCCCCACTTTCACGCTTCCTCATCCTCATGATAACCTGGCAGTGAAATATGCATGAAAAACGCTTTCATTAGGTTTTTATTGCTGCGACGTCTGCGAATGTCGGCAACTCATATGCGATAATGCTGATATAGCTATTTAATATGCAAACAAACACTCACACATGCTCGTGCAAGTGCCTGTGCTGGGCAGGTGTAGTTGCTCCACCTGGCAGCATTTATGAATTGTCATGCATTTTAAAATACCACTTGGCTGGCCAGGACCCACGAAGGAATTTCCTAGCAGTAAAGCGAAAACTATGCAAACTATTTGAATTGCTTTGGCGCATGTGAAGGAATTGCAATATTCAAGAAAAGGAATACGGTGTATCTGTATCAGTATCTGTATCTGTACCTGTCTTAATTTGTATGTTAGTGTTAACAACAGTAAATATTATTTATAGACGCTGTTGAGCAAACGCTGAACTTACCCCAAACTGACTGAAACGTTACATTGTATTATGTAAATATGGATATTCATGTGTGTATATAACATTAAGAATTGGAATGGGTAACCGATATCACCCCTTGGCAGTACAATGTACGAAATCGCGAAAAGACGAAAAATATTGAAATACGTTATGAAACTACAGCTCTTGACAGATACAAATGTGAAGGAACGAACTGAATTCATTAAAAGAGCAAAAAAAAATAACGATATGGATCGAAAATCTTCCCGAGCACTTGTCTTATTTTGAGCGCAGCTGTAAGTATCAACAGGCCCGATATCTGTATCTGTATCTGTATGTGTATCTGTATGTGTATCTGTATCTGTATCTGAATATTAATTTGAAATTTTTATTTCCGCAATTTAATTATTACTCATTTGCAATTCAATTATGCACATACACTAAAATATTCATATTTGCCTGCCTTATGTCTAGATAAATTCAATTCTACAGCAGTTTTAGCAATTATTTTACTGTTAAGCTATACGATCAATTTCAGTTAATGGAAATTTTAGCTATTGATAATTGCCTGTTATTTGCCCATAAAATTAAAAACAATTACATAGTTTTATTTAGCCTTACTGCTTTATAGAGTGTTTATGTTTTAGAGACATACAATGCACAGTGGGAAAAAAGTCGTTTTTTTCGGCATCAACTCCAATTTTCAAGATAGAGACCTGACATTTTTGTGGTGTATTACTTAAAGTACGACTGAATTTCGGTTTTGTTTTAGTCCACGTCCGCTTTATATTTACGGAAATAAATATAAAAACAATAATTTATTGATATTCTTTCGCTCGAGTTGCGGTCCTGCATTCGCGTAACTCTATCGTATTACAACATTTCTCTTGCATTTTATTTCTAGTAAATTTAATATATCGATGTGTGGTACGCAAGGAATTGTTAATTCATTTTCTTCAAGTGCTCCAACATGTATCTCATTTTGGTCATTTTAGCTTAATCTAAAGACGATGATGCTCTATTTTGTGTTATTAAATTATGTTGTTCCTTATAAAGATGCTTCTAAATAAGATTTTCCCAATTACATATCTATAAAAATGTTTTTTTTGGCGATTATTGTTGCTGTTTATGCAGCTACAACATGAAGTTTTTTGGAAAAAGGGGCAAAAACGGGCAAAAAACTAAAATGGATGTCAATTGTGAATAGTTTATTTAACAACTTCTCATTTTTAACTTTTGTCTCAACTCGACTCAACTAAAGTTACAGACCACACAAATTAGAACTTCAATACTTAATTAAAGTCTAATAAATACATCAGCAACACATCAGAAAATGGATATAAACGCACATTAACTGCGGACTTTGTAATAAAAACTAATAGAACACACCATAAATGTTTTTTTCTATTTTAAATATTTATTTTTATTGGCACAACTTGTCGCCTTTGAAGTAATAAAAGATTTTTAAACACTAACTTAAAGCAAATAACTAGGTCAATTTAGTCAACTTTAATCGACAATTGAACTGTTGCTGAAGGCGGTAAAATTCAAAAAAAATATTTTTTAAGTAGTTTGAAATGTGGTTAAATAAAAAATTAAATATTTTTTTAAATTTGCAACAACATTAAAATTGTAAAAATGCCAAAAAAATCCCACTGTGCAATGTAAAACAAAAATAGAAAATTCAATATTTAAAATGTATGTTTAAATATTGATTAATGTGCTTATTCATTTAGCTACTTTCAATGAAATAAATATATTACATTTAAATAAAACATTACACAAAATTATTGGCTCAATCGATTTACTCCAATTAAAACAATAAATCATTTTAAATAAGCTTGCGCCTGTATCAATTTATAATTTAATTTAAGCGGTAATACAATGCAACTCATCGTAGTCGGAAAACCGGAAAGCAGGCATAAGACGAGGCGAGACCAATGTTACAGGTGCAATATGTAGCCATAATTGTTGTCTGCCAGAGGGAGAAAGACCGACGGTGTAACCAGGAGAGTGTATGTAAACGGGTTATGGGGATTGGCCTGGCGTGTTCGCAACGTTTTGTTATTATGCGCCAGACGTTTGGCACGTAAATTATTAATAATGATTATTAACTATTTGCCCCATGAACTGTGCAGATAGAATACCAGATAATAGCTTGCAAGTACATACCAACATGTGCACAGACACACGCGCATACAAGGTGTTTGAAAACACATACATACATATAATAAGTTATTAAACTGGAATTATCCACAGGCAAACGGGACAATGGAAATTATCATAGAAGTACAAAAACGTTAACATATGTTAAAAGTGTGCAAATATTTGCACCTTTCCAAAAGGAATATTTATTTTGTCTAGATGTTGGCACATGAGGGGACACTTCTGATCCCATAAAATGTATGATATATGTATGTATGTTTTAAATCTGCTTCAAGCACTCATGTATGTGTAAGTGTCCGTTCCCGTGTGTCTGTCTGTTGGAAAGCCATCTCTTAGTTTGAGCTATTGGCTGACATGCTTCTTATTGACTCACGCTGTATAAAGGCTGCCATAGAAACTAAATACTCAGATCATTTGTCGCTCACTGCATTTGCATCTTATACAGCATTTTGAAGTGGAAAAGACAACGACCTCTGCAAGCAAAATGGGTTACCAATCGTCATTTAAATGAAGATTTCCCTTATCATTTTGCAAGGTATTTCTTATGCACAGTACTCAAGCCTTCCTTCCCTCTGTGGATTGCACACCTTTGCTTTAATTAAAACTCAATCTGTGTGGATTGCGAGAAGGATCGACAAAGGAAACAAGAGAGGGTGCTGTAAAAAAATCAATCGCTGTATTTATTATTGAACCAATTACTGAGCATTGCGAGGCGTAAGCCACATTCCTGTTCCCTTAACTCGTTGCAGAACCCTCTTTCCCATTCCCATAGTTATCCCATCGCTGTTATAGTCGCTCGGGTTGCAAGAAGGCAACAGTGCTTGACTTGGCTTGGCATCCGCTTGGCATACTTAAAACTAACGGGCGAATCAATGGTAAATAGAGAAATATGAATAAGCCACTAGAGTGTGTACTCAGGAAAGACTGAGAGAGCAAAAGAAAGAGAGAGAGAGACGGGAAAAGAGAACGGAATTTGGATTTGGTTCGCAATTCGACTGTTGGATAAAAATCATAACAGTGCTGAAGCAGGGGAACAACTATTATTGAATTTGCAATTCGATGCAGTTTTTTACCAACGTGTGACGAGCCATAGTCTGTGATTGTGATTGTATGCGTGGGTGTGTGGGTTTTCTGTGTATGTGCGTTTGGTGTTGGCGTTCACTGAGATGGTGACATAAAATTCATGAAAATCTCGCAGAGAGCTAAAAGCCAAAAACGAAAACAAATTGAAGCTTTAGAGCTGACAAACTGCAGCTGCAAACAGCCGGAAGTTTGGGGCCATTTTTTCATTTGTCAAGTGGATGGAGGCAAGGCTTAACAATTTTTATACGGTTTATATGGGTGAGAGCAGACAGAAAAGCTGGTCAAGCTGGGGAGCGGGAGTAGAAAGAAGAGAAAGTAAGAGTGCAAGACTGGAGAAGTGCTCGGATTTGGCCATAGGGGTTTAGCGGCTTAATTGCTGGTAAGGTAAATTCTGGATGTCGCGTAAAAATTTGTTTTCGTATTCATTGCGCATTTTTGAAAAGCGAGCAGAGTGCACAGTGGTTAAATGGCCTATCTGACGCCAATTATTTATTAAATTAAAACAAAACAAGGTAGATTTTATTTTTTTATAATTGCATAATTTTAGCATAAAGTATATACATATATCAATTATACTATCGGTTCGACTTAGTTCACATAACCTAAACACAGTTTCATTATTTTTTAACCAAGAAATTTCCTGTATCTTAAATACGCTGTTAAAGCCTTATCAACATCGAACTGCAACAATACATATATACATATTATATACATATGATGTAGGATTTTAAATAATTGTTTTCAATTATCGCAGCCTAACTTTATCAATATTTTATATTTTGTAGCAACTTAATAAACAAGATAAAAACTAGTACTAAAGCTACAGTCGAGCGCGCCCAACTTTGATATACCCGCTAGCCAAATAACTAACGATTTAAAAAAAAAAATATATATAACTATTTTTGAGTATGTTGTGTTGAATACTTTCAGGAAACGGCTTTAAATCAGTACATTTTAATTATGTCTTGAATATATTTTAAGTTAATTATCCGATCGCAATCAATTTTCAAGAAATCCCCCCCCCCCCCCCCTGATACTCCCAGTTCTGCCTGTTACATACTTTTGTACAACGTGAGCATAGCCTTTATAACCATTTTCAATGTCTGAAGCTTGTAAGAACAATAACTATCCCGAACATAATTTAATACAACGGACAACATACATTAAAGTATTTACTATCAAACAGGCCGAACTTCCACGACGGTTGTCAATTAATACAAATATATATATATGATATATGCTGAATCCCCAAACGCATTTATGTCCATTAGACCTTTTGTTTGAAAAATCATTTTATCGAAAAGAGAAAATGCTGACTTGGTACATTTCGCGGATCGAATATGTAATTTGTTCATTATAAAAGCTCTCAGCTAACGAAAAATTCTTAATATGTTGTCAGAGTAATAAAGTACTTGAAATTTGGATTTCTCGACTCTAATTGACTAGAAGTTCCACTGTGCGACGGCGGCTGCAATGTGAGCAACGGTCCCTGTATCGAATTTACATAATAACAGGAAACAATTTCTAGGCCCATTTGTGCCCAGCGAGTGCGTGATAAAAGAATCGGCAAAGAACAGCTAGGGCAGTGTTCAGAACTGGATCCGAGTCCCGGCTTGGGCATGGGAACCGGAAAGTGATGTGTTAGTTTGACAAATTGCGACAAGTACGCAAAAATGCAGATGGACGGCAGGGAAAAAGATTTAGACATTTGCTGGGAATTGAATATGTAAATGTTGCAACCATGAATTTTTTTCTACATGTGACAATTTTTTGAGAATTGATAGGTATGGCCAACCTTAAATGGGTCTGCCTTATCGCAGTGCAATATGGCATGTGTCAAACGCAATGCGAGAGATATTGTTTTCCTTAAAAAAAAAAGTTTGATAAGAATCATCATGTACATACGTAATGTATATGTTAGAGAGCTCTACATGAATACATCCAAAAAGGAAATGAATCCTTCAAATGAGTAAACGTTATACTGCCTCTACAGCTAGTGTAGTCATTAATTTCGATATTGCCCAGTAAAATATGAGAAATTTAATCAGCCGTAAAACTAACATAAGACACTAGTTGCATTGCCGCAGACAGTCGAACAGACAGACGCATTAAGATGGCTAGTTCGACTCCTCTGTTAATGTTGATTCAGAATACAATACAAAGGTCTTTAAAAGTTCGGAAATGTTTCATAAGTTTTCAAAATACTATACTGAATACGGAAGTATAGTTATTTTGGGTACAGTGCAGACCTGTACAGTAATGCCAATTTAACAATTTATGCATTCAGGGATATCTCTAGAATGTAGACATGTACATATGTAAGAGTATAAAAAATACAAATTCCTTAGTCCATACTGCACAGTTTGGAACTATGGAAAACGTTAAACAAAATAATATATATTTAGTCCGATTTTAGTTTAAAGTGCATATAGCATTATTTTATAAGAATTAGGACTGTGTCAAGTGTCATCAGGTTGGTTTTAAAACATAGAGCCTGGTTTGTATTGCAATACGGACAGAGGACATGGCTTCAAAGGATCGATCAAGCCATGACCGTTCAGAATATATTTATAAACTTTGTTGGGTAAGTATGTCTTCAAAGGTGCGCTTATAAATTATTAAAATACGTTAAGAACTAAGAAATAACACCGCATTGGCTTTCTCATTTAAAGTCGTACGATACTACCACAATTCATAAATTCAAACTTTTAAAATATATTCCTCAAATTTGAGATACCAGAAAGTGCTCTTAGAAATCTTTGTCAGTCGTATACTTTCTTAATGCACACTTATGATGTTTTTTCGTTTTTGCCCATAGTGTCATGACTTGCTTTAGAAGCCACTAACAGAACTAAATAGTCCCTACTTTCCTGCTCCCTAGCCTACTGCAGGCGTGTGCTCTTAATTAACTCAATTAGGAAACGCAATTAAAATGAAGCGAGGCGTAGCACATTAAGAGCCAGAAGTGTCTGCCCAATAACCGCCTTAAAAATATGCTGCAAACAATTAACCGTAAACCGAGTGTCTCGTTGTGTATGTGCACTTGTGTGTGAGTGAGTGCCTAAGTATATAGGTACATATGTGTGTGTCTATGTGCTCATGCAAATGTCGCTTCATAACGTTTATTAACCTCACATTATCCGTCAGGTCCAATGAGTCCACCATCGTACTAGTTGGGGTACTGCCTCTCATTGTTGTTTTTGCTGTGCCTTCTGTGTTATTGTTGATATCAGGCAACCGTCAGGTAGCTGCACAATTTACACGCCCGATAAAAATCTTCAGCACGCACAACAAAACGTAATTTGTATTTGCATTGTCGTCCTCCCCCGATCAGTTACCTCGCCTGTTGTCCTGGCTTTAACCTGTTCCGTATGGTAAACATCGCGCCGATTTCCACGACAAAGCAAACTCCCTAATTAGTCTGGGCCTGAATTCTGGGTCTGGTCCCTGGTCCCGTACAAGTGTCGGAAATTGGCCGTACACTTGATTTTATTTTAATAATCACATAGCCCGCCCCGCGCTTAACCTTGACGCGCTTGCAAATTTGCCGCCAGAGACCTCAGCTCCCATAACCCCCTTGGCACACTAATGTTATTAAACAAAACGATTTTCGTGCATTACTTTGTTCGATTCGATTCTACTGCGGCCCATTGTTAATGTCTTAATGCCTTTGTTCGTTCGCTTCTGGCATCGAGTTCGGTCTGGAAATTGACATTTAATTACAATTTGCTGCTGTGCTCGAGAATGAAATTAGTGGCCCATATAAATAATATAAGACCATATATCGTATTCGGGGCGATAAGTGCTTTGATTTCTATTACCCCTTAAATGAGAATTAAATTGCAACAGAATTGTCGATAACTCATTGATTTTGTCGCCCAGAAAATGAGCTGACTTCGGCATCTCGAGACTTTTATACCCTTTAAGCCTTAAAACAATGTAGTATATTGTATTTATAATATTTCATATATTTCAATTTTCGTATACTATATCATTATCAGGTATTAAGGCTGTATTCGCTAGACATACATATACCATTAATTACAATAATATCAGTAAGAATATTAATAATTGTTATTAAAATATTTAATATATACTATATATACTTTACAAATTTTTTAGCAAGATGAAGAGCAAATAATTTAATTTTTACTATTGGAATAGATGTCTTCTTTACGGATTCTTATAATACTGTATGTAATTGCATGTTATTGTATTCAGGGCACTGATAAGTTGAGTTACTTTTATGCACTTGTTTCGGCAGATTATTCCTATGTCAGTTAGATGTTACAGTGGTTCCATTTTACAAAAATAGTAACAATAGTTTAGTTGCAATATCTGGAAGGTCATAGGTGCTAAGGGAGCTGTATATTTTGGTCCAATATGGCATGTTCCGTCTTATTTATGTAAATCGTTTATCAAGATTAATCTAAAACTGAGTGACTAAAGCACGTTGCAACAGACGGGCACGCGGACAGATGGGCATGGCTAGATCAACTCGCCTCTGGATAATAATCTTCAAAGGAACCTCTGCAAACTTTTGATACGGAATTAAAAATTCTCTCTCCTTTCTGTTGCATGATAATTTATAATAATACGATATACTGTTAATATATTATAGGAACAAAACTTACTGCTCGAGTGCTTAAAGATCACATCAAAGCTGTATATACCAAACTCTCAGCATTTACAATATTTAGTTTCATTCTCTGTACGGCCTTCGGGTTTCCTCTGCCTGGAGGCATATTAAAGTTTGAAGTACTTAAAATAAGCTAAACCACTTGTCACGGCCTACAAGAAGAGCCCCAAAAAGAGCGAAGAACGAACACTAAAAATATATCCAGCAGAGAGCGGCGTAAAAAAGCAAATGCCAGGCACGTTGCTCACATTTATCAAGCCTCGTGTGAATGCTCCCCACACACCTCCACACACCCCTCCCACAAACACACTCACACACAGATGTCGTGTGTGAACGAAAACAACAACAAGAACAGTGCATACACCTTCACACCCACAAATAGACGCACACACATAGACTGTGCCATAGATGAGCCTGTCGCCAGTGACAAAGAGTCGAGAATTTCAGTCACGCGAAAGGATTGAAAGTCATTTGATGTATTCACTGTCATTTAAGTTTCAGCCGATAGCGGTCCATATTGAATTCTATCGATTGAGCCGGATTGCGACAACAACAACGAAACGCTTTCAGATCTCCATTTAAGGAACATACGTGTACGTATAGAGCTGTTGCGTGAGGAGTCTGCTGGAGTTAAATGCATTTAAGTGACATATTCACCATGCCGAAGTCTGCTTCGACATTGACATGTGTCCTGGTCGGCAGATGGAAGATGGCTCTCAGGTTTCAGGTCTCACGTTATCTCGACTCTGGCTCAATTATGGATGTGTGTGTGTGTAAGCTGCACATGAAATTTAAATCTGGCTACCTGGCAAAAGCGACGGCAACTTCTGATTTATTGAATAAATCAGCGGGGTGTGTGCTCTGCCAACTTACTCAAATATTTATCAGTGTGTGTGTACGTGCGTGTTTGAGTGCGTATGGTTTCGTAATTTATGTGCCATGGTAAATAAAGCGAGTCTCAGTAGGCTACCAAAAGCCGCAAGGCGAGGCGCAGGCAATAAAAAACTTAAGAATATGTGTGTGTAAAACATTCAAGATAAGATTGTAAAAAGAAGAATTGGTATTTGTTTTTGAATATTTATGTGTGTGTGTGTGTGTGTGTGTGTGCACAGTTGTCAGCACGCTCAAATCGATATTTAAACACGTTGGTATTCGCGCTGGAATTCGAAATTGTTGTTGTTTTTTTGTCACACTTCGCGCAAATTGCTTAATTGATTTAAAACATCAACACCAACCAGCTTCTTAAATTATAAATATTCGTGTAAGGGGATTTCCCTTTATACATTATAAATATTGTTTTTATTCGCATTTTGTAGGTTTTTTTGTTGTTTGTCAAATCTATAAATTTTAATCGCATCGTATTTCTGCGACATAAAATTTAATTAACACCAATTAGCATTTGACGCATAAATAATTTTCGCACACTGAAAAAAAATGGCTGGTTACAAATTATGTGCATATAAAGTATGTACATACATACATATGTATGTATATATTGTTGTACTTAATCATAACGACCATAGTCGGTTTGTTTCGGTCTAGAGTCTTTCAGTGAATTTAACGAGTGGATTAATTTCAGTTTATGCTTGACATAACATTTCATTACCTTATTTTTCGCATATTTTTTGCATATTTTGATTTAATTTATTCTGTTTTTATAATTACTATACGCCCACTGTTCGGAACTATCCCCGACCTGCATTCAAGTGACATCAAGTCTGTCAACGCCTGAATGCAAGCCGGATAATTGAATTGCATTAAGGTGACAATGTCTGCATGTGTGTGTTAGTTGTCAAATGAAGTCAATTGTAAACTTCGACATTTTCTTGTCTTAATCTTATCTACATATTCGATCTACTTACTAATTGCAAATCGATTATTTTTGATTACTAAATTTCATTTCAGAGTTAGTGAACTCTTGTACATGAGTAAGCTTTCATTGAGATATTGATTTTACTTACCAACTGATAAAATCAGTAAAAACACTGACATGTAGGGTGTGTGAACAAGCCGCATGATGCAATATTTCAAGGGGTTACTGGAATGAAAGAGTAGTTAAATGTACATTTTATTATATTATATTATTGGTTGGTTGTGTGGTATTATTGGAGTGATGTTGCTGTCTTACACTCATGTATACAGTTCAAATTTCATAAGAAATCGAAAACAGGGAAATAAAAATACTCAATGGGGGAATATTTTGTACTTTGCTGAGCGCCTTCACGATCACACAGGTTACAACAATCCTTGCAGACAGTGGCCGATGTGCAATCAAAATCATCGGAATAAGAGGAATAAAACAACAACAACACCGATTTTATTTCCAGCAATCACTTGACCTGAAGACAGAATAAGCAACGTAAGTAGGTCGCAAGAAAAACCTAATTAACTGTGGAAGTTTATTCGCGGTATAAGTTTGGTTTATGTATTTTGAAAAGTACAAAACAGACAGCTAGAAGGCACATTTATAATGCTTTTGTTAATAATTAGACAATATATTTAGCAATTCACAAGAGATATTTTTGGTAATCAGCACTTTCTTCCATTTAAGAGTGAGGAAAAGTATTTGCCAGATCTCATCTCAGGTTTGCGTTGCTCCTTGCATAATGTGGTAATTTATGATATTACCAGAGTTTTGTTAGCTGAAACTCTCGGCCGGCAAGTCGGCCAAATTATTTGCCAGCCTTTACAGAAAGTTCAAAGTTTTGTGCAAAAGACCAATAAAAAGCAACCGTGGCAACAACAACTACTACAATGTGAGTTACTTAATGCGTTAAACTTTTGCTGCAACACGTAACTCAAGTTAGGCTGCAGTTACCTGGAATCGGTTGTCTTTCCGGGCAGATGGGGCAACCAGGGATAGGTGTTCCAAAAGAAAGTTTCCCGATTGTTGTTGCACCGCAAAATACATATTGAAAGCAATTTTGTAATCAAATGGAAAACGAAGCAGCAGCCGAAAGCTATATAAAGTAATAACTACAAAGAAAACGCCAGCGCTTTTCACCCACCGCAACACAGACACCCAAACCCGGAAAAAATTTGCGTAAGCTGTTACCGAAAATGTACAGAACCCTAAAAAGAGAAATGCACATCAAAATGCTCATATAGAGGAAACTATTTGAAACGTTGTGCTCGTTTAAAGTTGAAAATCGGATTGTAATAATCCCCTCGGGCACACTCCAGTCGAATAAGTAGTGCCCCGCCGTGCCTGACTCCTGGCAAACAGTAATCTTGTATGGCAGCAAAGCGTATTACCTCGTGCTAGAGTCGGCTCTAAAAAACAGACAGCCAAGACATGACCCTATGACCTGGTGCACAATTTTGGGCCATTAAGTCTTGTACTGTTCATTTTTAATTGCTTGGGCTTCATTAACATCAGCCAAAAGGCGAAAAAAACAAGTTTTTTAATTTATGCATTGACAAACTTAGCAGCCCTACCTCCACCTCACTTCGTTCCACTACACTCACGACCCACAAACAAACGCATTGCCCGATGGGGTAAGATAACAAAAACAACGTCTGGCCAAAATGCGATAAGCCCTAACTGCAGTCCAGACACAAGAAAGTCGCACAGCGAGTGGATGGCGGCAGAGTGCAAGACGGAGATGGAGAGTAAGTGAGGGAAGGCGAGTTGAAAGCAATTCGCTGCCCAAAAAGGAACAAAATTGCACAGAGGGCAAAGGCGCATCCTTTTAATTGGTTTTCGCTCAAACCATGCAAAGTAAACAAAAAAAAACCAATGAAGAATCATTTTTTAAGGCTTTGCTTTGACTTGCATTTTAATAGAGTGATTTTCCATCCACTGAATTCACTCGATTCTCTCCGTTCGTTTCAATTTTTGATAGTTTCTCAGCCCATCAACATTTTCTTTATAGAATTTGAAAAAAAAAACCACGATCTAAAGAAAGAAACATAATTTACGGAAAATAAACACGCACACACATCCCATCTTACCTTGATCGTTTGCAATAACAACTCCTGTTTAAACTAGGTAAAACCAGTCCAAAAAAGGGTGTACTAACTTTGTGCAAATGTATGTAACGGGCAGAGAGAGGCGTGGCAGACTCCACAAATATTCTATCGGTGCTGTATATCTGTCTGTTTGAACATTAAGATCTCAGCAATAATAAGACCAAAAATTGGCATGAAGGTTAATGTAAATTGTGCGCAGATCAAGTTATTTAAAATGTTAGATGTCACGCCCGCAGCCCCCGTCACTTTCTGACTTCGACATATACTTAGCTGACTTTAATATCTACCCCTCCTCCAAATTCAGATCGAATTGAATTTCTATTACTGACTATAAACACAGACATAATTCAAGTCACCTTTGGTGGTACACCAGTGCTTGCATATGTTTGTAAGAGTAAGAAAGCAACAGTGTTCGTTAAGAATATTCGAAAACAATCATTCTCTCTACCATCGTCAATATCTGGATTCACAGTCATTACTTTTAACTTAAAACAAGTGTTTGCTTGGAATGCCAAGGATAAATTACCATGAACAAGTTTCTTACAATTTAGAAACAATTTTGTGAAGAGTTAAGCAATTGTACTTGAAAATAAAATTTAATTTGAAATTGAGTTGCTAATAAATGTATATTATTGTTAACTGTTTTACACTGTATATGTTAAATTATTGTACGTATACAACCATATATATCTATGCACATTTTAAGTGTGCGTTAAAATATTTATTTATTGCAATATAAGCATTTTGGGCGATAAATCGATATGATCGATTGTGCAGACTATCAACATGGGAAAATCTCGATGACGGCAACCATCGCTAATATCACAAAAGAGTTCGTTCTTTTATAAACATAGTTTATTAGTTTTGCCCAGATGTTTGAAACGCACAGAGCGCGACATACAACTCTTGTATGTATGCATGTCCACATGGTGATCTATCATTATGTTTTTTGCACTAATAACTCTCTCTTTCACTAACTTCAAAAGCACCGATATAATAATCAAACGTAATGTATGTTACTTTGATGAACACATTCGTTGTTTATAAAAAACTCCAATCATTTGTTCAACTTCAGGTATAATTTAAATGTTATATACAGTTTAATTTTTTTTTATAAACCTTTTTATACACCTTTTTCGCAGTTATTTTCGAAATCAAAGTATTTTATTAGTCATCAAATAAAATGCAAAGGCATAAATTCTGTATCACACTTTAAGGGAACAAAAATAAAACTTGATCTTTGATCTTGTGAAGAAACCCATCTTCTGTATACTCGAATTTACCATTATTTCTATAATAATTGTAAAATGTTACACGCAATTAAATGATATAGGAACGATCTCTGAAAAGTTTCACTCCCTCTTTTCCCAGCACTTATGTTATTATTTGTCTGTTGTAATGTTGTTAAAAATAATATACTATAAACACCTTTCTATTGATTTGTAAATTCTACAACCGAATCGAACTGCCAATGTTTTAAAACTGATCGGTATATGAACCAAAGTAACATACAACAAGAGAGGAATAGAGTCCAACCGAGCTGATAAGCCACAGCAAAGCAAATATGACTATTAAAAGTATTTTGAATATTTTAAGTCCGGATCAGCGTTATCTGATATATTTTTGTTGTTTCCATATTTGTTTGGCTTTTGACTTTTTAAACTGCACTTCGTTGATACGAATCCCCAAAATACTCTCCAGCTCTTGGATTTTTACAGTATTATATAAAAAATTTATATATTTAAAAGACAAAAATTTCTTTCCGCCCGAAATTACTTTTCCCTGCTTTCATTTGAAATGCTTTAAAGTAGGGCTCAAATGCAACTCTCTCTTCTATTCACAATATCTCGCAGCTAAACAAGTAATGAAAACTACAGTCGAACGCGCCCGCCAGTTAGATACTCTTCTCCCAATTATTGAAAAGCAAAAACACAAACCGAATGCTTGAAGACTTTTATAACTTGTCTATTGCTTTATCACTCTCACGTAATCATGCAGGCAGTTTTAACGCCTCCACTTTCACTTTGTGTAGTCTTTCGCGACTTCGTCTGCTTTTATATAGTACACTTGCACAACTACGCATACCCTCTTTTCAGCATTTGTCAATGGCCGAAGAGTATAAAAACAGACTATTGAACTTTAATGGCAGACAGGCTTAGGCAACTAACACTTGGCTCCCAATTTTTATCTCTCTCAGCGTATATCGAAAAAGCCAAAGGAAAACTTTACAAATTTGCAATGTGATGGAAGGGAGAAACAGAAAGAGATTGAGCGAGAGAGAGAGAGAGAGATAAACCGGATACGCGCAAAAAAAAGAGAACAAAATGCAGAACTTTTTCGATGCCACAAACTTCGGCCAAGGGCTTCGCATATCAAAAGTTCTTTGGGCAAATAGAACAAGAGGAAAACCTTTGGGCGATTGAAAAATATTTTCATATGTAAATTTACCGAACGTTCCACGCCCTAGTTGTTGTTATTGTTGCTGCCTGTGTTTATGTGTCCGGCACCCACAAACAGCACGCACACAGAGACAGAAGCGGGCGAGCGTGTATCGATATGCGTTGCCTCCTTGCAGGCACTGCCGCATCTCGAGTGCAACAAGAGCAGAAATAAATTTTGCTGGCATCGTCGAGTGCAAAATTCAGAGAAGTCTACCTAGAAATTGCCTCTGCTATTGTTGCTATTGCTCATGCTGTTATTATTGTTGGATTGTTGGCTGCGGTTGGCAGCGCCGTCGCCTGCGAAGTTTTGTGGCATGTGGAAATTTATTTCATAATCTCTACAGCAACGGGACCACCAAAAAACAGCTGAAGAACAAGTTTTTGCATATGAGAACCACGAGTAGCTAAGCATGTAATTTATATCCTTGAACGTCGTTTTCCTGCCGTCTCGCATCCCCTTCCCGCCGCTCTTCCCCTTGCTGTTATTGTATTGCGTACTTGCAGGCGCAGGAATCGGTGCTGCCGCCTTTGCTGCTGCAGAAGTAGTCATAAATTTGGTTCTGTTGCGGCCACATGCTCTCCGCTCTCCGCTCTCCCCTTTCGTTGCTTCTCCATCTCCGGTTCGTTCTTTTATTTTTACTCTGTTGCAATTTTATTTGACCACATAAATTGTTTACCAATTTTCACAAGTTTGCCGCTCCTGCCATGTGTTTGTATGAGTGTGTGTGTGTCTGTGTGTGCCTGTGCAGTAAGTCCTTGCTTGTTCTCAATGCTAAAAGCGGTTTAATAGCACTCGGCCAACATTTTGATTTAACGCTCTATCTCCGTCTGGCTCTCCTGCCTAGGAGTCCACACTCGTGCATGCTCCTAGCAATTTTCTAATTGGGACATTTGTGAAATTCCAGAAAATCAACAGCACATTTTGTGGCTTTGGAGAACGGGCAAGACTGACTTGGCGAGTAAGAGAGTGTTGTTTATTTATGGCAGACTATTGCGAGAAGAAACCGTTGATAAGCTTGATTCGATCCAATAAATTTGAGCACACTCAAAAATAGTCGAAAATAATCTACGCAATATATGATTCGATTTCTGTCTCTGTTGATGTTTCTTAGCTCAACAAATGTGTGATCTGAATTGTACTCGTATGTTAAACTTCAAAAATAAATTTTATTGTAGTTCGTTTTGTTGGTTTGTTTTCAGTTGTGTTGTCACTTGATATGAAACTAAGCCAAGTTCATCTGCCATCAATTTTAGATTTTCGTCTCTAACCTGCTCCTTTGTTTCTGGTTTTTTGTTCGCTACTCTGTACTTTTCACCATGTACTGTGCCTCGGCTTACATCGCTTTGTCAGCATTAAATTTGGTTTAATTATATACAAATTATTTATCAAAATTTGCCAAGGTGAGCAGTGCAAAAATGGAGCAAAAATTATAACTATAAAGCTTTGGAATTATTTTGCAAAATTCCTATGGTGCCGCACTTTAAGCTAATTAACAGAGCTGACGAGCACCTGGTGAGCTGCAAGCGAGAGGTGCATATTCGCAATTTTGCGTTGAGAATTTTTGAAAAATCTTTCGCATAAGCCACAGCAGAGCGATGCGATGTAGAAGAAGCGCTGCACGACGCATTCACCCCATAAAAAGTGTCAGACAAAGCGGCCAGAGAAATGCTTTGCTGGAGAGGGATTGGGAAGTGGAAAGTGGAAAGTAGAAAGAAGAAGGATCACCAGTAGCAGCGGCAACTGAGCAATGCCAATGTCCTTGCAGGTGTCAGTAAAAAATTGTTGAAATTCCGCGACTGGACGCAGCTTGCTGCTGCTTCCCGCCGGCGCCGCAACGCTCAGCTCATTAAACGCCTGTCACCAGTTTTTCGTTTTTCCAACTTTTCTCGGGCCTTTGACTGAATTTCGGCCAGGATAATCCGGCTACAACTTAATGCGCGCCCGTGGCCGTGCTAAATAGCCTTCATTATTTGCTTTATTTTCACATAAAGCTAAAAGAAACCTCTCCAATTGAAACAGAGACGGAAAGAGAACACGAAAACGAGAGAGGGGGAGCGAGGTGAGATGCAAAAATAAACGGTTTCCTCAGCGTGCTTCACTTGGCTGAAAACAACGTGAACAATTTGTAGTTTTCACTGCAATTCACTTAAAGACATTTAGGATCCTTGCCCTTTGCCTCGCCACTATAAATCATGACACACACACACACACACTTGTACATATCAATCAGTCAATCAGACATGCCCTAGAAACTTGTCGTCATATTGATTATACTCAGGAACAACAACACCTAACACAATTGCAACAAAAACAAATTATGCTTGAGTCAGCAGTTATCGCACCCAAAAAAGGAGAAGGAAGGAACCGAAACTATGCTTTGCATTTGACATTTTTCGTCAATGATATAAGTAGAAAAAGTGGAAAGCGACAAGGGAAAACGAAGAGGGCGTTCAGCATGACAATACAGTACAGTACAGCAGCATGAAATGTAAAAAGAGACACATGACGAAGACGAAAGCAAAAAAGCGACTCAAGACATTGTTGCTCCCAGTCGTCCATGGCACCCGCTCCTCGATCTCTTGAGGGACGACTGTTGTGCAGCTGACAAGTTGTGGCGTGGCCCGTCGTGGCCCGCAGCGGGTGACCGAAGCAAAAGGAAACAAAATGATAATATTTGCTGGGGCTTCATCTCGGCACACAAGTTTAAATTGACTCAATGTCTGCTTGAAAGGTATTTACTGATGAGCAATAAGATAATTTAGTAGCAAGTGGCTGTGCTCTGAAAGTAGAGTTGACAAGGGAATTCGGACTTGCAAGTCTATATATATTTTATCTCATATTGGAAGTATTAAAGCTTAATATTAGGTTTTACTTTCAGAATGTATCGATCCTCTGAAATATTTTATTATCTATTTATACACTAATAATATAATCTGAAGATATTCTGTGCATATTGAAATGCTTTTTAAAATACTCTTGGGTACACCAGCTACTTCTCTCTATCATGATGACAAAAACGGAAAAAACAAATAGACAAGAGCAGAAAAGACAAATGACGGGACAATAGATTTTTAATTAAAAAAAGGACTAATATTTCAAAAATGCTTTAATTTATTTTGAAAATGGAACTTATCAAAATACGGCATTATTTACCAATATTTATAAAATATTTGTTCCTTGGACGTGATACTTTTTATGATTGAAAATCGCATCTAAAATCCGGGATAAAGACTTTTACTCAAACTTAGTAGGTGTACTTCGATTTTAAAAACAATTTATTAAAACGATATCAAAAACACGTTTAATTTGAGCAAATAAAAGACTGCACATATTTCCGGACAGTAAGATTACAAGATTTTTTCAGGATAGACCAGAAAATAAAAAGATAGATCTGCCAAGAAAATGGCTGACCTGGACAACACACACTATAATAATCAGTCGAACGCTACAGCCAGAAGCTGGCTGTATAAAGCGACGGATTTTCACTATACAATATATATATTTATATATATGTAATAAACAACGAAAAAAAAAACAATCTCAATTACCGCATTGAAAAGTTATATTGTAAATCATTTCTATTACCGTACTATGCAAATAATAAGTTTAATAATATGATGTATGTATGTTAGGTCTGTTTAGGAATATACGTTTCAAATAAGTTTAAATCGTATCATATATCAATTATTTATAGTCCGATCGTAATGTACTATAATACACAAAACAGGTATTTGTCAGTGTGACACAGAACTTTGGCTGTTGAGTTTATATTATAGCTTCTAAATAGTTATTACTGATTTACAAAGGCGGGAACAGGGTGCAATACTTGTATACACGTATGTATGTTGTCACAAAATTTGATGGCTCTAGCTTGTATAGTTTCTGAGACCTAGACGCTCGTACAAACACACATACAGACATGGTTAATCGAATCAGAATATATATACATAGTTGAAGGATCGGATATGTCTCCATCTGTCTGTTACGCACATTTTCGCTGCGACAAACACAATTGACCATGCATTTTTTTAAAAACTTGCTCTGCATTTTTTTACTGGTCCTTTTGTTTGGTTTTTTAGATTAAATTAGCAAAATGTAAAACAATTTTCTTTCAATTTATAAACACTGTTTATTAAGTATAAATACATGTATGAAGCCAGAATTTTTTTTAAGAAATAAATTTTCAAAAAACGGTCGAAAGTATTTTATTCAAAGTAATTAATTACGCTGACAGTAATAATCTGAAGAAGAGAAGTCTCTTGAGTAAGCCAGGCGGCGGGTGAGCGGCTCGACGATTCCCTAAGCTGTCAAAGCTAATTTAATTCGATCAATTGTTATCGGTACAGCTTGTCTCAATATTGCTTTTTAAAAGGTTTTTGAAGGCTATCCCACCGACGTTTACACCAAAATCATCATGTAATCACTTAAAACACAGTTTTGGTTTGGTTTGCCAATATCTCCGTAATCTTCTATGCGCATTCGTTGGGATTCTGCACATTCTTTCACTTTGAAACTAAATTGCGCAAATGTCCGCGAACTGTCATTATTTGGCACAAAGTACGCTATTTTTGAAACAAGAAAATATGAGTATTGCTCTTTACGAATTCGCAGGATGCATCGTAAAAATTTGGGAAAAGTATTAAATTTTTAAAACAAAAAAATCCATCGAACGTCAAAATTAAATTTCATAGGTTGTCAAATTATGTTAAATTTATATTTATAAAATTTATAGGTATCCTCATTCGCTTTAGAGCTAACAATAGTCATACACCAAAAGTTTTAAATGTGAGGATCATAATTTAAAAATGTAAGCATCCAATAAAAGATACGATCAGGTTGATATCTTTGATTTCAACTACCATTTAGAAAAACAACACTTCACTTTCTTTGCTTTAAATTACCTTTGGGAAGTAAAAATATTTTAATTCTTGAATATTTTTAAGTTTTTAGATAACTGTAGTACTAAAGTTAGAAGTTATATTAATTTCCACATCATTTACACAATTATAGTTGATTATCAACCCGATATTACAAATATTAAGTGGCTTATTTTTTTGGATTTGGCTGTTTTTCAGATTTTCTCAACTAAGAATATGTATGTATGTATGTATCTCGATCCCAATGTGCGTTGAGCGTGATGTATGTTTTCGATTCAGGGTTTTCCTCGTAATTGTTTTTTTTGTTTGGCTTGTAGTTGGTTGCGGCTTTTCTTAACCCTGTTTTTCAGCTGTCCGTTTCACCTTTGGATTTTTATGCTTGTCGCGGTTTGCGGGTTTTATACGTTGTTTCTTATCTCATTTCGCGTATCACGGAACTCGTTAAAATCACCTTAGAACACGTGACTGCACGTCAGTCGCATGCACAAAAACAACAACTGTCGTCGAAGCAACAGCGCCGCACACACACACACACGCAGAGCAGCGGCACAAAAGGAGACGGCACTTTATGGCAGCAAAAACAAAAAGTGCCGTTAGGTCGATCGTCGGTTCTCTCTTGGTTCTCTTTTTCTTTGTTTGGCTTTAGCGCCTCTGGCTGTCTTGGCTGTTTCTTGTGGCACAGAAGTTCCTTTTAGTGACTCAGGTGCAATGTCAGAAACACAATAATCTGCACCAGACTTGCGAAGGCAAATTGCAAATGTGCCCAACACACACACACAGACACTAATCCGGACACAGCACTCACGGCGATGCACAGCAAGCAAGGCGAACGAAAGGTTAAATTGGTAATTGTTGCTGCAGACAATAGGTTTAGCTTAGTTCTGTTTCGACTCGATTCGTTTGGCTCTGGTAAGTTGGCTGTCGTTTTTTTGCGGCTTACGTTATTCGCTCGATGATAAGAACTAAAGCGGAGCCAAATCGCAAATCAGTCCTCACGCAGAGACAACGCAGCGCAAACTGAGCTAAGGACTCTCGGCAGATTTACCGAGTCGCAGCGATTCGTTGCGTGGCGAATCCCTTGCACAGATTTGTCGGACCGAACGTCGAGCCGAGTGCTCCACGATGTTTGGTCGTGCTCACGAAGTGATGCACACGAAGGGCTGCAGTTAGTTTTGTACCAACCAAAGGCAGCAAACGAGTGTTAACGAAGCAAGGGAGAGCGGGCGAGTGGATGAGAGCAAAAGAGCGTTACCGTTAGATGCACGGCACACTGCTATCTATGTCAGCAGGAGCAACATGTTAAGGAGTTTAAGGAGAAGCAGTAGTGGTGGGCATGAAACTTGAACTGCTTGTTTACCACACCTAAACTGCTTAGACTTCCCCTCGGTTAACAACTGCTTGCAATTCCGCTCAAAGGAGAGGATTTGTTGAGTAAAGAATTTTGAATTCAACTAACCAGGGGAAATTCAACAAAGTTTGGACTGCTTTTTTACCACACGTGAACTGCTTAAAGTTTACCACACTTCCCGTCGGTTAAAAACTGCTTGCAATTCCCCTCAAAGGATAGGATTTGTTGAGTAAAGAATTTAAAATTTTAATTCAACTAACCTGGGGAAATTCAATGTAAATGTGAATCGGACACAACTTGAGAAACTAACTTTTAATTATTTTGAGGGTTCTCAAATGTTTTATCCTTCAACTTACAGACCAAAAGGAATTTTACAATCCTTTGTCAACATTGCACTGCTTTTTCACCACAAGTGACGAAGCAGTATGTTCTCCACCCTGCACTGCTTGCACCTAACCACACTTCTCCCGGCTAAGAAAATTACTTTCCCCCTGATAAGACAGTGTTGAGGTGAACTTGCTGTGTTGAGTAAAGAAATTCAAAAAAAAAACAATTTAATATTTTAAGTTTGGTTAGAAAAACTTATTTTATACATTATTAACAAAGTTTTATAGTTAAACTATATATGCTGTCTGTTCTTGTATGTCTTCAACGATTTATCATAATTGTCAGCAGTTTAGTTTTTACAGCTGCAGTTGAGACTTGCTTTATTTGTAACGCAGAGCTATTAGTAATGATGATATCATGACTTGCATCACATGTACTACATCTTGCGACTCGAATCAAAGTTGTAAACTTTGCAAAGTCGCTGAACCCGCCTAATTTATCCCATTCCCCTTCCTCGGTTGCCCGTTGTACTCGTATGCTTATCCTAGTTGGCCTACGATGCTAATGACTTTATCGTCTCCAGATGTCTGCATAATTTGTATCATTTTTAGCGCAGCTCTGCGACGCTTGCCAAGAAACCAGACCATGTTCCATGTGTGCGTGTCTGTGTGCTGGGCTTGGGCGTGCTTCTGGACGTGGCGGGCTAATGAACTATATGTGTGTTGCTCCACTTGCGGGACTCAAAAACCATATAAGCATAAGTTCAATTTTTATGATTATGACGTCTTCGGGCCAATCGCGACAGATTTCCCATAACATTCTTCATATCTATGTGTATGATGTACTACTTTCTTTGCGCTTCGGCTTCTTCTGCTGTGATTTACAATATTGCAGTGCAGTGCCGTTCTGAGACTGAATGTCGCCGGACAGCGCGCTTACCAAGATATTTGTAGGTCGAAAAATAGGAAAACATATGCTCACATAACATCATATAACCAAATTTGACATGTTTCTGAAACTAAGTATTCTAATTGTTTTGTTGTATTAAGCACTTAAGATAAGATTAAACTAATAACAAAGTAAATATTTTGAAAACCATGAATCGAAATGGTTGCAACGTAGCGAGTCGTCTGCAGGGTGTACGGTGCACAAGGGCACCCGTCTGCCGACTATTAAGATCATTTTATACCCTACCAGAGGGTATATTCTGAATCAGGATAACTGAGCAGTCGAACTAGCTATGTCCTTCTGTATAAAAATCTAGATCTTGGAGACTATAGGAGCTAGGACTACGAAAAACGTATCTCTCTAATAATCAGTAAAATGCACGGAATTATAGTTGTATTGCATAAATTCTAGCATACACTCGACCAACATCGTGTTGGGGAAGTTGATCATTAAATCGTACAACAAATATGGAAGATATTCAAGAAATAATCTCTAGTACTAGAAAAAACTAGATCAAATATCGAATCCGGCTGCAGTCAAACATTTATTTATTTTTCACAGTTTTATACATCTGCAAATTTGCCGAGATGCGCAACAAATGTTCAGTGGCTCAGTGGATTGTGTCGTGGGCTCTGTTGGTACTGGGTAGGATAGTGTCGATAGGATAGTGTTGTGGAACACGAGAGAGGAGAGCGTCACTATCGTTTAAGAGAGCGAAGGAAACACATTGTCTAAAATTGAACGGACCGCAATAAATAATTAAAACATTAAACAATTATCTCCACAACTTCAGAAGTGGGATAAACAAACGCCAAACAAACAAAAATTTGTAAAAAAAACTCAACATAAAATTAAACTGCGAATATTCGAATATGATGCCGGCGTGTCGCGTATATTTTGTAAAGTTCCGTTAAATTTCATCATGGAAAAAGAACAAATAATTGCATGGCTCCTGAGAAACGAAATTCAATTCGACAAGAAGGCGAACACCCGCCAATTGGAAAAATTTGCTAGGGACCATGGAGCACAATTTGACAGTATGGAAACTTCTATAAAAGCGGCAGACACAGAACAACAGTATTCTGAATCAGACGAACAGTCCATAGCAGCTGTACAGGATTTGCAAATTTCTGACGAAATTGAAAAGTTAAAGAAAATCCAAGAAGAACAAGCAATTGTTGAAGCTGAAATTGAACTGTTACAGAAGAAGAAGATTCTAGAAAATCTACGCCGGACTTCAAGCAGAAATCGCGCAGAAGTGGATGACGTAATGACCGCCATCTTTCCATTTAGCGGCGAGCATGCAGCAGATGCGCTGAGTGTGTGGCTGAGTGACTTTGAACGTACATGTGACACCATGGACGGCGATGATATTTTTAAATTGAAATGCGTACGACGACTTATGAAACCAGGATCAAATGCCGGTTGGTTTCTTCGTGTGGATCAGTCCACGTCCTACGGCGAGTTCAGACAACGCTTTCTTTAAACATTTGGCCGTTCGCATTCCGTAGTCGAGGTTGTTACGCTACTCAATTCGACGGTTCAGCAACAGCAAGATGTCATTCCTGGCCTACATCTTTCAAATGCAGGATATTGCGTCAAGAGCACACATCGAGGAATCTCAGGTCGTGCAGCTAATCATCGAAGGACTGCAGGATTTCACCTCTGACGTAGCTGTGTTATATTCTGCTTCCACCATAGAGGACCTGAAGAAATTATCTTTCCGTTACTCCGAAATGCGTAATAAGCGTCTACGCAATAACATCGCCACACCGAAGGAGCCAAATACACTGACTTCCGTTAGATGCTTTAACTGTTCTGGATTTGGACACATGGCAAAGGATTGTGTTCAGCCTAAGCGAGCTAAAGGGTCATGTTTCAAATGCGGATCATCAAAAACTGTAGCATATGCGCTCCCAAGCAGATGGTAGCCCTTATTAAGGATACTACTAACACGGAATCCCCAGAGATTTCAATTGTTAATACGGTAAGAATCACTTTCGACATTGAGGCTCTTTCACATAGTGATATATTTTCTTGTTTGCTTGATACTGGTAGCGCCATTAGTTTAATTCGACGTTCCGCCATACCGCAGAGTTTAACAGGAGATTCGCTTTATGGTACACCAATTGTGGGACTAGGAAATTTTCGGCTTTGCACTTTCGGAAAATTAATTGTTAAGATAACTTTTGAAAACATTACAAATGAAGTTTTGCTTTACGTTGTCGCGGACGAATGTATGCCTTATACAGTATTGTTAGGAAGAGACTTTTCGAAAACATTTAATTTAAAACTTTCTTACCAAAAGCAAAATCAAATTTCGCCTATTGAAGTTACGGCAAATAAAGATATTTTGAAAATTAATGAAAAAATTCTGCATTGCATTTATAGCTCATTGACAAATGATATTATTGTAGAATATTGCAAATTGTGCAATAAGCAAATAGTAAGCAAACCTTCTGTTACGACTTCCGTTGAATTGATAGAAAATTGTAAAACTGCAGATATTGCGCACAAACAATTGTATATTGATAATTTTATAATGAATATTGACATAGACGAAGAAATTGAACAAAATATAAGTCCCGATTTAAGTAGCGAACATTTCAATAGGGTTTGTGAAGCCATTAAGGAAAAGTATTTGAGTATCGAAAATATTCCAATGGCAGATCATAATTACGAAATGAAGATCACATTAAAATTCGATTTACCAGTTTATTGTGCGCCTCGTAGAATATCATATCATGATCGGAAAGAAATGGAGATAATAATTGATGAACTTCTGGCCTTAGGGCATATTCGACCTAGTAATTCTCTGTACACTTCCGCAATTGTCCGCAATTGTAAAAAAAAGGATGGCGGAAAAAGAATGTGTGTAGCCTATAGGCAATTAAATAA
Organism: Zaprionus nigranus; assembly: GCA_018903425.1. NCBI lineage: Eukaryota > Metazoa > Arthropoda > Insecta > Diptera > Drosophilidae > Zaprionus > Zaprionus nigranus. Next base: position 16,734 of record JAEIGD010000077.1, on the reverse strand, counting down.
GATAACAGAAGGAGATGGCTACCCAATTGCAAGAATAGACGATTGTTTAGAAAAACTAGAAGGTAATAAGTTTTTTAGTATACTTTATTTGAAAAGCGGTTTTCATCAAGTCAAAGTAGCGGAAGATTCGATTAAATATACGGCTTTTGTAACACAAAATGGTCAATATGAGTATCTTAAAATGCCTTTTGGTCTAAAGAACGCACCCGCAGTTTTTCAGCGCTTCATTAATTTTGTTTTAGAACCAATTGTCAAAGATGGAAATGTTGCCGTTTATATGGACGATATTGCTATTGGCACAAAAACATTTGAGGAACATATTCTTCTGTTAAAAAGGATCTTAACAAGGTTATCCGAATTCCGTCTAGAATTAAAGCTGTCAAAATGTAAATTCTGTTTTCCGCAAATAGACTTCTTGGGATTCAGTATAAGCAAAGATGGAATAAAACCAAATAATAGCCATATGTTAGCAATTAGACGAATTGCTATTCCGAAATGTGCCAGTGATGTAGAAAAATGTTTAATTTCACGGAAGAATGTTTACAAGCATTTAAGTATTATATTTGTGTGATACGCTTACATCGGAACCTGTGTTAGCATTATATAGTCCTGGAAAAGCAACTGAGCTTCACTGTGATGAGTCAGTTAGTTTTGGAGCGATTTTGCTCCAAAAGCAAGAAGACGGTAAATTCCACGCAATTGCATATTTTTCACAAGCTACAAAGCCAGAAGAGGGAAGGTATCATAGTTTTCAATTAGAAACATTAGCAATTATTTACGCATTGAGGAAATTTAGTATCTATTTGGCCGGTATAGAATTTAAAATAATAACATACTGTAATGCTCTAAGCCTAACATTGGAAAGGAAAAGTGTTAATGCAAGAATAGCCAAATGGGCACTAGAACTGTCAAACTATAATTGTTCAATTCAGCATAGAAGTGGAAAATATATGATTCATGTAGATTCCTTAAGTAGACTTTTTGATTCTACCGCAAATCTTCCGAACTTAGGATATTTTAATAACACTGTTTCCGTTATTGAGGAAGATAGCATTGACATTCAATTGCAAATAACCCAAAATTGTGATAATGTTATTCTACAATTAAGGGATAATTTGGAATCGGGGCCAGTTAAGAATTTCGAGCTGGATGATGGAATTGGGAATCGAAAAACTAATGATGGAGCATTGCTTTTAAATGTACCTTCCGAAATGGAAAGCAATATAATTCGTGTAATGCATGAAAAACTATGTCATCTTGTGTCAGCAAAAGTAGTTGCAGAAATTAAACGTTACTATTGGTTTCCTAACATGGACAAAAAAGTTCGAGATTTCATATGCAATTGCCTTAAGTGCATCATGTATTCAGTTCCGCGTCATGAAAATTATCGAACACTGCACAACATTCCGAAAAAACCAATTCCGTTTGACACACTTCACGTTGATCATTTTGGCCCTCTTCCGTCAATCGCTGCAAAGAAAAAACATATACTTGTGCTAGTTGACGCATTTACGAAGTATATAAAGTTGTATCCGGTGAACACTACAAGTACGATTGACCTAAAGGGCTGCCTTAATAAATATTTTGAATGTTATAGTCGACCAAGGAGAATAGTAAGCGATAGGGGAAGTTGTTTTACCTCTTTAGAATTTTCAGAATTTCTATTGAATAATAATATTGAACATGTTAAAGTAGCAACTGCCTCCCCTCAGGCCAATGGCCAGGTCGAGTGAATAAATAGAATTATTAAGTCGATGATTTCGAAAATCTCGGAACCAATTCAGCACTCTGATTGGTACAAACTATTAACCAAAGTTGAATATGCAGTTAATAATTCTGTTCACTCGACAACGAACCAAACACCAGCAATGTTGTTGTTCGGAGTCAACCAGAGAAGTTTACAAATAGACACATTGACTGAGTATTTAGAAGACAAAGAGAAACATCCTGAGATTTGGATAGGTTAAGAAATACTTCATTTGAAAAACTTAAAACTTCTCAATCAAAAAGTTGAGAGACTCACAAAAATCAATATAAACCTCATGAGAAATTTTCCAGTAACGATTTTGTGGTGGTTCGAAATGTCGATACAACAATTTATAGCAAAATATAAAGGCCCATATGTTATTAAAAAGGTTTTACCAAATGATAGATATGTTGTAACAGATATAGAAAACTGTCCAGTAACACAAATGCCGTATTAAGGTATTTTAGAAGCATCTAGATTAAGAAAGTGGGCAGATTGGAGAGTCAATGTCGAGAGTGATTCAGAACCGAAACCGCATTTACTAACTAATTTACTTATTTTATTTATTTTACTTCAACTTTAAATTTATCATGTAAAAGATTTTAAATATTGTACAGCTTTGATCGGGTCGATCAAAATGTCAGAATGGCCGAGCTGTTAAGATATACTCTATTAGTTAGCCTTAGTTATCAAGTGTGACCTTTATCGATATACTATTGTAAACTAATTAAGTTATCGGAAACCCTATCGATGGGATAGGTATAAGACAGGATTGAGAGAGCGTCACTATCGCATCGATAGGATAGTGTTGTGGAACACGAGAGAGGAGAGCGTCACTATCGTTTAAGAGAGCGAAGGAAACACATTGTCTAAAATTGAAAAGACCGCAATAAATAATTAAAACATTAAACAATTATCTCCACAAATGAATAATTTATAATGAATTTAAGCAAAAGAAGGAGGAGAAGGAGGCGTGGCAGACACCATAAAGTATATAAATTCTTGCTCGGGATCACTAGCCGAGGCGTTTAAGGGCATATCTGTGTGAACACACAGATCTCAGCTATTATAAAAACTAAATATACCAAATTTGACAGGAAGATTCATGTGTACTATAAGCTGATCAAGTTTATTTCAAATGTTAGGTGCCACGCCTACCGCCCCCACAAATCAAAAATTTAATTTTTGAACTCAATTTTTAAGCGCTGTTTAAAAGATAGAACTTTCTGACTTAACATATACAAAGCTTAATAAAATATCTACGTAGTCTCCAAATTTCAGTCCGATCGGACAATAAACACAAAAGTTATTTAAGAAAGTATGAGCATAAAACCAAGTGCGTCAGCTAACAAGGGAGGCGGGCGAGCGCGTAGCACGAGCGCCATCTGTCGGGATTCATTTCAAAGCATGTGCATATGCATATGTGTATGAATTTAAGAAATTAAACTACACGGGAACATACTAGGTCGAAGGGTATCCCACTGTCGCGTGTTGCGCGACTGTTGCTTTTCTTACTGGTTTTTTATTAGTATTTTCCTATGGAAGATTTGCTTTGGTCAGCTTACGGTCTAGTTCTTATGCTTCTTACGCGGGCTCATGCGAATGACAATATCGACAGCACGTTGTTTGTATTTACATATATACTTAATATCCATAATATCCAACAGCAAATATAATGAATTCACCAGTAAACTGGTAAACACAGACTGCAACACCATTTTTGGGGATTGATTTCGTCACTCTGTGAGAGCGTACTAAGCAGCTTGTTTGCTAGAGTCGAGTGTTTTTGCATATCCCAATACTTTTTATCTGTTCTAAGTGATTCATTTCCGCATATGAGTTAGTTAAAAGCTTAGCATAGCAGGCCCGCAGCTAGGCGTGTACGGGCTGTGCGTAGCTAAAAGGGCCCCCGCTGCCAAGGGCAGAATAAACCATTGAGAAAGCAACAGTCGCGCGGCACGCGACAGTGGGATACCCTTCGACCTATGTTCTTCTGTGTTTATTGTCTGATCAGATTTCAATTTGGAGAAAACATAGATATTTCATTCAGCTTAGTATATGTTAAAGTCAGAAAGTTGTATCTTTTATACAGCGCTTATAAATTGAGTTCAAAATTTAAATTATTGATTTTCGGGGGCGGTGGGCATGGCACTTAACATTTGAAATAAACTTGATCTGCGCCTAGTACATAGGAACCTTCATTCCAAATTTGGTGTCTCTAGCATCATCTGGACATCCGGACATCCAGACAGACAGACATGGCTCAATCGACTCGGCTAGTGGGCTTTGCCATTCCTCCTTCTACCTGCTACATAGATTTGCACAAAGTTACCATTTTTTGAGCATTTTCAATGGTCGAAGGGTATAAATACTAATGGCAACTGCCTTCGAGCTGGACAAGATAATGGTTTGAATTTGCGTTTTCAGGCAAACAAAATGTAAAGCTATAATCATCCGGTAGGCACAGGCTGATAATGTAGTGAGCGAGAGAGAACAGGCTACAGAGTCACATTGAGATCAAAGTCCAAGAGATACCGAAACCCAAGAGAGGTCAAAGAGGGCAACGAAGTCTCCGTCTCCTGCATATTTATTATGATTATTGCTATCGCGATATACAAGTCAGTTTGCGCTGGGTCGCACCGACATAGTAGCTCGTACGTAATGAAACCATTCGTCAATTTTTGATATTATATAGACGGACGGACTGAGTCAGTCTAGTGATCAAGACGAGAGAAGACGAGACATATTCTGCCTGTTACATTTAATTTCAGCTAGAACAAATTTTTAGATCCCTTTTAATCTTTATATAGTTAGGTTATAAAATAAAGGTATTATTTAATGAATCTGTACAAGAACAATATGTGAGGTTTTATTGAAGAGTATTAAGACTTCCGTTAGCCAAATCCAATTTTTGTTTCCAGGAAAACGATAAGCACTTTTAAACGAGCACGAAAGCTATAGTCAAGTGTGCTAGACTGAGTTATGACCGGTTCTATATTTTGAGTGTATTGTGATTTGCATACATTATGGAGTAGTTTGGAAATCAGTAACTCTTAAAATTATTTCCTAAAAAACTTCTATACTAACTATCCGATCGTAATTAATTTCTTAATTTCAATTCAATTAATTTCTTTTTTTCACATTTAAGGTCTTACTTTTAATTTAAAATTATTCTTAGGTTAATATTTCAATTTAAACTATAAATTAAATTAAATAAATAAAAAGTAACCAATTTTTTTGATAGTTATTGTGTTTACAAAGAATAAGCTGTTCTGCATTAAAATTACACCTGGAATTCGATTTTTTATTGATTTACAATCTGTGTGTGATAATAAAACAAATTGACTCCAAACTGATCCCCCAGCTATTATAGTCTCTGATATCTAGGCTTTCCTACGGGCGGACAAACAAATGAACATGACTAACGACTGATATATCGACTCGGCAGTTGATAGTGATTCAGAATATATATAGCTTGTTGGCATGTAAATATATTTATGTGTCGTGTGATAAAAAACATTTGGAGAAGCAATAAAAACTCCACTTCATCAAGCAAACTGCTCAGTACTGCGTTACATTATATCGAAATCAGTCGCAAAAATGTTGTTGCAATTAGTTTTTACCAGCTTGCTGGTAAATACATTATATTTCCTTTCGGAAGGATCGATCGAGTTAAACCAAACGAAAGCCTTTCTTTCTATAAAATCGCAGTTGGTCGATCTAAAGTGCGTTTTCTGTATTTAATTAAGCCGTGTTCTTATTTAATTGTTTTTGAACTTTTTGACAGATCGGCGCAAGAATTGAACAAAGCGGATCAACAAATGGTGAGAGTGGATGTTGGAATAATAAGATTGGATCAACAGCAGATCAGATCGGATCTAGAGTTAATCAAAGCCGAGCTGATACGCCGCAACGCTGGTCAGGAAAATACAACATTGAAGACAAAAGAAATAAGTTCAGATAAAGAGCTGATCGAAAAAGAGCTAACACTGCTCAAGAAGGGCCTAAAAAGTATAGAAAGCATGTTAAGTGTCGTATTTGAGAAAGTTTCCGTGGCCCGTAGCTGTGCTGAAGCAATGACCACATCCAGGCGCAGTGGAATCTATGAAATAAGCATCCCTTTCTACTATAAGCAACCATTCAAGGTGGCATGCTCAGCAGAAACTCGAGGTGGTAATTGGACGATAATTTTGCGACGAATGGACGGAAGTGTAGACTTCTACAGAAAGTGGACTGACTACAAGGAGGGCTTTGGGAACTTGACGGGCGAGTTCTTCCTAGGCCTTGACAAGATATACGCACTCACTAATGATCAACCACAGGAATTACTTTTTCTACTTGAGGACTTTGAAGGTGAAGTTAGATATGAGGCCTACGACGCATTTGGAATCGGAGACGAACTCGACTTGTACAAGCTACATACACTGGGAAAGGCCACTGGAAGTGCTGGGGATTCATTAAGATTGCACCATGGAATGAAATTCTCAAGTCAAGATCGAGATAATGATAATGAAAGCCGTCCTTGCGCCGTCGATTATACTGGTGGATGGTGGTATAACAATTGCCATGAAAGGTATATACAGACATTCTTATTTGGTTGCAAAATTTTTACTCACTTTTCTTTCTGTTTCAGCAATTTGATGGGCAGATATAACGAGCACACTTCTCCTAAAGGCATCAATTGGTATCATTGGCATGGTCACACATATTCATTGAAGCGAGCTGTAATGATGATAAGGCCGAAAAAGTTATGAGAAATGTTTTCATCATTAAATATTAATAAACAGTGAATATGTAATTACTGAAGTATCAGCAAATGGTTAAAATAAAGTATACTTATGTTGTGCAAATGTACATGACCCAAAAAGATTCTGTGCTAGATTCCACTCAGTATACTATAGGGACATATATAATTGTTCAGCTTACTTATGTCTAACATGCCAGTAAGTATAAATCTGGGAGAGTGAGAAACCAACAGTCTGGGCATTCTTCAATAATTAGGTTTCCTTTTACAAGCAGCTCCTTCTTGTGGCTTCTCTTTACGGTTAAGTCCGATTTCAATGGCTAATATGTTTGGTTCAGTAAGCTATAGGCGGAAATGAATCGAGTGTGGGCTGATAAAAAGTACGCGGATATGCAATAAGAGCACGACTCTATCAAGTATTTCACTTAGTACTCTCTTATAGTTTACAGTGTCGTATCTAGGATTTGCTATGGGGGGCTGAAAACTTTTCACTCGTCTGAAAACTGTGAAAACTGGACACACGCACTCCTTTCTTATACAGCCTTTTAGAATCGCCGTCCGCCACTCTAACCACTTGGCCATTGCACATTGCACTATGGGCGATTTGTCGATTTTGGCGGCATAAACTCTAGAGACATAATATTTTTTTTAAAATGTTCGTTATATTTAACTCCAATTCCGGAATTTTTTTCGACAATTGGGTTGTTTTCGCATATTAGCGGAAAGAGCAAATTATAAATGTTCAACTAAAATTGAAACAAAATGAAAAGCTTTATTTTATTATACTTAGACATAATATTCAATAAAAAGATAACAAATTTTTATTCATATATGTAGTTATATTATTACAAACTTTAAAAATAAGCAGTTAAAAAAAATATCGGCAAGCTCGCTGTTGGTAATCGCAACAACAACTACAAGTGCATTTTTTGTATAAACGGGGGAAAACGGAGAAATGAGATTTTTACCAAATGAAAATAGACATTTAAGTTAGTAACTTGCCATTATTAGTTGCCTGCTCTGCCTTGCTCTTGATATAGAAATACTTCACGGAACACGATTAAAATTGTTAAAATTTTAGTTCAAATACAACCAACAACAACACTGGACAAAAACAACAACACAAATATTTATGTACTTTTGCCATAACATACAGATTATATATACCTTCATCTTTGTTTTCCATACTAAATACATATAATTAACTGCATAAAACATATACACACTGATCGATTGCAGAAGTAAAATTTTCGCGGTAACTTTTACAATCAAAATCTGCTTGCCAATAGCTGACTTTAAGAGGCTGCCACATAGAGTTGCCACCCAGCAAAAAAAAAAAATTTTTCAAGCATATGCACATGCTTTAAAAAATTATTCTCGCCTGCCTCCCTTGCACTATGGGAAATTTGACCCGGTTTTCTGGCAAAAATTAATAACTCAGGTGGGCGTGGCACCTTTCATTTTATGGTAAAAGTCATCTCACTGTTTGAACATTTTAAGAGTTCACTTTTGACATCGAATAAAATTTTGACATTAGTTTTTACAAACTGGGCGTGGCATGCCTCTAACTAAATAAAAACCAAGAATGAAAAGCATTCTTTGGCATATCGAAGGTTTTTACCCTTATAGGTTTTGGCTTTAATCTTTTCCGATTTTTCCTATATTAGCAATATATAATGGTACAGAATGGTATTATGTATATTGTTTATGATTCCGTTAACAGCTAAAATAACGCAATTCGCTGCACATAAACGAAAAAAACGTGATGGAGAAAATCTGACCCCGGATTCGGATTCAGCGACTCAAAATACATATAACTGCATATACCGCATATCCAGATCATGACAAGTTTTTTTTTTGTGGGGTTGTGTTATTTGCAACAATACCAGTGACGTCAGCAACAGCAGAGCGTTCTTTTTCAGACTGAAAACATTCCTAAGAGTAAACATGTCTGAAAATCGACTGAACGGTTGGCTTTGGGATACACACATAAAGATGGGAAAATCTCCTGTGATAAAGTTGTGGATATTTTCGCTAAACTTAAACCTCGGCAACTTGCAACGTTAGATTGGTCATTTGAAGAATGAACGAGCGAAAAAATTGCACTGTTATATGGTGTTTAAATAAATATTGTTCAATTAAAAATTAGCACTTCTAAAAAAAAAAAATAATATAAAAGTGGAACTGATTTTAATTTTTCTTGCAAACATCGCTTTATAGAAAACTTCCAAGTCCCCGCCCCCAAAGCAAATCCTATATCCGCCACTGATTAACATGTATTTTGACCTTAGCCTGAATCCGAAGCTAAAATTTTCCTTGCACGTCTAAGCACGTCTAACCCCGAAAACTCAAAAATTTTTTAATCCTCTATAAATAATGGGGAGGTCACGATCGTTTTCCGAATCTGAATCCGGAAGTCAAAACCAGCTTATCACGTCTGAATTTCAACCTAAACTAAAATTTTTTTGAAAAACTACCAAAGACACTGATGAGCTGATAAGAAATTCGCCGTTATAAACTATTGCGTCGTTTCTTTTTCATTTGTTTTATATTCTTTGGATATAAACCGATATTTGAAAGAGGGAATATAAGCATATCTTTAAGAAAATGAATATATGCAAATATGCAGTAAAAACCTTCAAAATAGAACCTTAGCGCTTTTAACTTTGCGTAAATATGTGATATGAATACCATAAATGTATAATATGCTTATATTAGTTAAATTCAATAGATTCCGTATAAAAATGTTTTAACAAAATATACATATATAGAATTTTCTGGTTAACTCGTATTTAATTTAAAATATAAAGTTATGGTATTTACTATTCGCATAGCATTGCTTGCACCAGTCAGCACCAAAAATTTCGCATGCAAATGAGTAAGAAAAATTCATAATTGACTAAAGAGAGACGTTTCGTTTACCCTCTTAACGCTTACTAATTAAAGAGAACAGGTAATATTGAAAGAGAAGATTGCAGTTTTACTCTCTCGCTCTATTCGATGTTCTGACCGTTGTAAGATAAAATAAAAAGGAAGAAAGCGAGCGTGCTCGACTGTGATATACCCACTCATCTACTGTCAAACTTAATTTTAAATTAAAATTTAATTTACACAACCACGAGTGTGCTCGAGTAAGATATAACCACAACAGACCTGACCAAAACAATTTCTTAAATATATACTCGTAACTTCTATGTTTATCGTATTACTATTATCTATTACTTTACAGGGGGCGGATGGAATTAAAATTAGAGAATCAGATATTATTTGGGTGTTTCTAATATAGTTATTGCCAAATATGGGCTGTCCTGTATTAAATATGCTTAGAAATCGGGGTTTGTCGATTTACGACAATGGAAGCGGGCGTGGGCCAAGTTATAAAACAAACTTGATCTGCGTGCAATATTTATAAATTATTTTATATCTTGTTATAGTCCAGCTCGTATATTTTCCTAATTTTAGATTTTCATACGGAAGGACTGATAGACAAATTGACATGGCTACATCGACTTGGTTGTTGATGCTGATTAAACATATTCATACATATAAGGCTTGTTTAGTCTGCTACGCCTTCTTCTTTATGCTGCATACATTTTCGGTTGGTCCAGGTAGTTGGTATAATATGAGATTTTGGTTCAGTTGACCATTTATTAAAAAGTCCAATTGGTACAACTCTGAATCCAAGCGAAATTTATCAAAATATCTTTAGAGCTATCTTAATAGGCGCCAAGGAATTTCTTCAACAAGAAGATAAGAATTCTACAGGGACAGATAGTATTTTTACAGACTTATTTGTTAAGCCCTTATGTGTTGTTGGGCAAGGCATCATGAAATGAACACTAAAAATCAATTATATTGGAATTCCAATTTCCCCGAGTCAAACTTCTGTAAAATTAATTTTCTTGGGTATTTTTTCATAAACATTTTTTATTATTCAGATCAGTGTTTTTTAATTTTACAAGCCATGCATTTTTATAATTTTTTTTTTTTCGTTTCTAACAATTTTCTTCAAATAACTTCACTTTCTTTTACAATATCTATTATAAATACGTAGTTAAATAATTCACAATATTAATATTCGTTTGAGTACAAATGCGAGTATAAGTCAAGCCAAACTGTAAATTGTGAGTCTGTTCTCTGGGTTCTGCAGACCTTCACCTACTGAAAACATTACCTTTTAATCCGATTGTTTTTGTGGTTGGTTTTTCAAAATTACTACAGTTCTCAAATGCCTGAAATAAATAAATGAGTTCGGTTTTGTGTATTATGTGTTTCGAGTATAACATAATTTGTTAGTTTCCCATTGCTGTCTCTAGATGATGCCTTTTGACTCTCCACAGCCAGGATTTATCATCCAGGATCCTGCAAAATTACGTTTACCACTGATTCGAGGGACGACGCTCAGCTCCGGGCGCAGCGCTGCCGGAGAATCGCGGCGAGGACTCTGCGAGGAGCTGCTGCTGGGCATACTACTGGAGGCGGCTTCGTTGGCCAGAAGCGTATGAATGGCCGCCAGCAGCTTCTTGCGAGCTCCGAACGCGGTGATGCCCAGCTCCATGAGATTCTCCTCGGTCAGAGTCGTGAACATTTCCAAATCAATCTCGTTCAGAACAAAAATTTCTGTAAAAAATAAAAAAGTACATAGAATAAGTGAGCACGTGACATTTAAATATGAGAATTGTTAAAAAATAGTCAACTTATGGATACCAACTTATCATAGCAATAAAATCAAAGTAATTCAGAAATATATAGAGTTTCTACATTAATTTTGGCCAATGGGAACTTCGGATTTTTATTTTGCGTTGCGACGCTGTGGTCAAACATTGATTTGCATAACGACCTAAAAATCATGTTACAGCCTAGCTTATTGGATAAGTAATGTCTACTTCTTTTCGTTGCAAACATTAGGCCAAAAGTTTTGTTAATACCGATAGATAACGAGCATCGTAAAAGTGACGACTTAAAAGAGATGATGTTAAAAGTAGTTGAGTCTATCTTAAGGAACATATAGTATTGTACACATGGCCCGATGTAATCATATATTGGAGAGTTCCTTAAAACAGGCCATCATTTTCGCATGCTTACTTATGTAATGTTCCAATCCGACACTTGTCAATAGGGTGTGGATATCCTTGTGCTGGGAGAGCTGCATGCGCCGATTCACAGGCGTGGCATCCAGTAGGCCCGTCGTGGCACTTATGCCGTACGGCGAGCCTAAGCCGGGCGGCGGAGGCATGCGCCAACCGTTAGGACCAGTGGCCCCGCCATCATCCACCGTCTCCAAGGGTGCCGGTGATGTGCGGCTCAGGCCCATGCCCAGCCAGGCAGGCGTGGGAGTACGCAGTTCCCCGGCGACCGGCGTACGTTCCATGGCCTTGAAGCCAATCGCGCGCTTCAGGTCAAAGTCGAAGGCACGCTGTTGCTGTTGGTGCTGCTGCTGCTTGCCAGCTGCCGCTGCAAGCTCGTAGTGTAAGCTGCGGTAGCTTTCGGCACTGCCGGGCAGCAGATGTGCCCCTCCGCTAGCGCTGCCGAGGCCAAGCAGGACACCATCGCTAAGCCGGCGACCGAGCCGTGCTGCAGCCGGAATACTGCCCGCCTCGCTGCTGTAAGTCGAGTCCGGCGAATAGTGTGTCCGCGGAACGCATCCTCCTGATGAGGAGGACGTCGATGAACGGCTGCCTGGAGCTGAGCGTATGGGGGTACGCCTGCTCCAGCGATGTGGTGCTGCTGCTGAAGCTCTGATACCCGCTCGTGTTCTGGCTGCAGCTGTTGCGAGGCGACAAGCTCACGCTCATTGTGGGCGGAAGCGTGCCGGCGTGTTGCGGCACCTTCAGCAATGCCGCTCCCGGAACTTGCAGATAGTTGTTGTTGTTGTTGTTGTTGTTGTTGTTGCAATTGTTGCTATTGTTGTTTGTAGTGTTGTTAATATTGTTGATGCTGCCACTGCAACCGTTCATCGATGGCACCTGACGAGGCTGATAGCCAGCATTATGGAGCTGCATATATTTCTGAGTTGGCGTGCATACGCCTGTGGGCGTGGCCATGGCGCATTGGTTAACATTGGCGTTGAGCACCAAATGGTTCTTACTCCCGTACGGCGACAACTGTGCCCCCCATCGGAAGTAGCGTTGGCGTCTTCGGACTGTCCGGATAACCAGCCAATAGAGCCGTCAGTTGAGTACGATAGGCCAGACTCCAGTCCTTGTCCTTGGGCATGTAATAATGGTCGGGCAATTCCGGTTGGATGGCCGGCGTCGATAGGCGCAGGATCTCTTGGCGTGCCTCGTAGATCTTGTCTGTAAAGGGTAAATTAAGATGTCAGAATGTTGTGCATGTAATGCTGGGAATGTTTTATATAAAACAACTAATAATCTAAAAGTGTAATCAAGATAGGGGGATATAGTATTAATCTATGCCTATTTATGTCCAAGCGAAAGGCTGTGAATAAAATTCTTTCCTTAGCATGGGCGCGGCATCCAAAATGTAGAATAGCTTTGATAGACTCAATCGACTCGGCTATTGGATATTGTATATATACTTTCTGGGGTCTATAACGTTGTTCAATCTGTTACATAAACTCTTTACTCTTTTCGAAGGGTATTACAAGTGTGCCCAGTTTCATCAAAAAAGCTTTCAGGACGTGGGTTGTTCAATTTCTCTATATACTATATGTATTTGTAGATGTTTAGTAACGTGCGTTGCATATTAATAAGTTTTATTATTGAAGGTATACAACTTACGCAACATCGATTTGGATTTCATATAGTTTGTCACTCACCTATAAACTTTTCAATGCCCTTTATCACAATTGCCAAGGTACTTTGTCGCTGCTTCTGTCGCAGCGTGATGTAAACGCCATATTTAGTATTCAGGTTCATTATTTCCGATGCATCGGTTTGATTCTCGGGGAAATCGAAGATCAAAGCGACCGGCAAATTGCCAAGCAGTTGCTGACGAGCTCGATAGACATCATCGATGCGTCCACTGATTGTTACTTGAGACTTCTTTAACGGTTTCACATTCATGTCCGTCAGATCAGGGAAAATTATTTTTGTTTGTGTGCGCTCCATTATGCTCAATAGATTGATATTATTTTTACCCTTCACAATCTCATGATGTTGTGGGGATATTTCCATCTGAACATTGACTAAAATCTGATTCTAAGGAAGTTGAAAGATTAAAATATAATTGTTTATGAAAACGAGAAAACGAAACAGCTAAAGGGAAGAGGCGAAACTTACAGCAATGCTTTCAAATGCAAAGTTAATCAATAATTGTGTGGCATCGGCACCTGTGCCGACTCCTTTCAGAACCTTTAACAAGCACCAAGGATGTGTAGCTTAGGACGTGAAGAGAATATGACCTAAACGGGATCAAACTGTAGTACATATATGGATAGGGGCGGAGACAATGGTATAGTTACCTGCACATTAAACTTGCTCTCAATCATTTTGATGTAAGGTGTCTCGTGATCCGGCTGCGACTTACCCGGCCCCATCACAGGCATCTCGAATGAGATGAGCAGGGGAGTCGAGAGACGCACAAGAGCCCGGGCACGCTCCACCCCTCCAGACTGCCGCACAGCGACACTTGATTTGATTTCTCCGTGGGATTCGAGCGATTCGAGTCCGGGAAATGTATATGCGTATGAGTATCATCCATAATGCGTTTGATATTGGCCGCCACGTCCAATGATGTACGAGTGATCCGTATAGCTCACATCCATCTTCATAATTACACGAGTTCCTGCAAGGTTTGTTTAAACAAAGAGTAAAGATGTTGCCGCAAATCATTTACCGAGCCGAAACTTACCCTCGAGTCCAAGGTGCTAAGAATATTATCCTTGGCACGCTGAACTGCTCAACCTTGCCTACAATACGCACATGAGGATCTAAAAATAAATTCCGTAAGGTATTTGTATTTGGCTTCCGAAAATGATACATATGCAGATGCATGCAGATCTTACCTTTCTTGCTTTTGGCACCGATCTTCAGCCTGCAAGGCCAGCTCACATAGGTATCAGTCGTATTCATGATCTAAAAGATTATAAGATTATTTGCATATATTGTATATGGTCTTTATATAATACACTTGAATTTAGTTATGTCAATTAGAATCAGCTAAACATTTAAAGGTTCTTCACTAAAATTTGAAACTGAAAATTAAATATGAATTTTGTTGATTCGCTTAAACACATTTCTAATGGATTGAAATTCAATGTATACTTTAAAGACGTACGCCTACGTAGTTTTTTCAATGATTCTAAATCTGGCATCAAAATTAGTGAACAAAAATATTTAATGTTAAGACTTAAAGATTACCTTCGACGATAGTTATGAATATTAAATTTTATAATCAAAGTTCGGTTATAAGAATTATATTTGTTGGTTATATAAATTATACTGAGAACTTGAGTACGAAAATCTTAAAGGTTTGTCCGATTGTAGCTATGTATATGTCAGGCTATAGGGCCAAGTCCCTGATTTATTTTCTGTATATCAAGGGGACCGACAATATAAAACAAAACAAGTATTCAAGTCCCGGCAGTAAGATACCCTTCGTTAAATTTTAAGAACCCTAATAATTCAAGCTAAAGCGTCGAAAGTGTAACACAGAAGGTGCATATGTCGAAGCCGAAAGTTGTAAATTAAACAGTTTACTTTTCCAAACTGTTACATTTAAATAAAAATTTTAAAACAATGTTAAGCTGTGTGTGGTTACAGACATTTTCACGACTAATTTTGGTTATTTAGCTTTATTAGTTGCTAAGATCGCGATGTTTTAGTAGATGCACAGACGCACAGGACATTATCAAATCAGAGAATAATAAAATATTAGTATAAATATTAGTATACAAAGTATTCCACTTTTTGAAAATGTCTCTAGCATAAAACAAATAATTAAAAAGTAAGCTTTAAAAATCGCATTTCTTGACTTACGTCATCAAAAAAGTACTCCGCACCATTCATACCCTCAATGGCGCTGTCCTTGTGAGAATTTAACGAAATATTTTAGTCAATCTTAAAAATATATGAACATTCATTTTTGGACCTCGAACGCTTTATTAACTGTTCCAGTTTTTGCCGATCGACCTTGAACCGCTCCGTGTGTAGATCGTCCGGATTTCTACGCCCAGCTTCATTGCGATTGCGCGTATCCCCCCCTTTCTCTCCCCTGGGGGGGGTCTTCCTTTTTTCTCTCCGCGGGTCCCCCCCCCCCTGGTGGACCTGAAGGCCGGGGGGGGGGGGCTCAGGTTGCCGACAACAGAAACGGAGTCGCTTTTGCCACTCGCCATTGCAGTAACTTCCGGTCCGGTTGGGTAAGATCAGTTTGTTAAATGAGGCTTAGGGAGAGCATGGTCGATGATATCGGTCAAGCGGTCTTTCGGTAAATCAGTATATCGATTAACGCCTCGTTAAATTCAACTTGTTCAATTGGTTTATCGAATGGTCGTTAAGTATTTAAAACTAAGCAAAATGTCGTTTCACTGAAGTCCGTCTGGTGTCGGGGGAAATGAGAGGTCTGGTGTTTGATGATCTGTGTGTTGAGTGTGTCAAATATGATGTACTAAATGAGGTAAGCTGCGTGTGAATTGTGTGAAATTTATGGTTCAATACATTATAATAAATTAAGTTTACAGCTAACTTTTGATATTATTGAAACATAAAATAATTCTAAAAAATATGAACCCAAAAGGGTTTCTGGTTTGCCTTATTTGTTATCCTATCTTTTAGTTTAAGAAATAACCTTTAAAACTTTTACAAAACTGATTTCATAATTTAATGTAAAGGGTAAAAATATGTTCTATTCTTTATGGGTGTGTTATAATTGTTGTGTACACTCATTTCACTCAACCTCTCAAAGAATTTCTACTTATTGCCATATAGATTTTTGCGGCAACTTAAGAGCGCTTTAAAGGAGTTAGAGACCAATTCAGTTCAGCAAAGAATACTGTATACACAATATTCGTAATTTTCTTTTTCACACAACACTTTCACTTTTGACTTACCGAACCAACTCAGCCAATCCTTACTCGGAGGTTTGAGAGGCCCTGAAGTCTAAACAAATGGCATAAAAGTTAGGTTCTCGAGCAATTTGTATGGCTCGACGAGACAAACGTTCATAACAAAATTACAATTTGTAAGAATCTTTTGACGAAAGTCATTTAAGTTTTGATCTACCCAAAGTTTGTCTATATGGGTATGTACATTATAAAGACCGTTATCTGCTTAAATAATTATCA